>JACEFZ010023124.1:330000-465000 GCA_014155875.1 Cepaea nemoralis | reverse complement strand
GAGAAGAGAAGAGAAGAAAATAGAAGGGGAGAGACGAGCAGAGAAGAGTAGGGAAGAGAAGTGAAGAGAAGATAAGAGAAGAGAAGAGAAGAGAAGAGAAGAGAAGGGAAGAAAAAGGAAGAGACAATAATGGTAGGTAAGGGAAGGGAAGGGAAATGAAATGAAGGGAGGGAAAGATTCGAGAAGAGAAGAGAAGAGAAGAGCAGAGAAGAGAAGAGAAGAGAAACGTCTATCTTCTACGAGCAATCCTAATCAGTAGTCTAAACAAGGTACCACACAGTACTTCGCACGATATTTGCTGCTACCTATTTAAAGCTGCTGATGTAATCAATATCATACCGGCCATCTTGATTTCCCAACAAATTACCTGGTACACATTTTGAGCTGTGTTAACCTGGGAGTCCAGGACAAGTTTCAACATTGGCCTCCGTGTAACTTCGAACCCATGACCACCCGAGGTGGCCATTGTACTGCTCTGGCTCTTTCAATACGCCTTAATGGCATATAAAAGATCGTATACTTCATCCATCCATCCATCATGTGCCATGCCGGTAAGCGTGGGCGGTCATGTTCTGCCATCTCACTCGATCACCAGAGTCGTGGATCAGCTCCGTGTTTCTGTCTCAACCATGCCACAAGGCCAAGCCATCCAGGTACTTGCTTCTAGGTCTTCCCCTTGGTCTGTTCCCCTCGATCTTACCAGTTGTCACCAAATTCTCCAATCCATTTCTTCTCATAACATGCCCAAAAAATTTTGACTGTCTACGTCTAATTTCTCAAATCAATTTACGATCTTCATTTGTTTCTTGAAGGACTTGTTCATTGGTCTTTCTGGCTGTCCATGGTATTCTTTGCATTTTCCTCAGAAACCACATCTCTACAGCCATCAGATGTTTTTCAGCCTGACTGCTCATTGTCCACTCTTCACATCCATATAAAAGTACAGGTTCAATGTAGCATCTCAACACATTTTGTCTCGTTTCAATTGACATCTTTTTATTGGTCAATATGTTTTTCATCTCGCTAAAGGCTACTTTTGCCATGGCGATTCTTGTTCTAATCTCTTCAAGGCATCTCCCATCAGATGTTATTACTGTTCCGAGATAATTGTACCTGCTCACTTGTTGAAGAATATTCCCATTTACTTGTATATTACATTGTGGTATTTCGTCCTTCCTAGTGACGACCATAATCTGTGTCATTTTACAATTTAATTCTAACCCTAGTTGTTCACTGTGTGTAACAATCGCATCTACTAAATTTTGCAGGTCCTGTTCATTGTCTGCAATCAAGACTGTATCATCTGCATATCTGATGTTATTGATGCATCGTCCCCCAATGTAGGCCTGGCAATTTCGGTATGAAAGCAAAATATTTTTACAGAAACCGACATTTAAAACCGATTATCTCATTTGATTCTGGTCTGTTCCCAGGAAATCAGTCAGTACCATAAACTTATCCTTCTCAATAAATTGAAATGATTTTGATGATTCAAATTTTCCCAAGAGACCCATAGAGGCAAACACAAAGAAACTAAGACCAGACACGCCTCAATAAATCCCGCCTCCACAAAATGGGCTCGAAAAATCAATCCCGGTCATTTTCTCATAAACAACTATGAAAAGATCGTAATAAGGAAGATATCTCAATGGGGTTAAGGGGCACAAGCAAATACAATATTTATAAGTTTAATGAGTTTAAAGGCGAGAGGTTTATCGTCATTACACTGGGTTTTATCCAATGTGTCTCGGTATCTTTTGGTTGACAGAAAGCGTCACATACCGCACGAACTCTGTATCCAGCGACGACCCTTCAAGAGTCTACAAGAAAATTACACATGTGAACATATTGTTATTGTAATCATCTTCAATTTTTACCGCCTAGCGTCGTGGGATGGAATACTTGATGTTCCAGCGTGCGATGGGTGGCACTGGATAGTGTCATTCCATGTGATTGTACAATGTCTATGATGTTGTCAATCCATTGTCTTCTCGAGCGTCCTCTTTCTCTGGTATCAGATCTATTCTGAATTAGTACTAGTGCTGGTAGTAGTTGGTGAACCGAATGTCAAAGTCCAAAAAGGAACCGACGACCTTCGGAACGCGAGACAATTGGCTTGCCCATTTCACCACGGAGCTCCCCCTTCATCCCCTCCCCATGCCAAGTATTAGCAACCACATGGACCTACCTGGCTCCCACACACGCAGCTGTGAATGTATTTCTGCTATCAATATCCAGTAAGGTATGCTCCTCCTGGAACTCGTGTTGCGTCGGGGTGTCTGTGTCACTTGCCAGTGTGTCATCCTGGAGAGATAACGTCAAAATAGTTAATGTGGATTGGGAATACGGTCATCATTAGCTTCATCATTACAATCGCTATCATTAATTTCATGTGCCATGTCGATAGGCGTGGGCGGTCAAGTCTCAACATGAAACATGATCACCAGAGTCTCGGATCAAAGCGGTGTTCTTGTCCCATTTATCTCACGTGCCCAGGCCATACAGTGCCTTCCACTTGCTGGGTTTCTATCAATGCTGTCATATATATATATATAAAACACACACGTATACACATCTACACGCTCACACATAATTCATGAAATGGAGATGATCGCGTTTTGTGTGGTCCTGAAGCCAGTTTGAGTCTGCCAGTCTGTGGTCTTAATTCTTTCCCCGCCCCTCCCCCCTCCTTTTTTCCCCCGCATATCCTTTACAGGACATTGCAGTCAACACCAGCATTTTTCAGCAGCTGTTGATGTCTTGGCAAGATTACGCTCCTCAGTAGTTTGCCATTGCTTTCTGAGCGACCGGCTCACATACCGCAGTTAATAACCAATGCGACGCGATCCACTACCCAATCTCGCGCAGCTGCATTCCTCTCGTGAATATACGGGATTACGGAGAAATAATTTCCCCCTTGAACCCCTAAAATTCCCCCGTGGTGGAAAGGGGGGGGGGGGGGGGAATTCCCCAGCGGTTGAGAGCCATTCATTCTAGATACTCTCTGCCGCGCCAGTCTCGTCAGGCCACGATGAGTGATCTGTTCTTCCGACACTATATACATAATCCCAGAGAACGCAGCCCGCTTCGACCTTATCGTGTACCAAATACCCCATCCAGTGGTGCAGAGCCAGCCAGTTCTATCCGTATGCTCGTTTTTCAAGGCATCAGCATGTCCTCTGGACAAAATCCAAGGGATACGCACCATCTTTGATTTTTTAATCTTAGCTCAATCCAATTAGCAAGGTACTCGATGAGTATGATGATGGTGATGATGATAGTGATGATGGTAATGTTGAAAGTGATAGTGATGATGATGATGTTAATGAAGATGATAGTGACGATAACGATAGAAACCGATAACGAAGCCTTGATAATATCTTGGTTAGTGATCTTGCTGACTGAACACATTTATTCATTGTTTAATCCTAGAGTTAAACAACATAATGGTTTATGATCAGTCAAGCGCTGGGTCCTGCAGCCTAGAAAAATAGATTAACAAATAATTTCCCAAATGCTGTAAACATTTTCTGAGAAAGAAAATTACGAGGAATGCAACTGATCGACCTTAATAATTAAGTGAGGTCGTGGTATGAGTTAGAATCTAAGAAGTCATATCTTTCCATGTTTAACTCTTTCTCTGTCAAGAAACTCACCTTTCGTTTAATTGCTGTTGTCCCACCCAGTTGAAACACCAATCTATGAGGACAATTTGAATTATAGAAAACACAAAATACAGACCAGAACACGACAGCATATATACTCATTTGGCAGAAAACACAGACGAGGACACAGTGGACCCAAATGGGTCTCACTAACTCTGCCTCTAGCAGATATGGAGCACTCAAGCTCCCCATAACATTTCCTAAAAGACTGCCCTGCCTTCGCCTAACCGAGGCAGGAAATCTGGTCCATTGTATAGACACTCTGGAGTACCAGTGAAGACCTCATGAGAAACATCCTGTTTGTGATACATGCTAGAATAGGTACACAGCAAATGACAATCGCAGAGGACAAGGAAGAAGATATATTAATCTACTATAACTATATCCTAATTATTACTTTGGCTCCTTTTTTCGTGGAATTTTGTAAACTTCAAACCATTCTCGTCAATTGTAGCCTTGCGATACAAACCAATGCTATTTTAAAATAACAGCTCGCTGACATTGAAGGAATTAAGTAACAAACTTATTTAGAAAGATAATTTTATGGATGCAATTCCCTTGACTTACAGACACGACCAGGCAGACGTGTCACTCGAATGAAAGAGATGTGTCACGCGGTAAATAGATCCAACTGACAGATAGAACTAAACTAGGTTCCCTAGACACAAGCCAGCTGGGCAGATTCTAGTTAATGTAAATCACAGGGGATCTGGTTGGAACCTCGTCTGCATTTCAACGATAGTACTGTGCTTTTTAAATGTAATTAACACGTGTAGCATTTGACATCTTTCAAGGATGGATTCGATCATCATGACATCTGGATAGAAAGGTACTCACGAATAGAACTAGTCACTGATATAATAAGCTGATAATTTACATTCATTGGGTGAGTCCCGAGAAGGTGTAAACGGGACAATGTCGTGCAAACAGGAAGGTTGGATTGAAAGAGTGACAATCATACAGATACTGCTTGTCGTTATGTCTTGAAGAAACCTTTGTATCGAAGAAATTGGTAGCATACTACATGGCAAGAAGAAGAAGAAGAAGAAGAAGAAGAAGAAGAAGAAGAAGAAGAAGAAGAAGAAGAAGAAGAAGAAGAAGGAAAGAAGAAGCAGAAGAAGAAGAAGAAGAAGAAGAAGAAGAAGAAGAAGAAGAAGACGAAGAAGAAGGAGAAGAAGAAGAAAACGAAGAATAAGTAGCAAGAGAAGAAGTAGAGAAAGAAGAAGAGGAAGATGAAGATGAAGAGGAAGAAGAGAAGAAGAGGAAGCACAAGAAGAAGAGGCAGTAACCGCAGCAGTGGCAAAAGAACGTGAAGAAGAAGAAGAAGAAGAAGAAGAAGAGGAGGAGGAGGAGGAAGAAGAAGAAGAAGAAGAAGAAGAAGAAGAAGAAGAAGAAGAAGAAGAAGAAGAAGAAGAAGAAGAAGAAGAAGAAGAAGAAGTAGAACAAGAAGAAGAAGAAGAACAAGAACAAGAGGAAGAAGAAGAAGAAGAAGAAGAAGAAGAAGAAGAAGAAGAAGAAGAAGAAGAAGAAGAAGAAGAAGAAGAAGAAGAAGAAGAAGAAGAAGATATAACAAATCAACTTCATTAGACCAGAAACTACGGGAATGTCAAGAACCTGAAACTAACTACTGCTTCCATTAGAAACATTAACGCGGAGGTCTGAGCATCTGACTGTTCTTGGGCCCAGTCAATATTTCTACAATAGTGCCACATCAACGAATGACTGCACACAGAATGGCATGCATAAATACCACATTGACGAGGGAAAGGCGGAATTTCGACGAACTGTTTGTTATTTTACACTTTTAAAGAAACACTGCAGACATCTCGATCCCACAGGTCGTCCTAAGAATGGCATTAAACTGGTAAGGGTAGACACGTCGCCAGCTTTGGGATGGCAAACGACATCACTATTTCAAATAATAATAGGTAAGTGAAGTAACGGTTGCTCAGGATATCATCATCGTGTGCCATGTCGATAATCGTGGACGGTCATGTTTCGCTATCTCACTCGATCACCAGAGTCATGGATCAGCTCAGTATTCCTGTCTCGACCATGCCACGTGGCCAAGCCACCCAGGTATTTACTTCTGTGCCTTCCCCTTGTCCTGTTTCCCTCGATCTTGCCAGTTGTCATCAAGTTCTCCAATGTATTTCTTCTCATAACGTGTCCAAAAATTTTGACTGTCAACGTCTACATTTCCTAATCATTTATGATTTTCATTTGTTTCTTGTAGGACTTAGTCATTAGTTTTTCTGTCTGTCTATGGTATTCTTTGCATTTTTCTCAGAAACCACATTTCCACAGCCATGAGATGTTGTTCAACCTGTTTGTTCATTGTCCACGCTTTATGTCCATACTAAAGCAAAGGTCTATGTAACACCACAACACTCTTTTTCTTGTAGCAAGTGACATCTTTTTAGTGGTCAGAATGTTTTCCATCTTGCCAAAGGCTATCTTCGCCATGGCGATTCTAGTCTAATCTCTTCAAGGCATCTCCCATCAGATGTTATGAATATTCCGAGATAAGCGTACCTATTGACTTGTCTAAGAATTTTCACATTTACTTGTATATTACATTGTGGTCGTTCCTCTTTCCTAGTGATGACCATAATCTGTGCCTTCTTATAATTTAATTATAACCTTAGTTGTTCACTGTGTGTTTAGCAACCAAATCTACAAAATGTTGCAGATCTTGTTCACTGTCTGCAATCAATACTATATCGTCCGCACATCTAATGTTACTTATGTTTCATCCTCCAATGATGATTCCTTTCGTATCTTCTACATTTCTGAAAATATTTTTAGTGTACAGGGAAAAAGGATCTGGAGAAATTATACATCCCTGTAACACCTCTCTTAATAGGCTGATATTGGCCTTCTTCATTATGAATCCTTATGGCAGCTTGTTGTTTCCAATATACGTTTTTTACAAGTCTAAGGTATTTCCCATTATTTTTTTTTTTTTTTTTTTCTACTTATCATATCGACATATCTTACTTTATCGAAAACCTTAGCAGCAGGATATAACAATGGGATATAACAATAGAATATAACAATGGGATATAACAATGCGATATTCATTCATAGGCACCTTGCTGTCTTGACAGACGATAGTTTGTGCTTTAAAAAGGCATAATAACTTTTATCTATGGCGGTAGCGAATGTGACTGATAAGGCCAATTTGCGCTGTAAATGTCCGTTCACAGTGGGTGCATGTGAACACGTTATCATTTCCACCATCATGCACCATCTTACGTCTCAAACGCCCGGTGTGTGACTTATCTGCAATAATTTTCTCCTTTGTCTTTATTCCATTTCTGATGTTTGCCCTCCATGCAACACGTTCAGCGGCGACTTGCTCCCAATGTGCATTATCAATGCTTGTATCAATCATGTCCCGCTTACACACATCTTTGTATCGTAGTAGAGGCCGACCCTGAGATCTCATTCCCATCTGTAATCCACCAAAAAGATGTTCTTTGGTATTCTACCATCATCCATCCTCCTAAGATGTCCTATCTATCTAAGTCTACGAAGACTGAGCATGGAATAAACTGTCACACAACCTGATCTTTCCAATACTTCAGTATTTGTGATTTTGTCTTGCCACTTAATACCAAGAATTCTTCGCAGACACCGCATATGAAAGCTGTTTAAATGTTTCTCTTGGTGTGAATAAGTTGTCCAGGTTTCACTGCCATAAAGAAGAGTACTAAGGACACAGGCTTGATAGACAAGGACTTTTGTTTTGGCAGTAAGCTTCCTGTTCTCCCAGACTCTTTTTCTTAACCTATTCATTGTTGTTGCTGCCTTACCAATCCGGATGTTGATTTCCTGATCTAGGGATAATTTGCTATTTACACAATTGGCACAATGTGGGGTGTCGGGTTTGGTAAGCGCCGCCCAACGTTCGGCGATTTAACAAATGGGATATAACAATAGGATATAACAATAGGATATAACAATAGGATATAAACACAGGATATAACAATGGGATATAATAATGGGATATAATAATGGGATATAACAATAGGATATAACAATGGGATATAACAATAGGAAATAAAAACAGTTAGGAAGGTGTAACCCCTGCTAAAAACATGAGAGATATTAAACACAAACACCGTTTATACATTATTACGGGAAAACATATCAATGATAACATCCAACAAAGCAATAACATAAAAAATATGTATACAACTCAAGGATTCGACGTTTCGATTACAATAACCCTCCATAGGAACAGCACAAACAGATCTAAAGAAAATCCATGAAATTAAAGTATTTAATAAATAACAAAGTCTAAGTATGATACGTTCCACCTACTTCGATGCTAGGAAGGCGGCGCAGAAGCTTACTTGAGTTGAGTTAAGAATCGACATCACTGCACTCGGGACATTCCCATACGTGCTCCGTCCCCTCGTTCAACAGCCAGCGAAGAGTCATACTACTAATCGTTCCCACCGTTATCTGATTAAACGTTCTCCTGGTCTTCCCTCTCAGTTTTGAGATTCTTCCAGAACCCCTGCCGATCCCCCGCAATCTCATTCCTTAAACATATGGGTTCTCAATCTGTTTCTCCGCCTTCTTCACCTGGCCCCACAAGCGCACGACCACCTCCCCTTGTCCATAGGCAAGCTACTACCAAGAGGTGCATTCCCTGCTAGCCTATCAGCCTGTTCATTCTCCCTTACCCCCGCATGGCCAGGGCAAAATATCCATACAATTCTCACAATCTGTAACCTCTGAAGCGACGAGAGCCATTCCACACAAAACATTTCTTTCTCCACCTTACTAAGCATACTCTTTGAATCCATAATGAATGCAACATGTGTTGCAGTAGTCTCCTCTAGCCACCGGAATGCCGCTGTCACTGCCTCCACCTCCATTCTCATGCTGGAGGTCGTAGTCTCATATGCCAGACTCTCCTTTTTCAAGATTCGTCCATTAGCCTTTGCAGTTCAGTTGTGAAAGGTGCCAAATAAGAACACGCGCAAACAGTTAGATATGGATATACAGAGGGAAGTCAGCAGAGTTATACAGTGACATCTACTAATGTATTGATTCCTGCTGGGTGGCTGCAGCCCAAAGAGTTGATTAACTGGAGTTCAATTTTAAGCCTAATTAAGTTATTAGGGAAACATGGCTTCACTGCTGAAATCTATACATCATTGGCTTCATTGTGATCAGAAGAAATTAAATAGTTGGAGACAGATTTGTGAGTGTTTTGTATACGTTGGGGATATTATACAAAACTCTGATCAATCTGTCTCCAAACATTTATCTCACTTTTTTTCTCAGGAGTTACAAGTACCTAACTTTAAAAAAAAATGCATATCACTATTTCAAAGCAGATTCTCATTCGCACCATTTTCACGTGCAGTTAATTAAATTGGGCTATTTATGGGCGACAGTTATTAGATTTCACAGCGATCGATATCCTATTCCCTGAAAAATCAAAATTTGCAGAAATCGCGTGCAAAGATAAACAGAGGATGCGCTTAGCCGTCCTGACTTTGTTTTCACGCAATTGTAAAGGTATTTGGTGGGAACATGTCTGGATTTGTTCACCACAAGATTCAATATTTACAGCAATCACCGGAGGGGTTAGCATGAAACAGAATTTTGAATGGAGAATTTGCACCGAATCTTCATGTACACATAGAAAAAATATAGGGACAGTGAAAAATATACGCGGTTCCATATCTTCTATTATAAATGATATATTTCTCAGTTCATGAAGCTCTCAGATGGTAAAAGCATTTAGTTTGCTCTTCTCACTATGTTCTGATTCTCTCCCTCCTTCTCCCCCTCTCACTACTTCTCCCTCTCCCCCCTTTTCCCCGTCTCCTCTCTCTCTCTCTCTCTCTCTCTCTCTCCTCTCTCTCCTCTCTCTCTCTCTCTCTCTTAAATATAAAGGATATTAAAAGGAGTTTAAGACGTAAGACTGACTCCATTAAACCGGGTTTAACTCACACGGTCTCTTTCCACACGGCTGCCTGCCGAAAGCGTCGCACAAAGCACAGACTTTGAAGTTCAAAGGACAACCCCGTAGGAATCTCCAAAAAAATTTCACGCGTGAACAGAATGACGGAGTCCAGATTGGAACCTAAACCTTTTGAGCTCAAGGCAGGCAACCACTTCGTCATGTATATCCCCACCCCTACTATATATTTACATATATATATATATATATATATATATATATATATATATATATTATATATATATATATATATATATATATATATAAAACTATGCGCCTTGCCGTATTGAGAGACGATAGTTTGCTACACTGTGCTTCAAATATAACATAACTACAACCCATACCGTTAGCAAATGTGACTGATCAGACAAATTCGCGCTGTAAATGTTCGTCCACAATGGATGCATGTGAACACGTGGTCATTTTCACTATTACGCACCATCTTACGTCTCACGCGCTCAGTCTATGACCTATCTGCAATCTTTATTTTCCAGTTTGTCTTTATTCCATTCCTGATCTTTGTCCTCCATGCAACATGATCAGCGGCGACTTGCTTCCCAGGTGCAATATCAATACCTGTATCAATCATGTTCTGCTTAAATACATCTTTGTATCGCAGTAAAGGCTGACCACGAGATCTTTTACCCATCTGTAATTCACCAAGAATTCACCGTCATCCATCCTAGTGATGTGTCCTATCCATCTAAGTCTACGAAGTCTGAGCATGGAACAAACCGTCACACAACCCTATCTTTGCAACACTTCAGTATTTGTGATTTTGTCTTGCCACTTAATATTTATAAAAAATCGGCTCTGTAGCGAATTGGTTACGAAGTTCGTAATCCCGCTTACGCGTTCGAAACATATGAAATAAACGGGGAGAACCGTTGAGGCCACTAAGACGATTACATAATATAGACACACACATAGTATTATTTGGCGCTCAAAGAAGAAGAAGAAGAAGGAAATAGAGATTAGGAGACTTCTCCCCATTTATTTCTTGTGTTTACGTGTACAGAATTAGAACCGACCAATCATTTCTCTTCTTTAAATGTTTGTTCATAAATACTCGACAACAGCATTACGGTCCGATGTGTTTGTGTGTTTGTTATTTGACCTATGCTGGTTTAATATAAATTATGAGACCTATGGTGATATCTCAATGGTTTGATACGAATTCTGTCCGTATTCCATAGTTGTTTGGTTCATGTGTATGATAGACATGACCAATGAAGACGCTTTTATATTTGGAGTGTCTAGTTGGTCGTGCGTCGAAGTACACTTGTTCCTGCAGCGAGGCGCCGTCGTCATTTGGAGGTGACAGGTTCGATCCCGGTTGGTAACTATTATAGCTTTCAAATTTTATGTTGTCTAGTGCGTCTCCTAATCTCTCTTTCCTTCTTCTTCTTTGAGCGCCAAATAATACTATGTGTGTCTATATTATGTTCGAAACATAGTTGCGAGCAATTTGGCAGCAGACCGCATTGTGTTCGTTTTTATAAAATGATTTGAATGCCGGTAGTTCAGAAAACAATGACAAACTACTAAACGTAAATTTGTTAAGAAATTACAAGCATCTAAAAATGCTGAGGTTAATTGCGACGTCCTGTAAAGGATATACAACTAACTGTTTTAACTTAATACCAAGTAATCTTCGCAGAGACCGCATATGAAAGCTGTTTAAACGTTTCTTTTGGTGTAAGTTGACCAGACTTCACTACCATACAGAAGATTACTACGGACACAGGCAATATAGACAAGGACTTTTGTCTTGGCAGTAAGCTTCCTGTTCTCCCAGACTCTTTTTGTTAACCAGTTCATTGTTGATGCTGCCTTACCAGTTCTGATGTTGATTTCCTGATGTAGGGATACATTACTGTTTACCTTTGATCCTAGATATGTAAAATAGACTACTATCTCCGTTTCGGCGTCATCAATAAAAATGGATGGTGCCCCATGTGCACCTTGGGACATAATCGGTGTCTTCTTTTTGCTAATTGTTAAACCAAATTGACAACAAGCATTGGAGAATATATATATATATATATATATATATATATATATATAGAATATATATTTATATATAGAAATGACTCGCACGCTTGGCCTCCGACCCGGTGGTCAAATGTGTTCAGTTAAAATCCTTAACGAGACGGAAATTTAAAAAAAGAATATGAACTGGATTCCCTAGTTAACCCAGCCTAAAGTGAATACCATGAAATGACCTGAGAAGTAAATGCAGAGGACGTGGATTTGACCAAAACACCCTTAGAGGCTGATTAGTCTGTACAAATATTGGGTGTATTTTTAATGACTGTGGAGTGTTTTAAAATATTGCCGGTCCAAGTTTTGTATTCACCCTCTGTAAAGTTCATGCAACATAATAGGTAAATACAAAAGTTTGAACGGAAATATTTTCAAACACTGCACAGTCATTAAAAATACACCATATACTAGGCTAGTACCATTTAGTCTATACGTCACAAAGCTCGTGTAAGAAGCTATACATATTCTGTACGTTGTTCTGTATGATTTCAAATAATTAGATACACCGTGTGTTGCTCTTAGTAACCCAACAGAGTGTACACACGCGCGCTCGCAC
The DNA here is from genome assembly GCA_014155875.1 of Cepaea nemoralis. Lineage (NCBI taxonomy): Eukaryota > Metazoa > Mollusca > Gastropoda > Stylommatophora > Helicidae > Cepaea > Cepaea nemoralis. Next base: position 452,744 of record JACEFZ010023124.1, on the reverse strand, counting down.
GCACGCACGCACGCACGAACACACGCACACACGCACGCACACACACACACACACACACACACACACACATACGAAGACCACATAGCAACAAAGGGATATTTTGCTTCAGATATACTGGAAATAACACCTAATTCCTCCAAACTGGATTACAGTTCTATTGGCATAACTGAGAAATTTCGCTCGGTACGCTTCACTTTAATGTGTCGTCACAAATATCTCGCATAGTTGTGTTGTCACAAACATGTTATAAAAAATGTTTCGTGATAATTGTATCGTCACAAATATGTTGTCACAAATATCATCACAAATATGTTATTTCAGTTGTGTAGTGATAATTGTTTTATCAAAATAATTTTGTCACAATTGTGTCATCACACATAAGTTGTCACAAATATGTCGTGATAATTGTGTCGTCACATGTTGTTACCAGTGTTTCGCGATAATTGTGTCATCACAAATATTGTGTCATAAATATGTCTTGATAACAATGCCATAATAAATATTTTGTCATAAAATATGTCGTGATAATTTATGTTATCATAAATATGTTGTCACAAATGTATAGTCATAGATGTGGAATCAATGACGATTCTTGTTCCATATACTGTCAAACCTCGGTTGTCGTTGATAATCCGCCCGAAAACAATCGACGAAATCCGAAACCGACGAAAACCGAGGCAATTACTTTCATTTGAATCAATGTAAATCAAATGTATTTGTTCTAGACACTCCAAAATACATACCAAAAACACATTTTATAGAGAATAAATATAGTGTTTAATACTATCCTTCGGACCGAAACTTGCTCGAACACGCACTTTCGCCGTTCCTAATAACACTGTGTATGCAGTGCGCCTGTTGAAGTTTTCAAACCATTCTCTGCTGGCCTTAAAATCACTAAGTGTGCTATCATTCGCCCCAGGCATTTTCTTAATGAGATCGGCATAAACAATCTGGCCTGTTCACATGTGATTGCCTCTGAAACATAATCTCCATCTAAATGGTTTTGATTTACCCAAATTAATATTGACACAAAGTGAATGTTGACTAAGTGACAGATAGAGTGGCTATGGTTGTGTCTAGGGTATGTCCTTGTAAAATGTGATGTTTAACAACAGATTAACCAAGATGCATCACCACCAAACACCAGTCAGTGAACAAGCGTTGATTGCGCACATAATATTCCTTTAATTCTGAATTAACACAGACACATGTAGCATATAAATCCAGGAACAATAATTCTCTAAGAATATATCTCCATCCCAATGGGACACTTCGAATAACACTACCTCTCAAGGCTACTAACATCTCGTCCCACACGACAGGTATACTAGCCTCTCTCTAGGCCCGACTCAAAATAACCCACTCTGGGTCTCGAATTCCACTCACTATCCCTGGAACCCACAGTGCGGAGTTATCTTCCGAACTCCGTCACAATTCTTCACTTTCTCAGACCACGACCTTCTCCTGGTCCGGTCTAGACTCAACTCCCTCTCAGCTCGGAGTCCAAACATCAACTGATCCCCGTCAATCTTTGTCCCTCTCTTTTTAAACTGTTGTCTCCCCCACAATGCTTCACACACAACACACAATCTCACTGCTTCAACTGTCTGCCTCACCTTTATTTTAGCCAGCTGACTTCTTCTCAGCTCCCCCTTTCAATTACTGTCTTCTCATTTACGCCCTCTGGGGGACTTACTATCCGCCCTATTTTATCTCGTGAACTGTTTATCTTGTACGGCCACTCACCTTAATGTCAATGACCACAGGCATGTGACACTACCCCACCCTCAAAAGAAAACATCGTTTTCAAATGTTGGGAGACTAAAACTTATTAAATATGTGACCCAGACACATTGCCTGGGTAGCCCTAAGTATGGCTGCACCTTACTCTAGCTACCACACTACATAATACATCAAATGCTCATAGTACACTCCCATATTTCCCACACATCAATACATCCAACTTTCTATCTTGTGTACCAATGCATGAACTAATACATCACATAATAATAATACATCATAGGAAACATCATATATGTGTATCTGCAGGTCTATTAACATCCTCCAAAAAGATACAAGCTATTTGTGTCCCGACCCTGTATCAGGTGGTTCTTTTCTTGCCTCAAACCTCCATCTATTTCTGTCGATACTGTGTCTACCCTTCATATACCCATGACTCATGATACCTCTACAGTTACAACATCTGTTTGCTATCCCTAGCCCTGGGTCAGTAATGTCGCGAACACTCTTTTGACCTGACTCAACTTTCCTATCTGCATATTGTACTGTTACACTTGCGTCTCTGTTTAGTCTGAACTCTTTATTGAATCCTGGCCAATATACCTGGCATCCTGCTCTATGCTGCTTCCACCTTACTCCTATGTACCCTGCACCTGCCCTATCCTGAGCTATTCTAGTATATCGGTCGCTATGTGTTAACGGTAATACTACTTGCCCACATGCAGTTCCGCCATCTGAAAAGCGGCGAGTGAGAACATTGTTCTTCCTCTCGAAGCACCATCTACCTTTCTTTGACTGCCTATGTTCTACTCTCCTACACCCTTGTGAACATTTGTTCAGAGTAGTTTCTTGTCTCTGGGAGCCACTAGCACTATATTTGGGATCCATTCTCATCTGCTCAGCTGTACTATCCTTGTCCTGAGTTCCTGTGTCTACTTCAAGTGCCTCTTCTACCTCAGCTATACTCTCTAATTTAGGTTCTCTTGTGGTAACTACCTCATTACTGCTTACACTATATTTTTGGTCCCAATAAACTACTTCCTCTTCTGTACACTCTTTAACTCCTATAAAATTTCCTATGATGAGATCTGCCACTGGTGAGTCTAAAACACATGCTGTCACTCTTCCTGTTATGTATGGTGTTTTTACTGTTATCACGGCTATTGGGTAGAATTCTACTGTCCCATTAAATGTTATGGATCTAATCTTTTCCCCTGTATAATCCGAGGGTTGCACTAAACTCTTTCTCACCCCGATGGACGTACATCCGGAATCCCTAATTGTTAAAGCTGGCCTATCATTAACAAACCCATGATGCATCTTCAGACTCCCTCCTTCATGGACTGCTGATCCTGCTTTCACTGTATGACCACATATTAAGACTGGCTGACCGTCTTTTTCAAAAAGAGGTTTGCACCCACTACAATCTTCATTGTTCAGCGTCTCAATTACTTGTGCTGCATTTGAGTGCTCTGTTCCTCTCATCCTACATTGATGACTGACATGCCCGTTCCTTCCACATTTGAAACAAGTGATCTCCCTTTTACTGTTGTTCGTTGGTCCATCTGATGGTTGTGCATCACAATCTGCCATTTTGTGTCTCCAGCTCCCACGATTCCAACATCCGGCATAATTTGGACGTCTCTGGAAGTTCCCTCTTCTATATGGGTACCGTCCTACTCTACCAACATTGTTTCCTCGGAAACCATTATCTTGAAGTTCTTGTTGCTCACCTTTATGTGCTGAATCCACACTTTTCGCCCTTGTCTAATGACTGGATTCTGGTCCTGTTTAGTGTACGCTGCACAGACTATTTCCTCACTCATTAGTTTCCCAATAGAACTGTTAGGATGTGCAGTCATATAGTTTTGCCCTAACTGAGACATTGTGTCTATGTCCTTTGGCTTCCGTTCCTCAAATAACGCCACTAAATTAGAATTGCATGCAGATACTACTTTGTCTCTTAACATTAGATCTACTAATTTATTAAAATCTTTCCCTACTTCTGCAAGCTCCATCCATTTGTTAAATGTATTCTTTACAGTGTTAACAAAATCTGTGAAATCTTGATGTGTCTCTGGCACTAACTGTCTAAACTTTGTTCTATATCCATGTTCAGTTAGTTGGAACTTTGTCAGCAAACGTTGACGTAAGATAGTGTAGTTGTTTCTTTCTTCTATAGGTAAATTGAACATGGTGTCTAGTGCCTTGCCCGTAAGTAATTCGCCAAGTCGCATCGCATACTCGTTTTCTGGGATGCCTAAAGTTTTCGCACTTGCTTGAAATCTATCCAAATAAGATTCAAGGTTGTCTCGGTCCGTAAAATATGGCAGTTTTAGTCGCTGTGAGGGATGGGAAGGTCTTCTGTTTTCCTCACTTTGACCTTTCGAAGATAGTTCTAATTTTCGAAGTGCAATTTCCGCTTCCATCTTAATCTTCTCTTTCTCGATTTCCACCGCATTTGTTTGTTTTAACTTTTCAAGTTCTAGTTTTAATTGTGTCTCTTTCTCTTCCTGTAGACGCTTGTTTTCCATTTCAGCTAGTTTTACTTGTGTCTCTTTCTCTTCCTGTAGACGCTTTGCCTCGCGTTCATTATGCCTCTCCTCTCTTTCCGCCTGCTTTTGTTCTTTTGCTTCTGCATACTCCTGTAACTCTTTACCTTTCAGGCCTATTCGTTCACCTGCTTCAATATAGTCCATTAAAGTAGGCATCTTGTACTTGTGGACACGTTGCTGTGAATCAGCCAACTATAAATGTACAGACTCTGCTGTTAGTCTTTGTGTCACTTCCCTAATGTACACCCGCACTCCCTGTGTACGTAAATCCGTAGTGCTACAATATCACTCTGTACTCACCCAGTCACTCTATAAGCACTAGGTAGTGAGGGGGGAATATTAACTATCCTCCCTCGTATATATATATATATATATATATATATATATATATATATATATATATATATATATATATATATATATATATATATATATATATATATATATATATATATATATATATATATATATATATCAAATAACTGTAGAACAATTCCTGGAAATAGTTGTAAACATACATATACATACACAAATGAATGATACACACAAAATGCCACTATTAGACGCTAGACGCATAGGGCCTGGTGAAACGCAGACGGATGATTACATAGAAATAAAAACCACTGACATAAACATGCCCATGAAAGACCATACCTGTGCGCATAATTATAAACTGACAGATACCATCTAGATAGAAGCTGTTTTAACATAAGAATTACAACAATACCATATATCCAAAGAAATCAAATATCGTATGTAACCGTAAAGAGAGAACAGTAAAAAGAACAAATATAAAATGAATAATGTACATAGATCTGACGATAGACACTTGGACACCGTGTATAATGTCGAGACGACCCAATGCCACAGCACAAAACAAACTGACTCGTCAGCTGCCTCTCAACAACATACAATATGTACCTAGACAATTTCACCTTTGCGCTGTCTCCCGCATTTCGAGAAACAATGCAAAAATATCCTACTTATTACGAACACTGGACCACATACAAATAATTACGTAACGCACAACAACAATACTTAGGACGATGAGAACAACAGAAGCAAACAAGGGTTGCCGCCACCAATGTGATGGTAGAATCTTACAAAAGTCCTTAGTTTGTTTTTAATAGTGTCCGAAAATCGCCTGGAAATGTCTGTCCGTTACTGTTTTGAAAAAATTACGACGTTAGATTCCCACAATGAATTAATGTTCTGACGCACTGTCACTTTTTGTTGACGTGATGACACGATTTTCGACTGTCGTAAAAGTTGAAGATGATGATAATTATCCCAACGCCTTGTCTCTACACAGTCCGTAACGTTTTTGTAACCCTCCCTGTAGAGTTGGCCTGTGATTGTATAATGTATGTGAACGCTCTTGTTTTGCCAGAAATATTGGGTTTTCGTTGCGTTTTGGGGAGCCGAAAATACCTTTAAAATCAATGAATGTTTATCTGCGTAGTCATTGTCGCTTTGAAGTGATGGTATGGTTTCACTGTTGCTGACCAGGTTAAACCAACGAATGGCAGAAAATGATCACGCGCTTTAAATCCGCTTTGCAAGTCTTTTTGGTGAAGAAATGCGCTCATACTCGCGAAGACGGCACCTGAATGACTGTTGTGGTTTGTTTCTCGATGATGACACACATACAAAGACGTTAAACGCAAATCCTAGTTTCAGTAGAAAAACAACGTGTTTATCTCGTTCTACTCTGGGCAATTTTTCAGTAAAATTCCATTGTCCACGGCCTTGAGCCCGCCGGTCATCTCTGTTTCTCTTTATCACAATAATCCGTGCAGAAACTTTTACTTTTCTGTGGAGCAACGATTGTCACCTTTGTGTGTTCCCCACACTTTACTCCTATAACTCCCCTCCTCCTGGCGAGTTTTTAACCATGAATTACCCTCGTAACTCCCCTGGCGCCCCTTTCCGTCTTATTATCTGCACCGAACTCTGAAGACGCCGTACACACACACACTCGCTGTCCACAAGTTCACCTGACCTTCACCTTTGGCGCCTGTCTATTTTCGTGAACAACTGTCCTAAACAGCGCCGACTTATTGTCCGCTGTCCTCCAGACAGCTCTCTCAGCAGCGCAAAACCTTGTCTGTGTACTGTGAGTAAACCCCGCTGTCCCCTCTCCCTCTCAGGGTGGGCAATGGTTTTACCTGTGGTGGCCTTTCGTGAACTCTCCGCTAGCCAATTCCCGCACAGGAGAAACACCAGTGTTTATATCGTGGACAGTCTTTCCCCGTCTACTCTCCCCACTCCGAGTGAGAAATGATATTTTTACCTGGTTTCTCGTGGACTCTGTATTAATTCTCCGACACTTTTGAAATGCTTTGTCTGCTGAAAATGGTGTTTATTCTTGACAGGAGAGCCCTCATCATTGTTGTTGTAATTGGGCATCCGACTAATGTCTCCGATGTTAGTATTCTTTCTAATCGACTAGTTCACAGATAAACGGAATGACAACAATGTCTATATTGTTCTTGATGGACGAAGCCTCCAGAAACTCCTTACTAAGCGACGAGCACCCAGAAATCTACTCTGACACAAAGTGAATGTTGACTAAGTGACAGATAGAGTGGCTATGGTTGTGTCTAGGGTATGTCCTTGTAAAATGTGATGTTTAACAACAGATTAACCAAGATGCATCACCACCAAACACCAGTCAGTGAACAAGCGTTGATTGCGCACATAATATTCCTTTAATTCTGAATTAACACAGACACATGTAGCATATAAATCCAGGAACAATAATTCTCTAAGAATATATCTCCATCCCAATGGGACACTTCGAATAACACTACCTCTCAAGGCTACTAACATCTCGTCCCACACGACAGGTATACTAGCCTCTCTCTAGGCCCGACTCAAAATAACCCACTCTGGGTCTCGAATTCCACTCACTATCCCTGGAACCCACAGTGCGGAGTTATCTTCCGAACTCCGTCACAATTCTTCACTTTCTCAGACCACGACCTTCTCCTGGCCCGGTCTAGACTCAACTCCCTCTCAGCTCGGAGTCCAAACATCAACTGCCCCCCGTCAATCTTTGTCCCTCTCTTTTTAAACTGTTGTCTCCCCCACAATGCTTCACACACAACACACAATCTCACTGCTTCAACTGTCTGCCTCACCCTTCTTTTAGCCAGCTGACTTCTTCTCAGCTCCCCCTTTCAATTACTGTCTTCTCATTTACGCCCTCTGGGGGACTTACTATCCGCCCTATTTTATCTCGTGAACTGTTTATCTTGTACGGCCACTCACCTTAATGTCAATGACCACAGGCATGTGACAAATATTAACTATTCAACATCTTCAATTGTTTGTGATCTCCATTTCGTTAGCACATTTATTCCTTTCGCTACATTAACCTCCTTTATTGCTTTCTTTTTCGCCACAATGGAACTGAGCAGAAGAACTCGTGAGTCCCTTTTTTTTGCAAAATTAGCAGTGAGGTCACGTGGACACGTTGACGAAATCTGAGGCAACGGACGAAAACCGAGACAAAGTTTCGAGGAAACAAATCGACGTAAACCGAAACCGACGAAAACCGAAGGCAACGATAACCGAGGTTTGACTGTATACATACTTGTGAAAAGAATGCTGCAGCTATTGCTACACCACGAAGTTCTAATTCACGAAGTGCTACATCTCGAAAGGTTACATCAGGAAGGGCTATATCACCAAGGGCTACATCACGAAGGGCTACATCACGATGTGCTACATTACAAATGCTGCATCATGAAGAGTTGCATCACGAAGGATTTATGCTATGAACTTGATATAAAAACAGTTAAAAGAAACTTTTACACATTTTGAGACTACTGTGTAAATTGTGCAAACCCTAAATTTTTACAAACCTGTCGGAACTGGACAGACGATGTTATGAATATAACACCGAACACCTTTATCTCCATCACACTGCTTTAGGATGGGCTGACATGAGAACCCAGTGTAACACGCTACGTGGAGGGTCCCAAATAGCCCTGTCACAATATTTCAAAATTGTTCTCTTTATAGCCCTGGCTAGGATAGGTCTTTACCTGCCAACCCTCCTCCGTTTTCCCCGGACTCACTGTCACTCTTTCTTTCGACCTAGGGACCTATTTCCTGTAGTGTTCCTCTGGCTGATCCATATATATAACACATTGCTCGTTGGAATAAGCTAAAACTTGATTTATTAAATCAATACAGGACAGCACAGAAAAACACCAAGGTAGGTAACACAGAAAGTTCTAAACAGACACCACACAGATAAGTTCAGGCACATAGCCTCAAGTAGCCATAGTCACAGACCCAGCTTCAAATACTGTCCGATCTGTCCATATACGTCTCACCCTGTATGCTGGAAGCTCCTTCCTCCCCGGTACTTGGGTGTAAGTTCCACAGGCTTCTGTAGAATCAAATCCACTGGTTGGTGAAGACTTGTTCATGGACTCAACATATATTGGCGTCTTTCAATGTCCGGTATAAAATGGGAATGCCGGATAATCATGCGTCGATTCAACTAGAATTGGACTGCTCTCGGGCCTATGTCAATGAAGGGACCCGAGATGCCCCATTACTGCAAACTGTCATTGTTTATGGGTATGCAGGATAATCATGCGTAGTCTCAACCAGCATTTAACTGTTCTCGGGCCTATGTCATTTCTTCAAGATATGCCCTTGCCTCTCTCTCAGAGTTAGGCACACCATGTGTGATATGGCTAATACTTTGACCTGGCTTCATCAGACGTATTTGGCTCTAGCACAGAAGCTGTGTGGATACTGTCCGATTTGGTTACGTCCAACACAAGAGGACCCTGGAGATAACAAACAATATTGAGCGACTGGGCGGACTCATGCATCACACAATCCTAAAGACCAATAGGGTCTCAGGTAATATATTAGACATATACCTGACCTGTCAGGTAGCCCCTGGATTGGCTACGTCCGGGCTTAAGTCGACCTCCAGCTGGGTGAAGTCAGATTGTCCACCCTAGGAACGTTTTGTCTACAAGACACACATTCCACACTCATACCAAGCCTTTATTATTATTGGGCACATTCATTTCCATGCTTTCCTCTCACTTGCAAACCATGCCTTTCTCGCAACCAAGATCTTGTGGTGTGGTGTGCCCAGCAATCGGTGTGTTTCTCCCCCCTAAGTGGGGTTATATGGCACACCGTGTATTTCCCCATTCAAAGAAGATACTACCCCTCCCGGCCGCCGCTCTCGACTGAGCTGTCGCCCCAATGTACCGGCATTGCCCTGCACAAGCCAAGGGGTAGATAAGTTCAGGTTCTCTCAGTGAGATAGAGGAGTCCATTATCCTCCCGACATCATCCTATCGAGTGACAGACGAAAGAGATAGTCCTGTGGCTAGCATCCCCTGGCTCAAGAAGATATATTCTAGATTGGTGGACCCCATCCCCGTAGCTATCTAATGTGCCTATATTTAAAAGAGAGATACCACCAAGTAACGGTAAGCCGTAGGAATCCAGATATCACTCGTCCATCAGCTGCCAAGAACAAGCCGCGTAGCCAGATCGGCTAACGGTCACCCCCTCCCAACATGGCAAGACTGCTGTTTTGCTATATCCTCTCAGTCGTTAAGACAATAGATATTTATAGGCCAAGCATTTGCCTGGACCAACGAAAACCCATATTTACCTTTACCTCTCTTCAGTAGTAGGTTGCATCTCTGTCGTAATCTTTAATTTACTGGACAGGCTGCAACTTTCAAACGGTAGGTGTTGGCCCGGCCATCAATTGACCAGCCGCTGCACCAGTGCACATTTGACGCAAGGCGCTCCTTCGGGACTACCCGAAAGGAAAGACAAATATATACTCGCTCCATGTAAAGATTGTGGTATGAAGATAACCCAAAGAACCATCTTTCATGGAGAATTGAGCGAATAAAGAGAACTGAGAGCCTCCGAAAGCCGTTTCCCCCTGTTTACCAAGAATAACAGAATACATAAGGACATGGGCCACTGGCGTTTCGCTACATAGGCCCCCTCTTAAGAAAGTCGAACCCTACGAACTTTCTACTGTCAGTGGTTCTGTTCGAATGACCCCACCCTCACATTCAACTATAGGATGCCGTGATAGGAAATCTGCTCCCACATTCTCCCTTCCGGGGATGTATTCGACCGTGAACTGATACGGTTGTAGGAGCAATGACCATCTCATTAACCTCGCGTTCAGTTTCTTAGAAGTTGCCAAGAACGTCAGAGGTTGATGGTCAGATTGCACTTTGAACGGTACTCCATACAGATAAGGTTGAAATTTCTGTACTGCCCACACTAGAGCTAGACATTCCCGTTCGACGGTGGAGTAATTCCGTTCGGCGGGTAACAGTTTTCGACTGGCATATGCCACCGGACACAGCACCGAAGGATTATCTCGCCCTTCCTGCAACAGAGTTGCCCCAATCCCTATGTTACTCGCGTCGGTTCTCAGAACAAACGTTTTCTCCAAATCTGGGAGTTGCAGGACTGGCCTATCCACCAACGCCTGTTTCAGCTTCCCATAAGCCTTTTCACAGTTCGGGGTCCAGATTATAAGATCTGGCGATCCTTTCTTCAGAGTCTCGGTTAACGGCGCCGCAATTTCGTTGAACTTTGGAATAAATTTCTGGTAAAACCCACACAGAGACAAGAAAGACCTAACATCTTTTTTGGATCTAGGACGGGGTGCGAGACGGACCTTTTCAATATTCTTTTCTTCCGGTACCAGTCCCCCTGGGGTAATAGTGTGTCCCAGAAATTCCAAGGATTGATAGCCAATCATGCATTTGGCTGGACGGGCGGTTAACCCTTCCTCTTTTAACCTTTTGAAGATCTGTCCCAAGGACCTCAGGTGATCACTCAGATTGTCAGACGCGATGAGAATATCATCCATAAACGAGACCACAGAGGGATCCTTTAAAGGGTCTAATAACATTCTCATCATGCGAGTGAACACACTGGGCGCATTGCTCAGCCCAAAAGGCATCACCTTAAATTCGTAATGGCCGCTCGGAGTACTGAAAGCGAGCATGGGCCGAACCTCAGGCTTCACAGGGATCTGATAATATCCCCGACTTAAATCGATTTTTGAGAAGTACTTTGCCCTATTTAATCTGGCAAATAGTTGATTTGTGTTTGGTAACGGCTCAACTTGGAATGTCGTACAACTGTTTAAATGCCTGTAATCAATACATAAGCGGTGCTCCCCGCTTGGCTTCCTCAACAAGACAACCCCGGCATTATAAGGAGAAGTCGAAGGAGTTATGATGTCATCATCCAGAAGCTTCTGGATTTCTGCTTCCAGGGCCTTCTCTTTCGAAAAGGGCACTGGATATATTTTTTGGCGAATGGGGTCTTGGGTAGTCAGAGTCATATCAAACTCGACCAACCCTGTCCGCCCTGGACGATCGGTAAGAATCTGTTGATGGGACTCCAACAAACGGATGACCAGTTCTGTTTCTTCAGTCGACAGATCAGGATTTATATGTACATCCTTATAGGTTTCCCCAGGTTGTAAAGGATACTCCCTATCCGCGTCTTCGCCCGATTCAGTTTCCATCGCGACCGCCATAGTCATGAGTGGGAGAGAAGTACCATCGGATCGTTCCTCATATTTTTTTAGGAGGTTAATGTGGAAGATTTTAGATTTCCCCCTGATCCGGATAGCATAATTGGTACGGGACACAACCCTTTCCACCGGGAAAGGCCCCTGCCAACCAATCTCGAGTTTATTGGAACCTACTGGAAGTAACAACAGAACCCGATCCCCCACCTTAAGAGACCTATCTTTCGTCCTTCTATTGTAGTAGGCCGCGTGTCTCTTCCTGGCCGCTCTCAGATTCTGAGCTGCCAAAGCCCAACCCGTCTGGAGTTTCTTCTTTAACTCTTCGACGTATTTATATGAGGATACAACTTCTTCGGAAGTTTCTTCCTCTGTCCAACATCTCAATAAGGCTTCTAAGGGACCCTTGATTGGCCTCCCGAATAGTAGAGTGGCTGGTGGCAACCCGGTCGACCCATGGGGAACCTCCCGATAGGCGAACAAGGCGGCCGAGATATACTCATCCCATCTGTCTGGTTTCTCTTGAGCCAGCTTCCGAAGCATGGTCATCAAGGTACCATTAAACCTCTCTACTTGCCCATTAGACTGAGGGTGGTATGGGCTTGTGTGAATGTGGTTAGTCTGGAAGATACGAAAGACTTCTTCCATCAGCTTACCACAGAACTGAGACCCATTGTCCGTTAGGATCTGGTTGGGAAATCCCAACCTAGTAAAGGTCTCCATCAGTGCATCAGCCACTCGCTTAGAGTCGATTGTGGCCAACGGTATCGCCTCGCCCCACATGGAACAGCAATCCACCATCGTGAGAATGTACTTATTCCTCTTCCTAGTCCGAGGAAGAGGACCAACAAGATCGATGGCAACTCTCTCGAAAGGAGAGTTCATAATGGGCATGTCTCCCAGGACTACCGGAGCTGTCCAGTGTTTTGGTGCCACACGCTGGCACTCTGGGCACGACTTGACGTACCTACGCACGTCTCCAGTCATCCCTGGCCAGTAGTAATGGCAGGAAATGCGCTGGAGAGTTGCCCCGACACCCATATGTCCACTGAAAGAAATGGTGTGTCCCATATGAAGAAGCTGTTCCCGATAAGCCTTAGGAACTACCAGCTGTCCATGCTGGCGATCCTCCACTCCGGCTCTCCGGTACAGTAACCGATTCTTCATATAATACTGACCCCGTCTTGGTGGGTCAGAACTTTTGGGCAACTGGTTGAAGCAAGGTTGCAAAGTAGCATCCTGGCTTTGAGCAGCTCGTAACTCCCCAGGCAAGGGATTCACGATCAAGGCCGGCGTCTGCTCATCCTCCGATTGAGATCTGGTTTGCATCGCCCCTACGTACATGGGTTCGGTTGGAATCCCTAGAAAGACGTAGCGACAACCCAAGATCATTGGGAAGATCGGATCTAGCAGAACGGCTGCCTGTATAGTGCCGGTAACATATTTAGATTTGATGTCTACCTTCGCAATTGGAAGAGACATCGCTACCGCACTCTTTGTCGCCGTTTGAATCTCAATAGATTCCCCGGTTAGCTGCTCCGGGCTCACTAAGTGTGATGAAATTACAGCCTCAAACTGCAGACCGGTGTCATAGAGACACTCAACTGGTTGTCCGTTCACAAGTACCGTTTCTACTACTGGTGGTTTTTCTGAATCATTGTTCCCAAGATCCCCCCCTTCTACTTCCTTGTGAGACCCTTCCCCGGTTTCTACAAGACAAGCAGCATAGTGAGAGTCTTTCTGTTTACGCCGGCAATCAACCGTATTGTGTGTGGGAGATTTGCAATAGGCGCACCACTTTTCACTCCACTTTCTTTTAGGAGATCCAGGTGGACTCTTACCAGAGGGTTTTTTAATAGGAACTTTCTCGAAAGGATCCTCCTTCTTGGTGTGAGCTGTTTTAGGGTTCTTCTTCTTTCCAGACCAGGTGTCTGGTGGTCGGGGATTGGGTTGTGACAGTTCCCCATTATCTCCATGAGCTAGCACATACCTTTCCGCTAATGTATTTACCAAGTCTAACTTTTCTGCCCCATTTTCAAGCAAGAAGGTTTGCAATGGCTTAGGCATCATCCTCTTCATTTGGTCCACGACCACTAATTCTTCCAAACTTTCATAGTCGTTAGCAAATCCAGCTAATGACATCCACTTCAAAAGGTAAGACTTCAGTCTGACACTGTAGGCTGCGAACATCTCTCCTGGCTCTCTCTTGGACTTTCTGAACTGCTGACGGTATGTATGGGCTGTCATCTGGAACCTTTTCAATAATGCTTTTTCCAGAGCCTCATAGTCATTCTCCATACCAGGTGGCAACCTTGAGTAGACCTCGTACGCGGTCCCCCTCAGGCCCTGCGAGATTTTCAAGTTCCATTTCCCACGTTCCAGTCCCATAGCCAAAGCCATCGACTGGAATTTTTGAAGATACTGGTCGATCTTCTCTTTGTGTTCATCGAACGGGAGTAATGGGAACTTCATTGCCTGATATGGACCGCCACCTAGAAGTTGTTGAGTCAGGGAGAACTGCGCCTCCAACTGCACCCTCGCTTTCCTTGACAGTTTGAGCTTTCAGCTCCAACTCCCTCATACGAAACTCATGGTCTCTGACTGCCTGCTCGGCCTCCATCTTCCTAGCCTCCGCCTCAATTTTCTTGGCTTCGCGCACAGCTTGTCTGAAGTCTCTTTCCACTTCCTGCACATATTTCTGTAACTCCGCTCCATCATAGCCCATCTCACGCCCTGTAGCCTGTACGTCAGCGACATTAAACCCAGTTGATGCCATCTTAAACTCAGAGGGAAAGTGCCCAAGAAATTGTATAGAAAATGATTATCTCACATAACCAAAATATATATATTACACGACCACAACACGTCGTATGTCGGTCAGTCTGTGTCAGGAAGAGTTTAGACAATAGCCAGGCACGGTAGGCAGAACCTATTGATAGTAGACAAGAATATCTGTCCCCTATCACTAAATCAGCCAGAACTCCACCAGGATTTCAAATATCCCGGACGAGCCCCCAGAAATTGTAACACGCTACGTGGAGGGTCCCAAATAGCCCTGTCACAATATTTCAAAATTGTTCTCTTTATAGCCCTGGCTGGGATAGGTCTTTACCTGCCAACCCTCCTCCGTTTTCCCCGGACTCACTGTCACTCTTTCTTTCGACCTAGGGACCTATTTCCTGTAGTGTTCCTCTGGCTGATCCATATATATAACACATTGCTCGTTGGAATAAGCTAAAACTTGATTTATTAAATCAATACAGGACAGCACAGAAAAACACCAAGGTAGGTAACACAGAAAGTTCTAAACAGACACCACACAGATAAGTTCAGGCACATAGCCTCAAGTAGCCATAGTCACAGACCCAGCTTCAAATACTGTCCGATCTGTCCATATACGTCTCACCCTGTGTGCTGGAAGCTCCTTCCTCCCCGGTACTTGGGTGTAAGTTCCACAGGCTTCTGTAGAATCAAATCCACTGGTTGGTGAAGACTTGTTCATGGACTCAACATATATTGGCGTCTTTCAATGTCCGGTATAAAATGGGAATGCCGGATAATCATGCGTCGATTCAACTAGAATTGGACTGCTCTCGGGCCTATGTCAATGAAGGGACCCGAGATGCCCCATTACTGCAAACTGTCATTGTTTATGGGTATGCAGGATAATCATGCGTAGTCTCAACCAGCATTTAACTGTTCTCGGGCCTATGTCATTTCTTCAAGATATGCCCTTGCCTCTCTCTCAGAGTTAGGCACACCATGTGTGATATGGCTAATACTTTGACCTGGCTTCATCAGACGTATTTGGCTCTAGCACAGAAGCTGTGTGGATACTGTCCGATTTGGTTACTATCCAACACAAGAGGACCCTGGAGATAACAAACAATATTGAGCGACTGGGCGGACTCATGCATCACACAATCCTAAAGACCAATAGGGTCTCAGGTAATATATTAGACATATACCTGACCTGTCAGGTAGCCCCTGGATTGGCTACGTCCGGGCTTGAGTCGACCTCCAGCTGGGTGAAGTCAGATTGTCCACCCTAGGAACGTTTTGTCTACAAGACACACATTCCACACTCATACCAAGCCTTTATTATTATTGGGCACATTCATTTCCATGCTTTCCTCTCACTTGCAAACCATGCCTTTCTCGCAACCAAGATCTTGTGGTGTGGTGTGCCCAGCAATCGGTGTGTTTCTCCCCCCTAAGTGGGGTTATATGGCACACCGTGTATTTCCCCATTCCCAGCAAGAAGATGAAAGAAGATACTACCCCTCCCGGCCGCCGCTCTCGACTGAGCTGTCGCCCCAATGTACCGGCATTGCCCTGCACAAGCCAAGGGGTAGATAAGTTCAGGTTCTCTCAGTGAGATAGAGGAGTCCATTATCCTCCCGACATCATCCTATCGAGTGACAGACGAAAGAGATAGTCCTGTGGCTAGCATCCCCTGGCTCAAGAAGATATATTCTAGATTGGTGGACCCCATCCCCGTAGCTATCTAATGTGCCTATATTTAAAAGAGAGATACCACCAAGTAACGGTAAGCCGTAGGAATCCAGATATCACTCGTCCATCAGCTGCCAAGAACAAGCCGCGTAGCCAGATCGGCTAACGGTCACCCCCTCCCAACATGGCAAGACTGCTGTTTTGCTATATCCTCTCAGTCGTTAAGACAATAGATATTTATAGGCCAAGCATTTGCCTGGACCAACGAAAACCCATATTTACCTTTACCTCTCTTCAGTAGTAGGTTGCATCTCTGTCGTAATCTTTAATTTACTGGACAGGCTGCAACTTTCAAACGGTAGGTGTTGGCCCGGCCATCAATTGACCAGCCGCTGCACCAGTGCACATTTGACGCAAGGCGCTCCTTCGGGACTACCCGAAAGGAAAGACAAATATATACTCGCTCCATGTAAAGATTGTGGTATGAAGATAACCCAAAGAACCATCTTTCATGGAGAATTGAGCGAATAAAGAGAACTGAGAGCCTCCGAAAGCCGTTTCCCCCTGTTTACCAAGAATAACATAATACATAAGGACATGGGCCACTGGCGTTTCGCTACACCCAGGTTAATGTTTAAAATGCTCACCCTAATGGGTATTCGTACAGATGACCAGGTGACCAAAAACTAGCGTGATGAACTTTATATAACACATGTTAATCCTTATTCCCATTGCAACATACGCCTGTGATACTGGACACTTACTAAACAAGCTGAAAAGTGCATAAGTGCCCTGTAATATAAATGTTATTGACGAGTTCTAAGATAAAGATAAGAACAAATGCATCCGTACTTCAAGAGCTGAATATTAAAGAAGGTTAGCAACTAAAGACGATAAAACAAAGAAAAATGAAATATTTTGGTCACATGAAACGTCACAAAAGTTTGGAGAGAACAATAATGGCGGGGTATATGTCTATGAAGAGAGGAAGAGGAAGGCCAAAGAGAAGATGGGTGCAGGATGTTGCGGATGATCTCCAGATAGGTGTATCGGACGCGGGTCATCTAACTTATGATCGATAGGTTTTTCGGAAGGTTGTTATGGGAGCGACGTTCTGAAAAGGACATGCTACTGAATGAATCCTCAGTATTGTACATTGAGGTGAAATGTATATTTATTGGATTTTGCTATATATTCTTCTGCGAGATATTATTAATACATTCTTTATTTGCAGAAAGAATCGCTGACTGAGCAGATGTATCATCAGCGCATTGCAATAGTATCTTGAAAATGATATAGACACATCTCATGTCGTTAGTGATTATATCTGTCCAAGAGTCTTTTTTTTCCGTGTGCTGCCAATAATTTCTGATACCGACACTCCTCCATGTCATGTCAAACCGTGCAACATCTGCTCTCTTGGTCTCCCCCTGCCTCTCCTCCCCTCTAACGTTCCCATTGTGACGTCATACTCTAGCATTCCTCTTCTCATGACAAGACTTCTGGTCGCCAGAATGGCAGTTAGGCGTTGATCCGTTAAGGCCTCTGGCGTGTTTATGCCTGTGGCTACGGTTTGCAATCGCATTTTACTCATGTTGGACTGGTAGTACATGGTTCCGTCGCTCTGCTACTGAGTTAGTGCTTGGGAGACACCGTGAGCTGAGAAATTCGCGTGGAATGCTTTTACATCTGTCCTGTACTGTGAACTGCATGTTCGAAACAATGGCTACCGGCGGTTGCTGAATTGACTGTTTTGCCCTTTCGGTTCACAAGTGCATGTTTTGGGAGACTCCTGGGAGTCGGCGCTGAAGCTGCGGAGTTCGTGCTTTGTGCGACATTTTCGGCGGGTCGCCCTGCGGTAAGAGACCGAGCCATGTGAGAAAACCCGGGTCAATGAGGTCTTTCTGGTGACTGCCGAGTCCATCGACGAAGAACTGTGGTATTCGTGGATGAATTGTGTGTTGACATTCTGACGGCGGCATTATGTACAGTGTCTTCTAATGCAAGAGGTCAATAACTGCCATAGTTGTGATAACTGTATGGGATCTCACGTTGTCGTGTTGAAGATTGACACCTTTACTGGAAAGTCCAGTACATTTGCTGTGAATGACTTTCTCGAAAGCGTTTACACCATTCTAGCACTAATTAACATACAACAGTCTGTTCTCCAAACACTCATGACAGACGACGATGAATTTCAGCGTGTTTTAAATCTTCTTTCACCAACAATTTCATCACAATAGTTGTTATTCACGAGAGTCAGCTGGTCCAATGCTATTTTGAAAAATACAGCTCGGGAAAACTGATAATACTTGCCCGTTCCACCACCAAGTGTCTGATGTATGCTGTTCACGTTGGAGTAGACACTAAAATTAATCATCTTTGTCTCACTGGGCGACCCTCGTATTATGGTCCTAACACTCCACATATCCACACCCCTCCTACTATGGAACTTGGTTTAAGTCTTTGTGTAAAGCCGCGATGGTAATGTGCTCGAATTCACACTGATGCTGGACTTGTGTAAAACTGACATGAACTTCTAGGTCGATCTAGCCTTAAATGGTTACCAAGAAATGTTCTGTAAAATAAAGGCGACTGACCTAATATTGCCCACATCATCCATCATGACGATTGGACTATACAAATATAATGTTGTGGCTAGACGTTCGCCTACATACCCGGTTGTCAATGGTTTGAATCCTCATAGGGCGGGTGTTTAATCTGACATGGTCTTCTTTATCGACCCAGCCTAAATTTCGCGCCAATAAATGCCTTGGGAAGCAAGGGCGGCCGGTATTACACTCTACTCACGGGGTGTCTTTTGGTTTATAAACTATTGCTTTACCACCATATGCACGCCGTCAGGCGTGTTTACATGTAATTTACATTCTCTGTTACAAAATGCATTATATTATGAATGAAATTATAGAGACTGCAGAATATAAAAACAATCATTCACTTTATTAGAATCATACACACGGATCCAATGAATGACATGTCCAGCCCACAGCAAAGACACCGATAAGTAACTTTAATATCTACATTTACATGAAGCGTTTTTTCTATAGTTGTGTTGATTTGTGTTTTTATTTTCTTTGCTGACGAAGTCTTCGGACGCAACTCCCATTTTGTTACATGCCATCATCTTCTAGTAACACTTACCGTCTACTTATCGTTTATTGGTGATTCGTTAATTGCAGAAAAATCAGAAGAGTTTTATATGTAACAAAGGAAAGGACCATTCCCACGCTTTGTGGTGTACTGTGTATTCAATGTCAGCACTATAAGTGTATAGACCAGTCAGCACTCAGTGGGTTCTTTAGTCAATATCACATAGAACGCCTTGCCTTTTCAAAAAGTTTCATAGTACACATTTTACCTCCAAATGAAAGCCCAGATCAAATAAAATATATACCATGCATCGATAGGAATCGAGCATCTGAGCACAGGGCTAGTACGCAATCGTGCGAGCGATTACCTTGCTTTTGCATTTAATGAGCAAATGAAAACCACGATGGTATATGATTATTAACCCACTAGATGTGAAATCGTCCGTGTGCTATAGAGGCTTCAAAATGGAGGGAAAGGATAGAAAAACACTGTAAACCTCCTACACATATTGTAAAAAGCAATTACAGAGAGTTGACCTGAGACTGGTTATCTCCAACTCCGTAGAAAACAACAGCCAACATCCAACCAACCATTAACACAGGGCGTGGCATGCCTGGTTGTTGGACTATATAATATCGGCAGTTTTAAAGGCAAGGTAAGTAGTAGTAGTAGTAGTAGTAGTAATAGTAGTAGTAGTAGTAGTAGTAGTAGTAGTAGTAGTAGTAGTAGTAGTAGTAGTAGATGTAGTAGTAGTAGTAGTATTAGTAGTAGTATTTTCTGTAGTAATAATAGTACCAGAAGTAGTAGTAGCAGCAGCAGTAGTAGTAGTAGTAGTAGTAGTAGTAGTAGTAGTAGTAGTAGTAGTAGTAGTAATAGTAGTAGCAGTGGTAGTAGTAGTAGTAGCAGTCGTAGTAGTAGTAGCAGTCGTAGTAGTAGTAGAAGGATCAGTAGTCTAAGAAGAAGAAGAAGAAGAAGAAGAAGAAGAAAAAGAAGAAGAGGAAGAAGAAGAAGATGCTGCTGATGCAGCAACAGCACTAGTAGTAGTAGCAGCAGTAGCAGCACATAGTACACATAGTAGCAGCAGCAGCAGCAGAAGAAGAAGAAGAAGAAGAAGAAGAAGAAGAAGAAGAAGAAGAAGAAGAAGAAGAGGAAGAAGAAGAAGAAGAGAAGAAAGAAGAAGAAGAAGAAGAAGAAGAAGAAGAAGAAGAAGAAGAAGAAGAAGAAGAAGAAGAAGAAGAAGAGGAAGAGGAGGAGAAGAAGAAGAAGAAGAAGAAGAAGAAGAAGAAGAAGAAGAAGAAGAAGAAAAGAAGAAGAAGAAGAAGAGGAAGAGGAAGAAGAAGAAGAAGAAGAAGAAGAAGAAGAAGAAGAAGAAGAAGAAGAAGAAGAAGAAGAAGAAGAAGAAGAAAAGAAGAAGAAGAGGAAGAGGAAGAAGAAGAAGAAGAAGAAGAAGAAGAAGAAGAAGAAGAAGAAGAAGAAGAAGAAGAAGAAGAAGAAGAAGAAGAGGAAGAAGAAGAAGAAGAAGAAGAAGAAGAAGAAGAAGAAGAAGAAGAAGAAGAAGAAGAAGAAGAAGAGGAAGAAGAAGAAGAAGAAGAAGAAGAAGAAGAAGAAGAAGAAGAAGAAGAAGAAGAAGAAGAAGTGAAATACAAATATATCCTATGACCTGCTATTGAGGCTTCTGTTTTTCCAGCTGGCCCACGTGATTCATTCAGTTAATGATGTCATGGTTTAAATGAGCTTGTTTTTAGTGGCAGATAGTTTTTCAAGGCGTCATCATTAGCCCTGTCAGGAAGTTACGTTTTTGGCCTAGGAATGACAATTTCGAGACTGGCATCTCACGAACCACGCATCATACGCACTCACGCGCGAGCCCACGCGCGAGCTCACACATAAGCACATGCATGTATAATCATGGACAGATACACTTATTAACGAATCAGTAAAGTCACAGCAAAGTCACATTGAAAGCTACACAATGTACTCAAATAAATTATATATATATATATACACACACACACACACAGCCAGCGAACCAACCAATCAACTAGAGCAGTGGTTCTCAACCTTTTTTGGCCCGTGCCCCCCTTCACCATATTTTCAGAACGTAATTCCCCCCCCCCCCTTTCCTATCAAAAATTTGCCCCTCACCGTATTTCAGAACGTCATTCCCCCCCCCCCCCTTTCATATTTCCTATCTAAAAATCTCCCCACCCCTATACAGTATACGTAAAAATGTAAGGTAAATTTAATAGCACATACTAAAACAAGTCTAGACATCCACATAAAACATGATTTGTGGGTCTACTGACTTTATAAAATGAATTTTAGAAGGATGAGACGTACTTAACTGTAAAGTATGAAGGGAAAAACAATATCAAGTAATCGGTTCTTGTATTAATGCGATCTTGAAATGGTCTTCATCCCCCCTGGAAACTCTAAAATCCCCCCCCCCCCCCCTGGGGAGGGGGGGGGGATGGGGAATTCCCCACCGGTTGAGAACCACTGAACTAGAGGGAAGGAAGTCTGTATTCACTACAAAGCAACGATTGTTGTACAGATTTTCAACTGTGTTCCTCGAAAGGAATCGGATGCCTGTTGAGTCAGAGGAAATCTATCAGCTACACGTCCCTCCAATCCCACCCAACTCCAATTCTGTTTATATACATATATTTAATTGCACAATTTAATCTACATTAGTTAGTTAGTTGCATATCCTTTACAGAACTTTGCAGTCAACATCAGCATTATTTTACTCTTGTGATCTCTTGGCAAGCTTATATTCAGTAGTTTCCTATTGCTTTCTGAACGACCGGCACTCATACTGTTTCGTAAAAATAAACCAACGTAAAGCGATCTATTGCCTAATCGCCCGCAGCTGTGTTTCGAACGCGGGTATGCAAGATTACGAATTGCATCCGTAACTCCTTAGCCACGGAGCATGGCTAATCTACATTAATATCAATTAAATTCCAAAAATATATTTTGTAAGTTTAATATCTCGCTCAACGCATCTGGGTTATATTTTTCATACGTAGTGTCGATGATGAGGGAGACACACCACAGTTGTATTCAAGATATAATAGATGACAACAAGAGCGCGGGACATCTGGTTTATGAGAGAGGTCACTTTCAACAGACTTGTGGGGGAGAAATTCTGCACAGCCAACACAGTTGGATGCAAATAAATGAATGAAATGTGAATGAATGAGAGTTTCTGGTTAGTTCAGATAAGAAATGTGAAAATGAAAGATGTATTGATTCATGTCTTTTGGTGGTTATGATATTCAGATCGTGCTCTTTATTTTCTTCGTGATATTAAATGTTGGTTCATTGCTTTTATTCTTACTTTCCATTAGTTGTATGCTTTGTTGCTCTAGTAGATAATCCGGTATATGCTTTGGGCATTCAGCAGTTTTAATTTTTATCATAGGGTAAATTTTATCATTTGAAAATATCAAAATAACGTATTCAATGTAGTTTATAGCTAATTTATTGCATTGTTGGAACATTCAACAATATGCGCGCATGCCTTAATTTCAAACATTAGTTCACGTTAGCATCGATTCTTCATTATTTGTTATTCTTCTTTGAATGTTTACTTGAGACCTATACAAATAATGTATGCTAGCTACTCTGTCTTCATTTGCCGTTTTGTTGTCTGTCTCGTTCCCTTAGGCTAGGGAATTTTCTGCATGCGTCGTTACTCACGATAAAAGCATTGTTCATTACATGTAGTAGTCAGACAGATCTCGTCTTCTATCATCATCACGTGCCATGTTAAGCGTCGGCGATCATGATTCGCCATCTCATACGATCACTAGAGTCTCGGGTCAGCTCTGTGTTTTTGTCTCGATTATGCTATGTAGCAAAGCCACCTAGCTATTTACTATTATGCCTTCCCATTGTCCTTTTCCCCTCAATCTTGTCAGTTGTCACCAAGTTCTATAGTTTATTTCTTCTTATAACATGCCCAAAAATGTTGTCTGTCTACGTCTAATTTCTATAATTAGTTTACGGTTTCCATGTGCTTCTTCTGGGATTTGCTCTTTCTTTTGCTGGTTCCTGTCTATACATGGTATTCTTTGCATTTTCCACAGAAACCTCATTTCTAATGCCATTAGATGTTTTTCAGTTGTTTGCTCTTTGTCCACATTTCACATTCTTACAAAAGTAGAAGTTCTATATATCACTTCAATAATCTTTTTCTCGTTGCAGTTGAAATCTATTTAATTAGTCAGTATGTTTTCCATCCTGCAAAAGGTATCCTTTGCCATAACGATCCTTGTTTTAATCTCTTCAATGGCACCTACCATCAGATGGTATGACTGTTCCGAGGTAATTACACCGACACAGTTGTTTAAATTTTTTTTTCTATTCACTCATAGATTACATTGTTGTATTTCTTTCTTCTTAGTGACTACCAAAGTCTGTGCCTTCTTACAATTTAATTATAACCCTAGTTATTCACTGTGTACAATGCTCACATCTACTTGCTTGCTTGCTTGTGTTCGCTGGCTGTGATCGCCAGCGTGAAGTCCTGTATGTCGGATAAAGACATCCTGTTGTCCAACATCAGTGTGATGTCATACAGGACCTGAGATTTGCGTCAGTATCCGTTGTCCCATGTCTGACTTATTGGAGTGCAGACTGGTGGTTCCTCGCCTTGCAGGCAGACACTCTCCGACTTCGGAGGAATCAACGATCCTACTGACTTCAGCCAGGACCCCGAAGGGACCTATTGCCCAGGACGCTCGGCGAGGACGCGTCAATAGGTCTTGGCCAGTATAGAACCCAGCCCTGGTGCCTTGGAAACACCTCTGCGTCCCACCACATCTACTAAATCTAATGTTATTGATGTTATGTCCCCCAATGTTGATCCCTCTAGTATCTTCTAAATTTCTAACAATAGTTTCACTGTATAGGAAAAAAAAAATATCTGGAGACATTACACAACCCTGTACCACACCTCTATTAATAGGCTGATACTGACCTACTTCATTATCAATCGTTATGGTAGCAGTATATGTTTTTGTTACAAGTCTAAGATCTTTTCCATAAACATGAAGATCTGCAAGCATTTTCATCATGTTGACATGTCTTACTTTATCGAAAGCCTTTGTGTAATCAATGAAGCAACGAAGTAGGTTTTTGTTTACTTCTAATGAAAACTAAATTAATGTTCTCAGCAAATACACATCTTTTTCTGCACCCTTGCCTTCTACTAACTCACATTGCTATTCCACTATTTCGGGTTGTATTTTCTTGCTAACCTTTTGCATGATGATTCTTAGCAACATCTGTGTGATGTGGCTCATTATGCCAATTGTTCGACCTAAAAACCACAGAGAGAAGTAAATTAGAGACAGAAATAAATAATATGAGGAGGACATTGGAGTAAGAGACAGCACCAGATTTGATATAGTGGCGTGAGGTGGCTGAAGGTCTATGCTCCAATGCGGTGGATCTTATGAAATCTGTCTAGTTCCCAAGGTAAGTTACGCATGAGTGATTCTATCATACCAGGTTAGTGCATGCAAACAGCGCAGGCATAAATTAATGAATGCCTGTAGTGATTTAGTAATTGTATTAATCGTAACCTTCATAGGGAGCTTCTGTTGGATTCCCCCCTCCCCGCCCCTTCCCGCCCCCAGGTACATGCTGATGTGGATGGGAACGAGTGAGTGGCCAGATTGTCGCGGTCTGCACAGATGCGGGGGGCTATTGATGCAACAAGATAAGGCAGACGTGGTCGAGCTCTTTGGGATCGTGTGTATAGTGCCGAAGAACCGATAGATCATCATGGTCTGGAGAGAATGATGCTGCAGGGAGTGACCAGAGGATCTGGCCGATACTCAGTACTCCAAGGAAAGGCCAGGAGGACACATAATCAGACTGCTACTGGTACCATTCTTATTGGGACTCTTTGCTGGCTGTTGAAGATGAAGATGGAACGCGAATTTGAATGTCCCCAGTGCTATGATGTCGGTTCTTGACTCACTCAGCTCAACTGAACTCTAGTCGTTATATATGTTTCTGATAAATACAGCAGTGCTAATTTAAAGTTAGAGTTAAATATTCTAAGTTTGGTACTAGATTTAGTTATTTAGACTTCCATAAACGTTCTAGTACTCTTGTTGCGTTTTATAGCCACAGTTATAATATATCTTTCTGTTCCTTATTTTTCTCTACACTGTTACCAAATAAATGTATGAATGATTTCACCTCGTGAAGTAAAGATTCAGCGTAAGATATCGGGTTACCATTAGCTTGATTTATGCTCATTATCGTAGTTTTTCTTGTATGGATTTTTAGACCTAATTGCCGTGACCTCCGATGAAGTGTGTTTAATTCACCATCGTATCTGATGTCAGGCGTGGGATTGGAGACCAATATCCTCAGCGAAGTATAGATTAAATATTCCACATAACTCTTTCGTGAACCGCGGTGTGTAGCGCCTAGACGCTCACCTGCCGGTCGATGGTCATTGGTTCGAATACACATCGAATACACATACATTTTCAAAATTGACCTGGGCCTCCAGGTCAACCCCATCTAAAATGAGTAGCAGGAAATATATTGGGAAGTAAAGGCGACGGTTATGATACTACCTCACTACCCATAGAGTACCGGATACATGACAAGGCAGACGTGGTTGCGGCCTTGTGGGAGCACGTGCACACCTCGGAGGAGCAAATGGATTACCGTGGTCTGGCAAGAATGAAACAGCGAGGAGTGACGAGGGGATCTGGCCGACGCTCAACGCTCAGAGGAAAGGCGAGACGGACATATAATCAGATTGCTACTGGTACTATTAGTGTTGGAACTCTTCGCTGGCTGCTGAGGATGGGGACGGAGCGCTTATGGGAATGCCCCGAATGCTGTGATGTCGATTCCTAAATCAATCAATCAATCAATCAATAAAACCATAGAGTACCGGTTGGTCAATAAAAATATGTGTCTATCACCATATGTACAAAGTGTCTAATACCTGCAAAAGTATCATTTACTTTCTCCTTACAATTTTTTCCCGACAGCTTTCCGTTGGCTGGAAATATAACTCTCTTCGCGTCTTTCCTTATTGCCTGTCATGATTATAAATTGCATTACGCGTTACTGTCTATTACTTGAAAGAGCCTGTTTTCTTTCACTGTAGATTGCAGCGCATTTAACTGTCAACCACCAACCATACTGTTGGGTTCTTGGGCGCTTTCTGTCACAATCTTGGCTTAATGGTTGAGACATATGAAATATTGGTTTATGTTGGGTTGGGTGGCTATATTTAGGATTACTTCTCTGATAGTATGTACCAATACATCATCATCACAATGGACCCTGCCAAATGGAGTAGACACCCACGTCTCTCCACAGATCTCGGTCCTTGGTGTTCTGGATCAAATCTGTTGAAGACATTCATCCATGCTACCGTATAAATATTCCATCTATGCTTGGACAGCTTTTCAGCTTGCTGTTGGGTTTGCTACATCTCTAATTATTTTGTTATTGTCTTGTGTTTTTATCGCAAATGCCAAATATATGATTTAATGCAGTTCACGTCTTTACCCTTTCCTTTGACCAGATAAAAAGTTGCCACTGTTTAAGTTAATGTTTGAATTGGGATGGTCTTTGCAGTGATTAAGTCTTGTAACTAACTAGCCATAAAATATGATTAGTTTATTATTTTCTATGACGTCCTGAAGTAGTTTTCCTGAGGTGTCAGTTGTATTTTCTCCACATGATATGAGATACGAGTTGATTTCGCCTCCAATATATCAACAGTGGGTAACATATCAAGCAACCACAAAGACAACTGCATGCTTCGCCAACAAATCGTACATTACATAGAAAACTGAATCCGTCGATACAAAGTCAGACATTATAAAGAATACTGAATTAATCACTAAGAATTTAGACGCTACATAGAATACAACATCCACAGCTAAGAAGTCGGACAATACATGAAATACAACATCCATCGCTAACAAGCCATATACTACATATAATACTACATCTATCTCTACCAAGCCAGATATTACATACAATACAAGATCTATCGCTAACAAGCCAGATATTACATACAATACAAGATCTATCGCTAACAAGCCAGATATTACATAGAATGCTTCATTCATCGCTAACAAGCCAGATATTACATAGAATGCTATATCTATCTCTACCAAGCCAGATATTACATACAATACAACATCTATCGCTAACAAGCCAGATATTACATAGAATGCTTCATTCATCACTAACAAGCCAGATATTACATACAATACAACATCTATCGCTAACAAGTCAGACACTACATAGAATACTGCACCCACAGCTAAGAAGTCGGACACGACATTAAATACAACATCCATGGCTAGCAAGCCAGACACTACTATTGAATTTTACATCTATAGCTAACAAGTCAGACACTACATAGAATGCTACACCAACGCTAACAAGCCAGACAATACATTGAATGCTACAACTATCGCTAACAAGTCAGACACTAGGTATAGAGCTTTATCCATCGCTAACAAGCCAGACGATAGATTGAATGCTACATCTATCGCTAACAAGTCAGACACTACATAGAATGCTACATCCAACGCTAACAAGCCAGACAATACATTGAATGCTACATAAATAGCTAATAAGTCAGACATTACATTGAATGCTACATCCAACGCTAACAAGTCAGACAATACATTGAATGCTACATCCATCGCTAACAAGTCAGACAATACATTGAATGCTACATCCATCGCTAACAAGTCAGACACTACATAGAATGCTACATCCATCGCTAACAAGTCAGACAATACATTGAATGCTACATCTATAGCTAACAAGTCAGACACTACGTATAGTGCTACCTCCATCACTAACAAGCCAGACACTACGTATAGTGCTATATCCATCGTTAACAAGTCAGACACTACGTATAGTGCCATATCTATCACTAAGAAGTCAGACACAACGTATAGTGCTACATCCATCGCTAACAAGTCAGACACAACGTATAGTGCTACATCTATCGCTAACAAGTCAGACACAACGTATAGTGCTACATCTATAGCTAACAAGTCAGACACTACGTATAGTGCTACCTCCATCACTAACAAGTCAGACACTACGTATAGTGCTATATCCATCGTTAACAAGTCAGACACTACGTATAGTGCCATATCTATCGCTAACAAGTCAGACACTACGTATAGTGCTATATCTATTGCTAACAACGCTAGCACAGAACAATTTTAAAAATCACCCGACATGGACTCGAACCAAGGACCACCGAACCAACAGATGAGCGTCTATCTACCACGCTACCACGGCTCTCTAATGTAATGTTTATCATGTAAATATTCCCACTGGTAAAACGCCAGTTAATAAACAAAACGCCACATTTAATAACTCTATCTTACCTGCAACGTAAACGCCAAAGACAGGGTATTAGGCCGTTTTGCAGAAATCATCATCCGCATCCCCGCCAATCGACGTATCCTCCTAGTATCCTTGGTCAAATCAGCGCCTTATAGGTCCATCTCCATAGCACAAGGCCCTATTTCTGGGCCAAAGCCCGTATCTCTGTGAATAAATCCACGCATGTTGACTAGGGGCATTTTACCCAGCCCGTCACACGCACTCGTCGACTCCAGCTGGTTGGTGAGCCATTCAGGAACTGTCGCTCACACCCCACCTATCCTCCTCATCGCCAAACCCCAACCCACTACCAGCTTCACAAATTTCACCAACTTCTTGTATAAGTGACTAATGAAATCCTGCTAACGGTCAATACCAAGTACCGGGACTTTCCAAGTAATTTGCCAGTCTTCAAGTGAACTGACATTTCCCAATGATTATATCGCCGAGATAAACACGGTGATTCCAGAAAGTCTGAAGATGGCGGCGATCTTATTTTCCAACGAGGACTTTATAGAAAAAATAAGTAAACGTGTCAGTTTATTTTCTATGGATACACTTCTTATAGACACCATAAGGCTAGTGGATAGTGTGCTCATCTGCTGGTCGGTGGTACTGGGTTCAAATATCCCACGAGGTGGGGTTTCATTTTCGTGATATTTGAATCTGGAGATCGAAATAATGTCATAAAATATGTTGATACTAAGTTAGAGATCCAGTTCGATATATAAATGGACAATTTATGAGTGGTGTGATAATAATTATATCGTCAATTGAGTATCATTTCGTCAAGAACATATGTGTAGCCATTTAGAAAGACAGACATGCAGGCAGTCAGACAGATAGACATTCACGCAAACAGGCAAGCAGGCAGGGAGGCAGACATACATATATAAAATAAAGTCACACAGATAGAAAGACAGACAAACAGGCATGCTGACATATAGACAGACAGACAGGCAGACAGACAGACTGACTGACAGACAGGCAGGCAGGCAGGCAGGCAAACAGACAGGCAGGCAGGCAGACAGACAGATATATAGATAGACTGATAAATATATTTATTAATAAATTGATTGATTGATTAATTGATCAGTTGATTGATTTATTGACTGAAAATGGAGATAGACACAGAAGACAGATAAGTACGTACGTAAATAAGTATACAGGTAGGCAGGGTCGTAGGAGTGCAATCGGGAGGGATAAAAGCCTTACCCTAGTGCGAGGAAATTCAAACCTAAAGACTAAATGTCATGGCAAGGCAGTCCAGGCCTTAAGCCTTGGTCGGCAACTTGTCTAGGATGGAAGCTCCGACACGAGGACAGTTAGAGCATTGCTTTGCTGATCCGGCAGCTTCTGCAGCTTGTCTTATTCCAAACGTATTGTTGTTACTTTCCTCTGATGTAAACTAGACAGGGCGAGAGAGGGATCATGCTGCATGGGCAACACATGGTTTCTAAATTCAGCCCAGCCTGTGTGTTATTAAGAGGTATAACTCCTTTTTACCAACTACAGTCTGTCAAGACGGCAAGGTGCCAGTCAAGATAGTAGGTAGGTAGATCAGCAGATATCTAGGTTCGCTGGTAGGTAGTTTAAACCCATCTGTCCTTAGTTTCGTCCATATACGTCCTTCTACTATTCTCATATATTTTAATATGCAACACAACGATAACACTCGCTGCAAAACTCTTAAGATCATATAAAAATCAAGTGAACTAAACCCACAAGTACTAGTTGGCAATGGAAAACAAGCCGTGGAATTTGACTTTATATAACACAATAGACAACAGAAAAACTGGCACTCTTCCGAATTCCGGTCCCAAATAGTTCCGCAGTGAATAGGTCAGGGGTTAAGGGTTAGGGTTAGTTGTTAACTAAACACTGACCCTAACCCTTACCCCTGACCTATTCACTGCGGATCTATTTGGGACCGCAATTCGGAAGAGTGCCGAAAAACTATTTAAACACTTTGTTCCTTCAGTGAAGAATGACCTTTGTAGCTGCTAGGTCATTAATCATGAATGTAAAAATTGTCGGACACGACATTTATCCTTGGGGATACCATGTTATTGTTAATGTAAACGTCACCGTTCTTTATTTGTTGTTGTTTGTCCATCAAGAATGATGATGACCATTCATTGCATCCAGTGGGGTTGAAGGTGTCGAGCCGTGGGTTCTAATATGGCTGATAAGGCCTATTTTGGCTCGAAATGTTCTTTGACAATGTGGGCAAAGAATGCTTGACGTCTCTGGAGGAGGATTTCCTGCAGTGATTTTTCTGTCCTGCCTTTTCTTCACAGCTCTTGCAGTCCTGGTTGCCTCACATATGACTGCACCTTTGTGCAATGATGCACGCCACGAATTTCGGTCTCTGGCTGCAGACTCCCAGGTGTCATGATGAATTCCAAAAGCATTCAGTGAAATTTTCAGAGTGTCTTTAAAACGTTTCCTCTGGCCACCTTGGGAGCGTTTACCACAACGCAGTTCGCTGTAGAAAATTCGTTTAGGGAGCCTGTGATCTGGCATGCGAGTCAAGTGACCAGCCCAGCGAATCTGATTCTTCATCAGTAGAGTGTGGATACTGGGCATGGATGCTCTTTCTAGGACTTCAGTGTCTGGAATCTTGTCTTGCCATTTAATCTTCAGGAGCTTCCTTAGGCAGACTGTGTGGAAGTGGTTTAATTTCCTAGCGTGTCGCTGATAAACAGTCCAGGTTTCACAAGCATATAGCAGTGTGGATAATACAACTGCTTTGTAGACTTTTAGCTTTGTTTGCAGGCTTATTCCAGTTCTGTCCCATACATTCTTGTACAGTCTGCCAAAGGCTGCACTGGCCTTGGAGATTCTTGCATTCACTTCGTCATCGATTGTGGCAGCTTGTGACACGGTGCTGCCAAGATAGGGGAATTTGTCCACAACACTTAGTCTATGATCATTCACTTTGATATTCGGCACAGTGTGATTATTCCCTGGAGCTGGCTGGTACATAACTACAGTCTTCTCCAAGTTGATATTGAGCCCAAAGTTGGCACAGGCATGTGAGAAAGCTGAAACATTATGTTGCATGTCCGCCTCTGAGTTGGCGTATAGAGCGCAATCATCAGCAAACAGGAGCTCTCTGACGGTGCCGCTGTTAATTTTGGTTTTAGCTTTCAGCCTTTTGAGATTGAATAACTTTCCATCCATACGGTAGTTGATGTCTATTCCAATGTCGTCGTTCTCGAAGGCATTCATCAACATGGCTGAAAACATGAGGCTGAACAGTGTTGGTGCCAGGACACATCCTTGCTTCACTCCATTGGTGACAGGAAAGGGTTCAGACAGTTCACCATTTTCCTGTACTCTTGCCTGCATGCCGTCATGAAATAGCCGCACTATTTGGACAAACTTTCGTGGACAGCCATATTTTGCCATAATCTTCCACAGTCCTTCTCTGCTGACTGTATCAAAAGCCTTGGTAAGGTCAATGAAAGTGGAGAACATTTCGCAGTTCTGTTCCTGACATTTCTCTTGCAGCTGCCTTGCAGCGAAAATCATGTCAACAGTTCCACGTTCTTTTCTGAAGCCACATTGACTCTCAGGAAGAAGACCTTGATCGAGATGGGCTGTGAGGCGATTGAGAAGAATTCTGGCGAGTATCTTCCCTGCAATTGAAAGCAAGGAGATGCCTCGGTGGTTGTCACAGGATTGGCGGTTTCCTTTACGTTTGTAAAGGTGGACTATTGACGCGTCCTTAAAATCTTGTGGCATGGTCTCGTTCATCCATATGTTTGTGAAGACTTGGTGAAGCTGCTCTGTTAGGACCGGCCCACCTGCCTTGTATATATCTGCTGGGATGGAGTCAGGACCAGGTGCCTTGCCGCTGGAGAGTTGCTGGATGGCTTTATTTATTTCCACTATGGTTGGCAGGTCATCAAGTGTCTCATTGGTGGGAACTTGAGGAAGGCAGTTGATGGTTTCATCATCGAAGAAGGAAGTTGCATTTAAGATTTTGCTGAAATGCTCTGCCCAGCGTTGGAGGATTTCTTTCTTATCGGTGACCAATGTTCCCCCGTCTGCACTGAGGAGGGGAACTATGCCTGGTGATGAAGGACCATAGACCGCTTTCAGTGAGTCGTAGAAGTTTTTCATATCATGTCTGTCAGCAAAGCCCTGAATTTCATCAGCTTTGCTGCTCAGCCAGGAGTCCCGCATGTGCCGAAGTTTCTGCTGCACTACTCTCTGAATGTTCTTGAAAGCATCTTTTTTTGATGTTGACTTTGGGTCATTCAAATGTGCCTTGAGGAGAAGATAATTCTCGGCCAGCAATTGGTTGACGTCTTCGGAATTTTCATCAAACCAGTCTTTATGCTTTCGGGGGGCTGGCCCCAGGATTTCCATAGCAGTGTTGTAAATGGTGTCCTTTAGGGCTCTCCATTCTGTTTCTGTATCCTGTTTAGCTTCAGCATTGGGCTTGAGGCGGTCTTCCAGCATATTTTCAAACGACTGCTGCATTTTCTTGCTGTTTAGGCGGGTGACATTTAGCTTTGTTTGCATTTTCGCCCCTTGAGGACGCCGTGGTAGCCTGATGTGGATGTTCATTTTCGAGACAATGAGACGATGGTCTGTCCAACATTCGGCACCACACATGATTTTGTCACTCGAACGTCTTGTCTGTCACTCCTCCTGACGATGACATAGTCAATGAGGTGCCAGTGTTTCGAGCGAGGGTGCATCCACGATGTCCTATTTCTCATGGGGAGACGGAAAATTGTGTTCGTAATCAGGAGATCATGTTCGGCACATGTCTGAAGGAGGCGGAGTCCGTTGCTGTTACAATTTCCGACTCCATGCTTTCCAATAATGCCACTCCAAGAGGTGGTGTCCGTGCCTACTCTGGCATTGAAATCCCCAAGGAGTATAAGTTTGTCTCCTTTGGGAACAAATGCTAATACATTGTGCAGGTCCTCATAGAACTTGTTCTTGACATCATCTTCGTTGGTCATAGTTGGTGCGTAGACACTCACAATGGTTGCGTGCTTCTTTCCATTCAGCAGAGGCAACTTCATGGTCATGAGCCTGTCGTTTATAGCCTTTGGAAATCCAGCTAATTTGCCGACCAGGGCCGACTTAATGGCAAATCCCACACCGGATTGGCGTCTTTCCTCGCTTTTCCTTCCACTCCAGAAAAATGTGTAGCCGGCACCAATTTCACAGATTTGGCCTTCTTCTGCAAGTCGTGTCTCGCTCAAGGCTGCAATGTCGATGTTGCACCTGCCCAGCTCTCTCCCAATCAGTGCTGTTCGTCTCTCTGGACCCGACGCGCCGTCTCTGTCAAGTAGGGTGCGTACATTCCAAGTTCCAATTGTTAAGGGAATATGGTGTTCTTTATTTACACTTACTGTGAAATATCTCTCCTGTAGATATGATTTTGCGTATTTCTATGCTTTTTATACTATTGCAGTATTTTAAATATCTATATGAGAACCTTCTCCGTAAAGCTCAATGAAAACGCTCAGATCGGTCAAGATAGAAAGCAGCTGTTTTTTTTTTTTAATGTGACAGGGTCCAACATCATAGAGCTTAATCCTAAGTGAATATGCTTTTTTGCGCCTACGAATATTTTCTACTTTCTCATGCCTTTCCTTTCTTGGTGACCACGGTGTTTAAGCACTGAGCTGAAAACATCCTTGTGCGGTGTTAAATGAGGAAAACAACTTAAATGGACTGTATGAAATGCACTGAAGATGGATTTTGAAAGCAGACACAATACTTCGTTTTCTGTGAGTGCCTACTGTTACATAGAAATTTCTTGTCCTGTTTTATTTCGATATAACCTCGTAAAGAGGTCAATGTGGTAGCGGGTTACATGCACTTGCTCTTAAACTTCTGGTGCACTGACGGCTGGGAACGGGGTTCAAGCCCTACGCCGGCCACTTGGATTTCAGCGTTGTCTTCTCGTTCAGAAGTCAATGGCAAACTACTAATCGTAAAAGTGCATAGAAAATGAACCTGGGTAGGGCGTGATCGCAAAGTCCTGCAAAGAGCATGCAGCATATTAATAAACTCGCACACATTTCTTAATTTTAACAGCTTCGTCCGCTTCACACGGATTGAAACTACGTAGTTAAAATAGTGTGAAGTCTCTCTCAGCAAAACATAATATTCGTTTCCAAATGGCATTAATAGCAACCTCTTTCGGAATACTATACAACTAATGTCACTACTATACAACTAATGTCTTTTGTCGCTCCTGGAATAAATCTTATAACAAGCAGTGGACTGGCATCCACCAGTGATCCCTAGCCCGGCCTCGACTCTAATGGCTGTTTAACATTCCCTGCGATACTAAAAGTACGTCGTCGTTAACAACACGAACTCATTCAATATTCATGTATACCAGCAGTAAGAACCAGTGCTATTACGTTAGGAATATTCCCAGGGTGAAAAATGTGACAACGGCAGCAAATGTGGAAGCGATATTAATGATAGTTAAACATGTAGGCTAGATATAATAATAACAACAATGAGGGCTGCATATATATATATAATAAATGCTCAGATTTAACTGTTAGTTAGTTAGTTGGTTAGTTATCGGTTGGGGTATTATCTCTGCACTCCGGACACATCTATAGTTGTTCAGAGCCTTCACCCCCTCCCCCCGCCCACATGTATGCAATAGCGTCAGACGGATAATAGTGCCAGTTCTGTGTTGGCTGGCTGGCCGCTCATTCACCCGATGTGCCTCTCGTGTCTGGCAGTGCCAACGTTACTACCAAGTCTCCTTCTTCACGACGATGTGAATTCGCTGGAGTCAAAGACCTCCGCTCTCGACATCTATCTAAGGCATTAACATATATACATATAGCACTATACATATGCCGGACATCTGCAGGAGATGCAGAGCCAGCAAGTTTATCAGTTCGTTAATTCCCCTCAACAACTGCATATCCTGGAACTAAAATAAAGATTACTTTACGAACTGCAGACCTCCACAGCGATTCAATCTACTGTCTGCGTACAGATACCGCCTCAACTTTTCGGAGCATACTCATTACATCACTTAGGACATAAACTTGTGTATAATTAAGTGATTCCAGCCACATGAAAGCCCGTGTCACAGTTACAACATTCATCGTCATGCTGCTCGTGATCATAGACTGGGTACCACTGACTTCTTGAAGGGTACACAGCCCGCTGAAGGTGCCGTGAATTCCAACGCACATCTCTATTGCTCTACAACAGACCAAATTGTATAGATAAAGCCTATCAGAATCACCCGAAATTTTACTGATGAGAGCGTTGACATCTGCATTGACATCAGAAGGATTATGCTCTCTGCACCATCAGTTAAGCGTGACTATATAGGGGAAGGTGTAATTAAGAAATGGAGGCACAGTCACCCATTCCATGCCGGCGTTGGTACAGGTAAGACTACAGACCTGCCTGGTAACATCTTCCGCCCGACCCATTCATGATTTGCCCCTACAAAGCCTGTCACTCTTTTCTCAAAATAGAGCTTGATGCAGAGGGTGCTGCCCATCTTCATTTATTTTAAAATACGCCAGGCGTTCAGATCCGGAACCTATGGTTCATGGTCGGAAAGTAAAGGAGGTACCTCACTGCTGCATAGCAAGGTCTCTCGTACAGCCCAAAATAATGAGCATGGCTTTACATTAAAGTTTTGTTATGTCTTCCAATCTGTGTAGGGCTGACAGTGAGGATGGCCAGGGCATACTCGATGGGTGAAAGTACCACACCTTGGAACATAATTATTAACAGTCTTTGCTGGCTATCGGCGGTTGCTATGACTCTCATTGCTGACAGACCTTTTCGAGCTTTTGCTATAACATAATCGACATGTTTTTTGAAGGACAGACTACGATCAAATATCACGCCCAGATAGGTCATCAACTCGGTTCGGGCCATAATATTCCCGCCCATTTCCTCTGCTGGCGGGTCGGTTTTAACAATATGATTGTTCAAGGAGAACCATGTAACTGATACTTTTACGGGGTTGACAAGGGCACTGGAATCTACACCATGAGGAAATTCGATCAAGTTCGCCCTGCATGACACTGGCAATAACTTGTCTATCGCTACCCTGTCGATACACTAGAATGTCATCAGCAAATGACAGAGTCCTACCCCTTCCGCTCAGTTGTTGTTCAGTAATCGGCACCGTGAATATATTGAATAACACTGGTGATAGCGGTGAACCCTGCTGCAATCCTGGACATATCGGTTCTCCCACATCTTAGTACCATCTTTCTTTGTTAGTGCTCAATTGGAGCTATGCGGTTGACGGAGTCTCATAAAATGGACCATCTTTCGTGTAGGAGATCGTTTGCAGCTCGTGGCTTTCAACACTGATCACTGACAAGATACTAAATCCTTCGTCATGCATTATAATCGAGGCAGTGGGTTCAACCCCAACAACGGCCATTTGGACTAAAATGTTGACTTCTCGTCCTTGACTTGGGGACGTAAATTACGAGTACCTCAGAAGTCGGAGCGGATTCGCCTGATGGCGAAGGACACTGTTAATAGGAAAGGCAATTATACTAGACGTAGTTACATGTGTATTGACTACGCTTGAGTTCAAAACGAGCGAACGCAGAAGATAAGGATATCTACCTGAAGAGTAGAAGGAGAGGTCTGAAAATGTGTACGAGGAATGTACGAACCCTATGCCAAGTAGGGAAATTTGATAACCTGACTTCGGAAGCAAAACATACGAATTTAGATATTCTAGGTGTATCAGAAACAAGAAGGACAGACGCTAGTTATATAAGGAAAGACGATTATATATTCATTAACTCAAGAGATCATCACGAGAGAGGAGTAGGAATATTAGTAAAAATAAATTTAGAGAAAGATATTACTGGATTCTTGGTCCATAAAGATAGTATGATACTATTTGAAATTAAGGCAAGACCTTTCGTCATATGCTCCTACAACTAATCATGGCGATGAACAGGAAGAAGAATACTATGAAGACCTATAGCAAACACTGAACGTTGTAAATGATCAGAGGTCCTAAAAGTCATGGAAGTCATGAACGCGAAGGTTGGAATAATTAAATAAAAGCAGATAGTGTGGCAGCATGGGATGGGAAACAAAAACAGCAGAGGAGACTGACTGATACAGTATTATGTGTAAAACATTTTACCAGCATGACCCTTATGGAACTGTATACGTGGAAAATCCCTGACTATAGAACGAGAAACCAAATTGACAACAATATAATTAAATAGTTTAAAACGACGTTAAACATGCCAATACACCCTGCTGGTGATACCAAATCTGACCACAAATCGATAATTATACAATTACAAATGCAACGTTAAAACGCAGGAAAAAGGACTTGAGGTTGCATCAGATAAATATAGCATTATCGTGCAACAAAATCACACAGCGAGAAAACATGCCGGGTTGTTTATTCTTGATGGCTTTTTGCAGCTTGTCTAGTGTTTGGAAGTAGTGGGTAGAGTTGATGTTGACACCAGGTTCTTTAAAGTCGGCCAACAATAGCCCTTCATGGTAAAAAAAATGCGCTCAGCATAACCTTACCAGCGGAAACCTGTAACTTGAATTTTTTGGCTTTTGGTGATCCAAGATGCTCCTATTGCATTCTCTCTCTCTTTTGCTACCAGGCTCAAATTGGCAACACCGTGATTCATCGCCTGCCACTATGCGGATGTGAAATGCGTCACCCTCCACTCTGTAACGCAGCAAGTGGTTCAAAAACAATCCCTTGCGTTCCTCTTTTTGGTGGTCGGTCAACATCCGTGGTACCTACTGTGAACACACCTTCCGATATTGCAGTTTCTTACGAACGACCTTTTGAATTGTCCCAATTGACACATCACATTCTTTCGATAGCGAACGTATGCTTCAACAACGGTTCTTCTGTACTGCTGCATCAATTTTAGCGATGATTGTTTTTTTGTTTTTTTGCAACAATATGCGCTTGACCCGGCCGTCGAAGATCTGTCGTGAACTGACGTCCTTTCCGAAACATTCGTGCCCAGTCTGTCACTGTTGTCGTCGACACACATTTGTTACAGTACGCTGTCTGCATTAGTCGATGAATGTTCATCCTTCAAATAAAAGAAACTGAATCACCGCTCTTTGAGCTTTTTTGGACGGAGTTTGGATCAACCCGGCCATTTTCTCAACGGTCAGAAACAGAATCTATGCATCATGGAACGATAAGCACGTGCTTTTTTATTCATTGGTCAGTACTTATCACATGACTATGACATGGTCATGTTCAACGTACGCAATTACGCGCGGTGTGGCACGAACGGATTTTAAATGAACGCCCTTTATAGAAACAAAACACAACCCTGAAGGATTGCACGAAAATACCAACAATAACAAACAAACAAAAATATTTACGAAAAAGAATAAAATAAAATAACAGGAAATAGTTTTATCAGAGAAAACGATCTAGAAATATAGTTGGTAATACCGATATAATAAACAGATGGACAGAATAAACGGAAGATTTATTACGGAAAGACAGGTGCAATAATTAAACACGTTATAATACTCAAGATGGACCAAACATATTAAAGGGTGAAGTAGAGAAGGCTAATTAAACAGATGAAACAAGGAGAGATTGCAGGTCCCGACAAGATAACAACGGAAATGTTAAAATGCTTATCCAACTTGGCTTTATACACTCAAAGAATTATGTAATTTATGTAACACACACACACGCACACACACACTCACGCACCCACGCACCCACACACACACACACACACACACACACACACACACACACACACACACACACACACACAGAGGGTGTTTGTAAAATTTTACTTCACGCTGCGGGATTAACTGAGGAGGGGATCTGAGTACTTATGGACTGAATAGTTCGAAGTGGGAGTCTCCGTGGCGAAGTTTTTCAAGCCATCTGACTCCGGCTCCGAAGGTTGTGGGTTCGATTCTGGGCCGCGTCCTTCGGTTCACGGGTGCATTTTTCGGAGACTCCTTGGGGTCGTTGCCCTTGCTACGTGCTACGCTTTCGGCCGCCCGCGCTGCGGAAAATGACTGAGCCATATAGGAATAAACCCGGTGCAATGAAGTCGATCCTGTCGACTTTTAAGCGACTTTTATGGTTCGAAGTGCAATGAGGATGATATGTCGACTAATTAACAAACTAAAGTCCCACTACACTTTGTATGTAGAACAGCTATTTGTGTGAGAGTATCTTTCCATCCACCGATTGCCGTTCCTTTTCATTTGTGTGGTGCGCATTGATCCAGGTTTCGTCCAAATACTCTATGTCATAATTTTCTTTGCACATTTCCCTTATTTCACGCAGATATTTGCTTCTCATGGCTCCTAAATGCAGTTGTTAGCAAATGATATTTCTACCACCCTTGTACTTTCTTAATGTGAGGCCTAATATCCTTATAATTTTCCACAAAGTTGTTTTGGATAGCTTTATGTCATTGTTCTTTCTCAACGAAACCCTAAGTTTTCTTACGGTCATTGTTTCTTTGGTATCCAGTAGTTATAATAGCTCACCTTATGACATTCTTGTCAAAGATGTCTACAATTTCCTGTCTACCTACCGTTTGCTTATTGCATGGTGGTTTCATTCCAGATTCCTACAACCATAGAGGAAATGACTGTGTACTAAAACCCATTGCATACATTGTTCTTTTCTCGGATTTGTAACAGTATGAAACAGTTTCCTGCGATCGGCTCCTTGACAAAAATATGTGTAGAATTATATAGCAATGCTTTGAAGTGTACAAAATTTCACATTCAACCCCATTCAACAATATTCACATATTCAGATGTTAGCGATAAATGGTAAGATTTATACAATAATCACGTTTCATGAAAGCACCCACATCACTGACAACACCTATGAACAACCCCGTTCCACTACGTGAGGTGTTTGCCATAAGGTCATTCTCGTGTACCAAGAGAAAAATAATTATTGAGCGCTGATGTTTCTGGGTGAAGATGTAATACATTTTATTATATACACTTTATCTCTGACCCGTAAATTATATACCGCATATAAACAAACATTGAAATATGCTGTACAATTTCCAGAACAAAAGTGATTTTGTTGGGTGGACATTATGATAAGGTTATATGCTAAATCTCATCACTTTCCCTCTGTTGTTTACTGAGAGAGGAAAGTCCAACACTTCACGCCGCCTACAACAATATCTGACTAGACTAGAAGAAAGTCCAACACTTCACACCACGTACACAATATCTGACTAGGATAGAAGAAAGTCAACACTTCACTCCGCGTACCGTAATATCTGTCTAGAATAGAAAAAAGTCCAACACTTCGCACCGAGTGCAGCATTATCTGACTAGAATCGAAGAAAGTCCAACACTTCACACCCCATACAGCAATATCTGACTAGAATAGAAGCAAGTCCAACACTTCACTCCGCGTACAGCAATATCTGACTAGAATAGAAGAAAATCCAACACTTCACACCGCTTATAGCTATGTCTGACTAGAATAGAAGAAAGTCCAACCCTTCACACCGAATAGAGCTATATCTGACTAGAATAGGAGAAAGTCCAACACTTCACACCTCATACATCAATATCTGCCAGGTGACAACCATTTATTTACCTTTTTCGTCGGTAGAAATATCCTTCACTTTCTCTATCTATTCCATACAGTTAATTTAATGCACTCAAACATCGAACCTACAGAAGTTAACACTAATATGCCTTATTCTTCTACTTCTTCTTTTTACTCACCTAGGCGCCAATACGAAGAAATCCATTGGAAGCAGCAGTCAATATAAGACAGTTGACATCGCTGTAGAGTGTCTGCTAATGGAAATCGTAAAACTAAGGCAGGAGTTACATAAATAATAGGGATATAATGATTTAATAGAGTATTTGCCAGAGCAGAAGATGTTGAAACTGTAAGTTCAGATAGAATGGATATTGAAAATGAATATCACCGAAGATGTTGAAGTAGAAATTAAGTTAGAGTGATTTAATATAAAACCTAAATGAAACGGTAGTTGAAGTGAGTACTGGGAGAGACGAGAAATGAAATGGTTTGACTGCAGTAAAACTGTAAAAATACAATAAGTTAGTTAACAAACACAAAACGCGGAACTGGCCAGTTTTACAAGGACGTAGTCATAAGCGATAAGATGGACCTTGCCGCGAAAATGTGTTATAACAATTAGAAAGGCAATAATACAACTCCATTAGAAAAGTACACTAAAATTCTACAAAAGGGTCACTTAGCTTCAGTCCCTCTTTTAAAGTTGTATATCTTTTACATGACATCGCAGTCAACCCCAGCATGTTTTGGCTGTTTGTGATGTCTTGGCAATGAATGAATCATAAAAAAAGAGAAGTATATTGTGAGCTTTAAAAGAACACGATTAAAAGAAACAAAATGGACGTTGCGACTAAAGCCTTCGTTAGCACAGAACAAAGAAACACAAACAGAAAACTAATTAACTTCATTAGAAACACTACACGAAGATACAAAGGTTACTTATCTGATCCTGGTTTGGTCGAATGCGGCTTAAACGCTTACCGTTGGATGTGAATAAAAGAACCGGGTGTATGGTAAACTGGTCGATGGGCGACAGGGATTGGCTTAGCCGCACCGTGGGTGGGATGGGAGTGGGGGGGGGGGCGCCCATGTTAGCGAAGGGTGAAAAGCGGATTAGCAGTGAACTATAGCCGGTTCTGTGGCAAAGGTGTAGTGCACACTCCCGCATACCGCGTAGGAACACAACGCAGGCGCTTGGAATGCAGTCTGCCCTGTGTTGGTTACCGTAGAATAGTTTGAGTGTCAGTAGCTCAGAAAGCAATGACAAGCCACCGAAAGCAAACTTGCCAAGAAATCACAAGCGACATAAGTAATGTTGGGGTAGATTGCTACGTCCTGTAAAGGATATGCTACAACGTTTTTCTAGTGGGCTATACAACTTCGGGGATGAACAAGGGGGAGAGGTGGTTGGAAGTTAGATGAAACTATGTTGGGCATTGAGGTTGTGAGGGGAAAGTGAACCCAACTGGACTTTGTCAGGATAATAATGACTTCCGTCAAAAAGCCCACGTAATGTTTGATTTCTTCCGCCTTCGTGGCTATCCTGATAAAGTTTTGTCTACAGCTCTTCACCGATGTCAGTCTATCAGCCTTGCCGAGGCTCTCTCCTTCAGGCCTAAACCACGAAATAATAGGCAGATCCTTTCACTAACCTATCATCCCCACAATATTGCTGCCAAGAATATCCTCCTAAGGCATTTATCTATTCTCCAGGCAGACCCAGTCTTTCGCGATGTCTTTTCAGAGGCTTCCCTCGTGGCTTACAGGCGGTATCTTAACTTCAGAGATGTTCTGGTCCACAGCAGTCTTCCCCAACCTCATCAGTCTCTTCCTGACACGATGGCTTGTCTTCGATCACGTTGTAAGACCTGCCCACATGTACTTCAAACCCAGAGTCTGTCATGCCCTAAGACCACTTTCCACATGTGTGATCGTTTCTCATGCACGAGTCGCAACGCTATCTATGAGGATCATCTGCACACGTTGTGGCATGAGATATATTGGAGAAATAGGTATACGTCTTGCTGACAGGTTTAGACATCACCTATCTGATATCAACAGTGGTGCCCAGAAACCGGTATCCACAATCTTTAACAGTTCTGACCACTGTGACGTGGCAGACATATAGGTAACGGCGCTCAAATCGTGCGCATCTCACGAGCGTGATCGTAAGACATTGGAAAACCGCCTCATCTTCCGGTTCGGTTCACTTTCCCGTCACAGCCTCAATGTCCAACACAGTTTCATCTAACTTCCAACCTCCCCTCCCTCTTTTCCGCCCTCGAAGTTGTATAGCCTACTAGAAAAACGTGGTAACATATCCTTTTCAGGACGTGGCAATCTAGCCCAACATTGCTTTTGCCGTTTGTGATTTCTTGGCAAGTTTGCGTTCGGTGGCTTGTCATTGCTTTCTGAGCGACCAGCACTCATA
This sequence comes from Cepaea nemoralis, assembly GCA_014155875.1. Classification (NCBI taxonomy): domain Eukaryota; kingdom Metazoa; phylum Mollusca; class Gastropoda; order Stylommatophora; family Helicidae; genus Cepaea; species Cepaea nemoralis. Next base: position 408,912 of record JACEFZ010023124.1, on the reverse strand, counting down.
CCATTCTATGGTAACCAACACGGTGCGGATTGCATTCCAAGAGCCTGCCGCTGTGTTCCTAAGCGGTATGCGGGAGTGTGTGCCCCCCATCCCTCCCACAGTGCGGCTAAGCCAATCCCCGTCGCCCATCGACCAGTTTAAATCATACACCCGGTTCTTTCATTCACATCAAACGGTAAGCGTTTAAGGCTCATTCGACCAAACCAGGATTCAGATAAGTAACCTTTGTATCTTAATGTAGTGTTTCTCGTGTAGTTAGCTAGTTGTCTGTTTGTGTTTGTTTGTTCTGTGCTGACGAAGGCTTTAGCCGCAACGTCCATTTTGTTTCTTGTAATCGTATTCTAGTAAAGCTCACAATATGCTTCTTATTTTTTGGTGATTCGTTCAAGTGCCGCCCACCGGGCGCTGGAGTGCAAATTATTCCTCCCCACGACGCTTAACGGCAGAAGTTGAAGATGATGATGATGATGATAATGATGATGATGATGATTCATTGCCTTTTTAAGCTTTACTGCAGTTACCTTTATTCTTATCAACCATTGTGGTTTCTTGGCACGTTTACGTTCAGTAGTTTGCCAAAGCATTTTGAACGACCGCCACTTATACCATTTTATAAAACCAACGTAAAGCGGTCTGCTGCCAAATCGCCCGCAGCTGTGTTCCGAATTGGTATGCGGCTTTACTAACTGCGCCCTAACCTCTTTCACCTCGAATAACCGCCTAGAGATGTCTAAATCCTTGAGTTAAAAAATGGTGTGTCACGCCTGGGCTCGCGGGTCGATAAAGCCTAAAACGGGTACGAGGAAATGTCTTGGAAAGTAAAGAAGTAAGGTGGCCGGCGTGATACTGACCACATCATCCACTGAGCGACATTTGGTCTTTACAAATGCGTGTCTAGCTCTATATGCACAATGCGACATTGTAGTGAACATGGGACCTTTACTTACTTTAATTACGTGTTCCGTAGGTCAGCTGACAAGAAGTAGTGTAACCTACAGCGAATTCAATGCGGATCCTATCTTATCTTATCGATCCCTTTAGGTAAAGCACGAGTAGGATGGGCACAAAGCAAAGAAATGGGACGGTATACACATAGAGAAGCGAGAATGACAAACAAATAAGTGGTGAAAGGATCAGATATGTTTAATTTTGTTTATTGAATAACCATCTTTGGGGTTAAATCAGACTGGTGGACAGTTCGGCGAAAGCGATACCAACGAAACAAATATGCGGTTGTTTGTAGCGTGAACTGCATGTTAAAAAAAATGGCCGCCAACCAGTCTCTGAACTAACTGGATTGCATTATGCAGTAATGTGTGGTTGCCAGTTTTCTAGTGACTGCCGCTTCCATCGACAATGAAGTGTTTTTTTTTCGTTGCGGACATTTGTGTTGGCATTCTGGCTGCTGCATTATGTATAATTCACCTGTGTTGGCTGTTGGTTTATCGAGACTCCTATTAGTTCCACTTTTCACATGGGACAGTGAGGAGCAATTTGTGTGATATTCACTGACACCTGAACGGAGCATAAAGGGGACGACCCGTTGCCGTGAAGTTGTAACCGCTACTAACTAACTAATTAAACAAATGTGAATGCACAACACTTCTCACTCCTTCTTCAGTATCTGAATTGCTATTAAATGTTGCTTGTTCTTTACGGGACGTTACAATTAGCCCAAGGATGATTTTCTTGATAGCTGTATGTTCAGTTGTATGATATTGCTGTCTGATCACATTAACAGCCTTTGGAATTCATCACAACACTTGGGAGACTGCTGCCAAAGTCCGAAATTCATGGCGTCCGTCATTACGCAACGGTGTAGTCACTCGTGACACAAACAGAACTGCAAGAGCTGTGAAAAAAGGCTGATAAAAACCCCTTTGCAGGAGGTCCACCTTCTGGATCGTCAAGCATTCTTTTCCCACTTTGTCGAAGAACATTTCGAGCCAAAATAGGCCTTACCAGACATATTAAAACTTACAGCTTCAAACTTTCAACCCAACAGGATGAAATGAATGGTCATCATCATTCTTGATGGACAAACACCATTGCTGCATGAACGAGAAATCAACGTTTAAGTCCAACAGACTGGTGCGTGCAATAAAACCACTGCCCTGGGCCAATGCGCAGGAAGTTAAGCGAGAACGCGACACACCACTCGGCCACGTTGACCTCTTGTATTACCTTGACCTAATAATATTGACATTCATAGAGGATGCGGGTCAATCATATGAAAAACATTACTTATTTAGGGCCATCTATGCATTATTTTTCAGCAAGGAAATGTTCTGAAAAGACTTGATCCCATACTCACTGCTTCTTCGCTTATATACAGTTTGTCAGCCGGCTCCGCGGCGAAGAGGTTACAGATGCAGTTCGTAATCCCTCACACCGCTTTCGAAACACAGCTGTGGGCGATTTGGCAGCAGGCTTCCTTACATTGGTTTTTTTATGAAATAGTATGGGTGCCTGTCGTTCAGTATGCAATGGTAAACTACTGAACGTAAACTTTCCCAGTGATCACAAACAGCCCAAAAATGCTGGGGTTGAAGGCTACGTCCTGTAAAGGATTAGCAACTAACCTTTTCTGTTTTAAACAATTTGTAAGGACGAAACTTACTTCCAGTAGAGGGATAATAATAATAATAATAATAATAATAATAATAATAATAATAATAATAATAATAATTATTATTATTATTATTGGCGTCTGCTCGCAAGAAACGCAAGCGTAGTCCATAAAAGTGCTACCACTTCTAGTTCACTGGACGGAATTGTGCTTGTGGATTAGCTTTCCCAATTACCAGTGTCTCTAGAGGGATGATGACACATTCGATTTTCTCGCGGACATCTGTATCCTGAGAACATCCTGCCAGCAGCATGTCACTGTGTCACATTGGTCACATGACAGGTGTATTCCATAGCACACATTCGGCCTGCGCAAAACCAACACAAAACTGCCCTACCATTTCAAACCTGAATATCTATGTGGCCGTGGGACGTTATGCGTTTCAGCTTAGACGTCCGGCTGGCTGATGGTGGGGTTTGAAGTTCAATCTCCACACCGGGCAGTTAGACTTTACGTTGACTACTTCTTCAGAAAGCGATACTGGGATGCACTAGAGACACCCCAGTAGTGTGTATGCGTTACATCCTTGGTCTGCCGACTGTTGCTGGTAGGCTCAAGGTGATGCAGGCGAAGGCATACCTCAGAGTAGCTGCAGACACAGACCACCCACTGCATGAGGCGCTGGACGCAGTTAAGGGTCAGCGACTGATAAGAGGGAAATCATGGATGGCTCAGGCGGAGGATACGATCAGACAGGTGTGCCCCTTGGAGAACATTAGGCGTGGAGAGGAGTGGGTCAGAGTGCCAGCGGAGCAGTGAGACTTGTGCAGAGTTATAATCACATTAAGCCGGGAGTGCAGGGAGTGGCCAGCAGGGGCCACGGAAGTGGAAATCCAGCAACTAATTCAGGACAATGCTCACTCGAGTGATGTGATTATCTACACAGATGGTTCGGTGTCAAGAGGTGAGAGAAGTGGCTGGGGGTTCATAGCCAAAGCTAATGGTCGATATTTGGGGCAGGAGAGCCTGGCATATGATACCACAACATCCATCTTAAGAATGGAAGTGGAGGCAGTCACTGCGGCTCTCTGCTGGATGGAGAATACGACACACACACACATCGTGATTGTAACTGACTCAGAAAGACTGCTGACGAGGGTGAGGACGGGCAGACTTCGTGCGGAGTGGCTTGCTTCGCTTCGGAGGTCACGGGTGACAAACATCGCCTGGATCTTTTCTCCGGGGCATGCCGGTGTGCTGGTAAATGAACAGGCGGACAGATTGGCTGACTCTGCAGAACTTGGTGGAGTATTGATACATGACAAGGCAGACGTGGTTGCGGCCTTGTGGGAGCACGTGCACACCTCGGAGGAGCAAATGGATTACCATGGTCTGGCAAGAATGAGACAACGAGGCGTGACGACGGGATTTGGCCGACGCTCAACGCTCAGAGGAAAGGCGAGACGGACTTATAATCAGATTGCTGCTGGTACTATTAGTGTTGGAACTCTTCGCTGGCTGCTGAGGATGGGGACGGAGCACTTATGGGAATGCCCCGAATGCTGTGATGTCGATTCCTAAATCAATCAATCAATCAATCAATCAATTCAGAAAGCGATAGGAAACGAATGAACGTAAAATTGTCTAGTGCATCAACTTCTAGTTGAAATTGATATCACGTTCTGTAAAAGACGTGTACCATTTTTAATAATGTATAGAATATATACTGCTATACAGACGTGTTCTAAGAATATCTTGGAGACAGAAAAGAACAAACGCATCCATACGACAAGAGCTGAATATTGAGGAAGGTTGGCTATTAAAGACGATAAAACAAAGAAAATTGAAATGTTTTGATCACATGACACGTCATGAAAGTTTGGAGAGAACAATAATGGAGAGGTATATGCCCGGGAAAATAGGGAGAGGAAGGCCAAAGAGAAGATGGGTGCAGGAGATGGCAGATGATCTCCAGATGGGTGTATCGGACGCGGGACATCTTGCTTATGATCGAGAAGTTTTCCGGGAGGTTTTCATTGGAGCGAGGTTCTGCAAAGGACATGCTACTGAATGAATGAATGAATGAATGAATGAATGAATGAATGAATGTATGAATGCATGAATGAATGAATGAATGAATGAATGAATGAATGAATGAATGAATAAACGAATACTGCTTTATACAAGTAAATGTGCAACGTGGTAAACAAACAAGCTGAGAAGCAGCTAGTTGCAGTAGAATTTAGTTCGTGAGGAAAATGCTTAGATTACCATTGATAGAAAAACGAATGGCAACGTTTTATAAGAAATAAATAAAAAACCGTAAATTGATTGACGCAGACAATAAAGAAATTTTGGACACGTTATGAGAAGGAAACAACTAGAAAACTTAGTGACAAATTGCACTGTTTATCGGAAAAGAGAAATGGGAAGGAAGAGATAATTACCTGGATGGCCTGGTCACATATAATAATCGAGTCAAGAACACAGACCTGATGCAAGGTCATGGTGATCGCGGGTGGTTGCGGGTTGTTGCGGGTGATCGCAGGATGGTCGCGGGTGGTTAATCCGAACATTTCGTGCACTTTGTTTGGCTGTTACACACATTTTCTTCCGTCATTTGTCCATTCTTTAGTGTGAATCTGTCACTCTAGAGCAGGGTTCACCAAACTTTTTTCCCGGCGGGCCGGATTAGCTGAGAAAATGACGAGCGCGGGCCGGACACTCATTCTGTACAATACTTGCGCCGCGCTCCGTGGCGAAAGTCTTACGGACGCGGTTCGTAATCAGGTATACCCGCGTTCGAAACACAGCTGCGCGTGATTTGGCAGCAGACAACGTTGCACTTGTTTTTGTGCAATGTTATTGGTGCCGGTCGTTCAGAGAGCAATAGTAAACTACTGAACGTAAACTTGCCAAGACATCAACAACACCAAACAATGCAGGTGTTGACTGCAAAAGTCCTGTAAAGGATATACAGCTAACTTTAACAATAATTGCAAGCTAGAACGAAAGCTCTGGGAAAAAAGACGAAAAACTAAGTTAATCATAGGAAGGGCGTACAATGCACACAAAAAACAAAGACAACTAACAGATTTATTTACTAAACAAAGTTATCAAAGAAGGCGACGTTAGCAAAAAGATAGTTACATCAGACCTAATGTGAACATATCTGAATCTCACAAGCTAAGCAGCAAAAGAGGATAGGGAGATTTGTGAAACTGACGTGTGGCTTTCAAAATACCATCAATGTTTGGTTTGGAATTGCTGCATCCAATCAAGAGAAATTCTTTCAAATGTTCATCAGTCAATCTCGTTCGATGTGGTGACTTCACAGGCTTCATTTTTGAAAATGTTTGCTCACAGACATAAGTTGTTCCAAACACTGATGCCATACCAGCGGCCAATTTCTTAAGTTTCTTAAACTCAACATCAGGTAAGCAGCGGTACAATTCAACAAGTTTTCCTTCTCCGAGCTTCTCTTTCAACAAGTCATTTGCTTGCAGATCAATGAGCTCCAACTGTAGTTTAACTGGCACATCATCTAGGTTACAATCAAACGGATTCTGGAACAGAAGAATGCCACTCTCAATTCTGTCAAGATCTGAAAATCTCTCCAAACTCTTTGAAACAGTGAAAATGAGAAAGGTTTTCTCCTTCCAGTTGTGCTTCCAACAATGACAGCTTTCTCCGAAATCCTTTGATGGTAATGTAGAGATCACAGACGAGGCAAACCTTTCCCTGAAGTTTCAAGTTCGGTTCATTCATGTCGACCAAAAATGACAACTTTTACAGCCAGGTATGATCTGATAGTTGTGAATCAGCTCTATCTTTTTCGGTGAGGAAAACATATATTTCTTTTCAGAGCTTGTAAAAACGAAGCCGGACTTTACCGCAGCTGAGCCACCTGAATCCTATTGAAAAAGAAGAAAAGCAGAGGACTAGGGGTCACTGGTGAAGCTACGGCTCATCAAAGGTACATATACAGTTTATAGGTACCTTTGTGTAACCGCACAGTGATGATAGAGATATTAGCACAACGCCGACTGCTCATGGGCCGTAGAAGAAGAGAAGAATTAGAAGACAGAGATAATCTCATTCTATTTCTACGGCTAACAAGAAAAGAAAAGATTTAGAAATATCAGAAGCAATTCAGGTCCGTGTACTGGGAATCAGAATAATGCAGTTGAAAAGATACAACATCTTATTAATAATGCCAATGCACAAATAAATAAAATTCACGATTAGATGCAATAACAAAATAGAGCAGCCAGGAGGTCTCCGCACGTGTGAAGATCTCATATTATTCTAAACATAATTTTTACATTTAAATTGTACCACAACTTCTCGTGTTTCATGCGTTATATCAAGCAAGTTCGAGTACCGTCGCGGGCTGGATGAAATGACGTCGCGGGCCGGATCCGGCCCGCGGGCCGTAGTTTGGTGATCCCTGCTCTAGAGGAATTCTCAGATGGATTTCAAATATGGCAATCCATCGTTAAGACCAGCATTTCATAAATGTGCTTGTCCTTAGGCATCTACTGAGGGGCGGGAGGGCGTTGGCAGGCACACTTATCTTCCCGTCAAATTGTATGGAATAACAGATTCATGTGCGTAGATGATTATCTGTTGATTGACTGACTGACTGACTAACTAACTGACTGACTGACTGCTTGACTGACTGCTTGACTGACTGTTTTACTGACTGATTGACTGACTTACTGACTGCATGCCTGACTGACTGACTGCTTGACTGACTGCTTGATTGACTGATTGACTGATTGACTGACTGACTGACTACCTGACTGACTGACTGACTGACTTCTTGACTGACTGCTTTACTGACTGACTGACTGACTGACTGACTAACTAACTAACTAACTAACTAACTAACTAACTAACTAACTAACTAACTAGCTGACTGGCTGGCTTGCTGGCTGACTGGCTGAATAACTAAAAAACTAACTAACTGACTGACTGACTGATTGACTGATTGACTTAATGAGTGACTGACTGACTGACTGACTAACTAACTAACTGACTGACTGCTTGACTGACTGACTGACTGACTGACTGACTGACTCACTAACTAACTAATTGCAAGGGGAAGACCAAGAATTAAATATCTGGATGGCTTGGCCACATGGCATGGTCGAGACAGAAACACGGAGCTGATCCACGACTCTGGTGATTGAGTGAGATGGCAGAACATGACCGCCAACGGATATCGGTATGGCACATGATGGAACTAACTAACTAACTAACTAACTAACTAACCAACCAACTAATTAACTAACTAACTAACTAGCTGACTGACTGACTGACTGACTGACTAACTAACTAGATCCTTATTTGTTTAATTGATCGGCTCTGGGACGAAGGTTTTACCGACGCAGTTCGTAATCCCGCATACCAGTGTTCGAAACACAGCTGCATGCGATTTGGCAGCAGACCATATTAAGTTGTTATTTTTTCTGAAAATAGTAAGGGTGCCGGTCTTTCAGAAAACAATGGCAAACTACTGAACGTAAACGTGCAAACAAATCATGAACAACCAAAAGCTGCTGGAGTTTTCTGAAATGTCCTGTAACGGATAAGCAATTAACTGTAAAAATAAACAAACAAACAAACAAACTAGATGGATGATGTAAGCAGTATCACATCAGCTAACTTTACTTTCCAAGACATTTCATGGTACCTATTTTAGGCTGAGTCGACCAGGGAGCTTTTAATAATTTACCCAGAATGCGGATTCGAACCCATGAACTCTGGGTCGGCAGGCGAGCATTTAGCCAGTACGCAATCACACATTCCTTTATTTTCGTTTGTACAGCTTATTACAATTGCCACTTTTCTGTTAAGTTATTCGTATTTTTTTAAACATTTCATTTTATCCTCCTCTCTATTTTTTTTCATTTAATATTATTATATATTCTTGATTATAGTATTTTGTTTTACGTTCCCTTTTCTCGTTAATGCACTAATGCTCTGGTTTCCTTAACAACAAAGTTGCGATTCTTCTTTTAACAATGAAGTTTCGCATCTTTGATACTGGGGATAATATCTCATGAATTATGTAATTCTATATTTATCGGAATCCCGAAGAAATCAGGAGCCTAGGAATGTGATCAACATAGAACAATTAGTATAATAAGCCACAACACGAAGACTTTGCTAAGAAACATCATGCAAAGAGTTAGGAAGAAAATATCTTATACAACTAAATAGGAGAGATAGGAGAAGAACAAAGTGAGTTTGTAGAAAGCAAGGGTACAGTAAACGTTGAACGTTCTATAGAAATAAACAAAGACCTATACCTTTGATTTATTGACTACATAAAGGCTTTCAATAAAGTAAGATTTTTCAACATGATAAAGATGCTTGCAGAGCTAGACATTGATGGGAAAGACCTTAGACTTGTAAACAATATACATGGGAAACAACCAGTTGCCATAAAGATTGATAATGAAGTAGGTCAATATCAGCATATTATGATAGATGTTGAAGAGGGATGTGTAATGTCTCCAGATCCTTTTTCCATGCACAGTGAAAATATTTTCACAAATGTAGAAGATATTAAAGGAATCATCATTGGGGGATGTAACATTAATAACATTAGATATGCGGAAGATATAGTATTCAGCAGGATATGCAACATTTCCCCACGAAGACTCCCGAAAAAGTATCAACTGCCTCCCCAGAGGCTCAAACCCGGTTCACGAGACCGACGCCTTACCACTTCAACGGGGACATGAACACAGAAATAGTGGTTATAGTGGTGGTGCATGTATGTGGTTATTTGTGCTGTCCAAAAACAAGCACTAGGGCTACGGAGTTCGTGCTTTGTGCGACGCTTTCCGCGCCGCGGAAAGAGACCGAGCCATATGGGATAAAACCCGGTGCAATGAAGTCGAGCATGTCGACTTTAAGCGACTTTCAATAACAAGCATTTCATAAGCGAATAGTGTAACATGTGTGGAGTGATTTTACGGATGACTCTTACTTTCTATAAGGCATTTAAAATTATAGTGTGCATAAGATTATATAGAGTGTGTATGCCGGTGTCCTGGCGAAGGGATTAACGACTTTCTCCGCAATCCCGTATATCCACATGAGGAACACATCTGCGCGATATTTGGCAGCGGATCGCGTCGCGTTGGTTACTTACGGCATATGAGAGCCGGTCGCTCAGAAAGCTCAGAAACAACAGCTTGAAAATGCTGGTGTTGACTGCAGCGTCCTGTAAGAGATATGCAACTTTAAAAAACATTAATGCTATACAGCGCGCGTATAATGTTATATATTGTGTGTATAATGTTATTTATTGTGTGCATAATGTTATAAATTATGTGTATAGTGGTAATGCTGTGTGTATAATGTTATACATTTTGTGTATAATTTTATACATGTTGCGTATATGCGTTATGTATTGTGTGTATAATGTCATCAATGATTGCATAATATTATACATTGTCAAAGTCTCACATGGAGTAGGTATGGACATAAAGATAGAAGGGATTTATAGAAGGGATATAACCCCAATTTAAGGGAACTAAATAGAACCACTCGAATGCTCGAACAATCTAGAGCCTTCGAGAAGGATAGGTCAGTTTGCGTGCAGCTCCGTGGACACAGGTGGAACCGGCCTACCGCGTGCCAGGACCTGTTCCACGAGAAGCTCGAAGAGAGTTACAGCCCCGTGTCCGACCGAGACACGTTAGAGGGCAGACGGCGACTGGACACCGAAGCACGAAGCAGGGCTTAGCTTAAGGGGGACTTGATAGATAGAAACCAAGTGTATTTAAGGATTGTTGATTATAAGATAGATTGATAGAGTTTGCTGTGATGATTATGTGTATGATTGCTTTGTTATGAACTCCTGTGATATTGTAATAGTGTAACTGGCTGCGAAACCCATTCTTCGCCAGATTACTGTGAATAAATTATATCAGATAGTATCAGAATGGAGTTTGTTGCCTGTCTGAACCCGAGTTTCATTTCCCTAGGTCTCTAGGACGTTGACAGGCTATTTGGGGGCTCGAAGCCGGTTTTGGCAAGCTCAAGACGATTAATTCTATTCTCGAATTTCTCGACAGCTCTTGGTTTTGCCAAGTAAAATATATTAACATTCATACACGACAAAGTCTAAATCTTACAGCGACTATCTTCTCATCTGTTCATAAACTATCGTAGTCCCTCTAGAAAGTTACTTAGAAACCATGTTTATAAAATTTAACATTGACATGACTGGACAATAACTGTGACAAGATACTAATCTTTTTCATTCCAACGACAGATTGTTCCGCGAAAAGTTGTGTGCATGTAAATTGTTCTCCGGTAGTAGCGAAAGAACCGGAGAACCAAACAACAACACTACAGCAAAGAAACCAGTAAATCAGATAAGTCCCATAGGTTTCATGCTTATCGTAGCCCTAAACGATACTCATATTTTTTTCATTGATGTAACATTTTTCTATTTATTGCAATTTATTATATACATGCAAATTTCATGACCATTTGAATTAATATATGGAGCAAATCCAAGAGGACCTCTCTCTATTTACAGAGATATGATATCACAACCAGTAAACACCCAATTACCAGTTTCCACCTATGATTTAGTCACTAACACCAGAGACAAAATCATCAGATCCTGTATAATTGCCAGAACATCTTTACAGGAGAAAGGTTTTATATACAGGCAATACGCCAATAAGGGTGCAAGAACTATTGTACTTACAACCCAACCAAGAGGTGTTGTTATTATTACCTGACAAGAGAGATTTACTATCAACCTCTTGGCAAGGACCATTTAGAGTTACCAGAAGAATTTCGGAAGTTGATTACGAAATTTCTTTAAATGGCAAATTGAAAATTTTCCATGTAAACATGTTAAAACTTTATTATTCCAGAAACGACCGTGACATGGACAACCAGACAGAGAGAAACAGGGGACAATAACCAGACTGACAAGAACGACAACTCAAAACGAAACGACAGCTCCAACCAGACTTCTGAACGACACTACTACAAACGAGAATCTAGACAAATCTATGTTAACGACACATTCTCTTGACAACGAAGACGATGAAGACAATTTCACATTAGCGACAATTTTTCTTGACGACGAAGACGACGAAGTCAACGACACATTAGCAACGATTATTCTTGACGATGACGACAGTGACATTGAGAACAATCTACAAACAGTAGCACCAGTAATAAATCAGACTGACATAGACAACATTGAAATTCCTGTACCTATCACTAAACGACAACGGGTACAGTACAGGACATAAAAATCTCCGACACTGTGACACAACCGCAACGACAAGACATTCTGTCTCTTCTTAACGACTATAAAACTATCTTCTCAAACCGACCTGGACGTACTGACAAAATAACGCACTCTATCATCTTGACAGATTTAACACCTATCAAGTGTAGACCATACTCGATTCCACTACATTATAGGTCAAATCTTGACAAGGAAATATTAGACTTAGAACGAAACAAAATAATCCAAAAATCTATGTCCGAGTACTCTTCACCAATCGTCCTCGTGAAGAAAAAGGACCAAACCATCCGCTTATGCATAGATTACAGGAAAGTCAACGTAGTAACAACGACGGACGCTGAACCGATGTACAGTTGTGAAGACCTTATTTTAAATATGTCTAAATCATCTATTTTTTCTAAACTTGATTTGACGAAAGGATACTGGCAGATACCATTATCTCCCTCTTCAATGCATATAACCGCATTTTCAACACCGTTGGGCTTATATGAATGGAGATATCTTCCTTTTGGCTTAAAAAACGCACCTGCCACATTTGTTAGATTAACCAGACTTCTATTACATGGCATCAATGATGTACAGTCTTATATAGATGATATCTGTATCCATTCTACAGACATGACTTCTCATTTAGCAACACTCCGACAAGTCTTCAATCAAATTCTTCTTTTTGGACTAACTGTCAAACCTTCCAAGGTTGAAATAGCTTATAGACAGATAGACTTCTTAGGTCATAGAATTTCAGAAGGTAAACTACTCACAGGTGATAAAATTGTATCAAAAATCCTGAACCTGCAAGTACCAACTACAAAAAAAAAAAAAACAGGTCAGGAGTCTTTTAGGGCTCGTGAACTATTATGCCAAATTTATACCAAACTGGGCAGAAATCACATCAGTTTTTTCAAATTTGTTGACCAAAAGTCAACCAGATAAACTATGTAAGAGTATCAGTTTAGAGGATGCAATTTGCAAATTGAAATCTATTTTTTCCAATCCACCCATACTCAGATTACCAAACATAGATTTACCATTTATATTAACCACAGATTCAAGTGCTATCGCGATCGGAGGATGTCTGATGCAAGAATATGAAGGCGTGAAACATCCAATCCTGTATGTCAGCCGTAAATTGAAAGCGGCGGAAACCAGGTATTCCACAGCTGAGTTGGAAGCCTTAAGTTTGGTTTTCTGTGTTCTCCGTCTACGTAAGTTCCTTCTTGGCACCCACTTCGTTGTCCTCACAGATAATTCGCCACTGCTGGTCATTAGAGAAGGCAAGCCTAATAATCACCGATTGGCAAGATGGTGCCTTTTGTTACAGGATTTCGATTTTGAAATCCATCATATTAAAGGCACAGATAACTTAATTGCCGATATTCTATCAAGATTACCCAATGCACCAGCAGATTGACACTATTTACGTTGATTAGTTGCCATATGATAAGCTGTGATATTTTATTCTGTTGCATAAAATTCAGTGTACCTCTACACTTACTGTAGAACTGCAGAAATGTCGACAGCCTATTCAATACGCTACTTCAATACGCTACGTATAGCTATTACAAACATGAAACGTTAGATAACTCAAGATTTTAGAACCACTAACTTTGTATTACGCCACATTGGCAATTAATAGTGCAGCATAAAGAATTCGAACTGTGCATATTAACAGCTGTGAAGTTATTTCATCAACCACAGAACATAAAGTTACCATGTGAATATTAAGAACTTTGCATACGAGTGAATTTAATGGACTTCGCCAACTAACGGAACAGAACATCGCACATAACCGCAACGATATATTATGACTATTACGACATATGAGAGACAACAACACGGAAATGTGACACCAATACGTTACCTATGAACTGTAACATCATTTGAAAAACACACGGACAAAGAACGACAACACACGGATCGTCGATGGATTTAATTAATTTAATGTTATTAGTTAAATATGTATTACATTGTTGCATTACTATATACATCAAAGATGTGAACATGTCAATTTTCCATTTTCTATCATAATATGTCATAAACATTTCATTCATGTTTAAAATTTTCTTTCTAAAAACTGTTTCAATTTACCTTATAAACCATTTGTTATCACCAGTACAAATAGTACTTGGCGCTTTAAATATAAGATATCGCCTAAGTTCTCTTTTTCTAAGGGCGACAACATTTACCTCAACTTAATTTGTATATTTTAACAAAATACTATGTTGAATGAAAGGTGTACGAATCAGAGAGTAAATGAATTAAATGAGAGAGCGATATACTGAGCGGACAAATTGTACGCAAAAAGTATTCATTTTAATTTGTCTGCGTTTTGATGTAAAATGTAACACGTGTCTGAATTTTGTATACATGTTTAGTATTAAATAGAATAGGTTTATTCTAAGAATCACTGTTTGAATACCCTGTTCATGCGTTACACAAATGGCGTGATTCATGATAAAGGATATTCCAACTCGTGACGCTTAGAAGTATACTACACACCACATACACACACGTAGCACACACTTTACACATTAGGTAAAACATACACTCACAAAACTAAACACTAACAAGTAAATCACATACACTTTATTACAGCAAGTAAAGAGGGAATAAACACACTAACAGGCAAACAAGAACATAAGTAGTTACTTGGGAGAAAACAAGATTAAATATATATATTGGGCACTATAAAACATACGGAAGTAAAAGTGTATCAAAATACACATTCAGGACAAGAATTGCAGGTGTTCTTAAATAAGCCAAGACAATTCGTCTTGTTGAAACTCTCTAATACAGAGTTCAATATCCTGGTATCATATGGATACTTGAGAAGGGCGCGGTTGCAAATACAACTGTAAGCGTCAGGGAACTTCGGTCGGATAAGCATGTTTAGGAATATGGAAGAGATAGGAGCTCTTCAGCAATCACCCTGAATTGTTGTACGGGGAAATACATGAGTTATTAGTGCAAGTATATAGATTACTAAGTTCCCATCCACGAAACTACAACCACCAACTTCATGTGATCCTATGACAGAATTAGTACAGACTAATTAGCATATAGTAACTCACAAGAACGGCGGGGAGGAGAACCCTGTCAAAGTCTCACATGGAGTAGGTATGGACATAAAGATAGAAGAGATTTATAGAAGGGATATAACACCAATATAAGGGAAGTAAATAGAACCACTCGAATGCTCGAACAATCTAGAGCCTTCGAGAAGGATAGGTCAGTTTGCCTACAGCTCCGTGGACACAGGTGGAACCCGCCTACCGCGTGCCAGGACCTGTTCCACGAGAAGCTCGAAGAGAGTTACACCCCGTGTCCGACCGAGACACGTTAGAGGGCAGACGGCGACTGGACACCGAACACGAAGCAGGGTTTAGCTTAAGGGGGACTTGATAGATAGAAACCAAGTGTATTTAAGGATTGTTGATTATAAGATAGTTGATAGAGTTTTGCTGTGATGATTATGTGTATGATTGCTTTGTTATGAACTCCTGTGATATTGTAAATATTGTAACTGGCTGCGAAACCCATTCTTCGCCAGATTACTGTGAATAAATTATATCAGATAGTATCAGAATGGAGTTTGTTGCCTGTCTGAACCCGAGTTTCATTTCCCTAGGTCTCTAGGACGTTGACAACATTTTATGTATACTGTTACACTGTTGTGTATACTCTGGAGTCCTGATCATAGGATCAGAACTCAGACTGAGGACATTCTCATCAAAAGAAGATTTCGAAATGCCTTAAAAGACGCAAAAACTATACCAAGCCCAGGCTGCTACAACTACCAAAGGTTAATCTTAAGCAATATACATATACAATTAAAGAAAGTAAAATATACACCAAGAAACACAAAATTTGATCTACGGGCACTGAAAAGTGAGGAGATAACAGATACATTCAACGTGGAGGTAAAGAACAGATTTGATGCATTATCCAATATGGAAATATTATTTCGAGATGTCAGCGACCAATGAAAAATATAAAAGAAAGAAATCAGTCAACCGAGCTGCAGAAACAACCACCCAAAAAATACAGATAATGGATGAAGACATCTAAATTTCACGGAAATAAGAAGAAATAACAAAAATAACAAGGACAAATATGAAGAGATTCACAGAAAAATTAGGAAGCTATGCAAAGAGGCAAAGGAAAATTTGCTTGGGAAAAAAAATGCAAGGAGATTGAAAACCGTTACAACACCCGGAATACCAAATTAATGCACAAAGGAATTCATGACATCACTAACAAAAGAACACACACATCAACGTGTTGCCTAAAAACTAAAGATGGCAAAATCGTAATAGAAAAAGATCATATTTTACATGCGTGGTCAGATTATTTGAAAGAGCTTCATGATGATACAAGAGATGAATAGTATGATCAGTTTTGTAGATGGAAGTTCAGAATGCTCTTAACTATATGCAAACTGGCAAGACCCCCTGGTACAGATAGCATCACAATAGAAATGATCACTGCCTTAGAAGAATATGGAGTAGACCAAGTCACCAGACTGCTAAATGCAATATATGATACTGGAGATATACCACCTGAATTATGTAATTCTATATTTACTGCAATTCCGAAGAAATCAGGAGACTTGGAATGTGATCAACACCGAACAATTAGTATAATAAGCCATATCACGAAGATTTTGATGAGAATTATCATGCAAAGAGTTAGGAAGAAAATACAACCCGAAATAGGAGAAGAAAAATGTGGGTTTGTAGAAGGCAAGAGTACAGTAAATTCTGTGTATATACTGAGAACAGTAATTGAACGTTCTATAGAAGTAAACAAAGATATACATCTTTGCTTTATTGACAACACAAAGGCTTTCGACAAAGGAAGACTTGTCGACATGATATGGATGCTTGAAAATCTACAAATTGATGGAAAAGACCTTAGACTTGTAAAAAACATATATTGGAAACAACAAGCTGCCATCAGAATTGATAATGAAGTAGGTCAATATCAGCCTATTAAAAGAGTTGTAAGACAGGGATGTGTAATGTCTCCAGATCTTGTTTCCCTGTACAGTGAACGTATTTTCAGAAATGCAGAAAGTATATAAGGAATCATCATTAGGGGGCGATACATCAATAACATTAGATATGCCGATGATACAGTCTTAATTGCAGACAATGAACAGGACCTGCAACATTTAGTAGATGCGGTTGTTGCACACAGTGAACAACTAGTGTTAGAATTAAATTGTAAGAAGACACAGAAGAAGGAAATTCCACAATGTGATATACGAGTAAATGGGCATATTCTTAAACAAGTACAGTTACAGTTATCTCGGAACAGTCATAACATCTGATGGGAGATGCCTTGAAGAGATTAGAGCAAGAATTTCCATTGCGAAGGTAGCCTTTTGCAAGATGAAAAACATACTGACCAATAAAAAGGTATCAATTAAAACGAGAAAAAGAGTGTTGAAGTGCAACATAGAACCTGTAATTTTGTATGGATGTGAAGCGTAGACAATGAGTGGACAAGATGAAAAACGTCTGATGGCTGTGGAAATGTGGTTTCTGAGGAAAATGCAAAGAATACCATGGACAGACAGAAAATCCAATGAACAAGTCCTGCAAGAAATAGATGAAGATCGTAAACTGATTAGAGAAATTAAACGTAGACAGTCAAAATTTATTGAGCATGCAATGAGAAAAAATGACTTGGAGAACTTGGTGACAACTGGCAAGATCAAAGGGAAGAGACCAGGGGAAGACCGAGAAGTAACTACCTGGATGGCTTGGCCACGTGGCATTGTAGAGACAGGAACACGGAAGCTGATCCACGACTTTGGTGATAGAATGAGATGGCAAAATATGGCCGTCCACGCTTATCGGTACGGCACATGATGGATGGATGGTATACTGTTATATATTGTGTGTATAGTGTTATAATATTTTGTATACTGTTATACATTTTGTGTAGTGTTATATATTGCGTATACAATGTTATACATTTTGTCATATATGTTTTGTAAGTTAACATTTTGTGTATAATGCTATATATTGTGTTTATAGTGTTATAATGTTATGTATTATGATATACATATTGTGTATAGTGTTATATATTATGTGTAAAATGTTATATATTATGTGTTCAATAGCAATTAGAGTGTGGGTAGATGTGATGTTTAATCACCAGGCCTGGTGTCCCTGTGAGGTATAGTAGACGAGATAGAATACGTAATGAATCTCTACATACCATTCAGTCTTAATTTTGTATAACCAAAATCCTCATGCAGCCGCAGTGGGTAGTGGCTAGATGCTCGCCTTCCGGATCGGTGTTCATGGATTTGAACCTACATCGGGACGGATTTTGAACATTGAATTGGGCTCTATGTAGACCCAGCCTCCCAGGTAGACCAAGCCTCCCAGGTAGACCCATCCTCCCAGGTAGACCCAGCCTCCTAGGTAGACCCAGCCTCCCAGGTAGACACAGCCTCCCAGGTAGACACAGCCTCCCAGGTAGACCCAACCTCCCAGGTAGACCCAGTCTCCCAGGTAGACCCAACCTCCCAGGTAGACCCAGCCTCCCAGGTAGACAGATGTCTTCTCGTACATCCACTGATTCACTAACATTTGTCTTGTTGTCTTTACGAGCTCAACAAAACATGAAAGACGTACACCAATACCAGGGACGTGGCGGAAGATAGAAGCATAGAACTAGTGGAAAGGCTATTACAACACAGACATCGAAGAAAGAGGGCACAAGCAGCAAACAAAACTGAAAAAAAAAATCCGCATGGCCGAATGGATGTTCTTAAACATCCGTTGTGCTGATGCCGAGGTTAGCGGTTCAATCCCCTTCACCGGTCGGATGGACTAAAATGTTGACCTGTCGTCCTGGACTTAGGGACGTAAATTACAAGTACCTCTGAAGTCGGAGTAGGTTCGCTTGACGGCGAGGGACATGGCTTAATAGGGAAAGAAAATCCACACGAAAAATTCAGTCCATCACTGCTGTAAATGGTGTGTATGGACTACGCTTGAGTTAAAAGCGAACGAACGCAAAAAAAAAAAAAAAAAAATAACAAAAAGGAAAAGAAATTGTAAAAAAAAGCAAAAAACTGAACACCACTGGCACACAGATATTCATATCAATTAACTAATAGATAAGAAATATATCGACTGCATCAGAAGTTTTAACAAATTCACATGTCCGTAACAGGAGCATGTTGTCTGTTTAGATGTTAGCACCATCACATTTTATGGGCTGGGTACACGGGGAAAATGTGGCCAGTCATTTTCCTCTCGTAGCGAACGTCAAGAGCTGACACCAAATTTTGATTCGAAAGCAGGCATGCCAATGTCTTCAATCGGTGGGTGATCTGCTCAGTATCACGTTGAACGTCTTTACAACCCAAGACATTTTCTCATATCATTTTAGGCTGGGTCTACCTGGAAGACTGGGTCTACAAGGGAGGTTGGATCTACTTAGGAGGCTGGGTCTACCTGGGAGACTGGTTCTACAAGGGAGGCTGGATCTACCTGGGAGAATTGGTTTACCTGGGAGGCTGTGTCTACCTGGGAGGCTGGGTCTACCTGAGAGGCTGGGTCTACCTGGGAGACTGGGTCTACAAAGGAGGCTGGATCTACAAGGGAGGCTGGGTCTACCTGGGAGGCTGGATATACCTGGGAGGACGGGTCTACCTGGGAAGAGGGCGTACCTGAGAGGCTGGGTTAACTTGAGAGGCTGGATCTACATGGTAGACTGGGTCTACATGAGAGGCTGGATCTACTTGGGAGGCTGGGTCTACCTGGGAGGCTGGATCTACCTGGGATGATGGATCTACTTGGGAGACTGGGTTTACCTGAGAGGCTGAGTCTACCTGGGAGGCTGGGTCAACCTGGGAGGTTGGATTTACATGGGAGGATGGGTCTACCTGGGAGGCTGGGTCTACCTGGGATAATGGGTCTACAAGGGAGGATGGGTCTACCTGGGAGACTGGGTCTACAAGGGAGGATGGGTCTACCTGGGAGGCTGGGTCTACCTGGGATAATGGGTCTACCTGGGAGGCTGGGTCTACCTGGGAGACTTGGTCTACAAGAGAGGTTGGATCTACCTGGGAGGCTGGGACTACCTGGAAGACTGGTTCTACAAGGGAGGCTGGGTCTACAAGGGAGGCTGCATCTACCTGGGAGAATCGGTCTACCTGGGAGGCTGTGTCTACCTGGGAGGCTGGGTCTACCTGGGAGTCTGGGTCTACAGGGAGGCTGGGTCTACAAGGGAGGCTGGGTCTACAGGGAGGCTGGGTCTACCTGGGAGGCTGGATCTACATGGGAGTATGGGTTTACCTGGGAGACTGGGTCTACCTGGGAGGCTGCGTCTACTTGGAGGCTGGGTCTACCTGAGAGGCTGGATCTACATGGGAGTATGGTCCACCTGAGAGGCTGAGTCTACCTGGGAGACTTGGTCTACAAGGGAGGTTGGATCTACCTGGGAGGCTGGGTCTACCTGGTTCTACAAGGGAGGCTGGGTCTACAAAGGAGGCTGCATCTACCTGGGAGAATCGGTCTACCTGGGAGGATGTGTCTACCTGAGAGGCTGGGTCTACCTGAGAGGCTGGGTCTACCTGGGAGGCTGGGTCTACCTGGGAGACGACTGGGTCTACAGGGAGGCTGGGTCTACAAGGGAGGCTGGGTCTACCTGGGAGGCTGGATCTACATGGAAGTATGGGTCTACCTGGGAGACTGGGTCTACTTGGGAGGCTGCGTCTACTTGGAGGCTGGGTCTACCTGAGAGGCTCGATCTACATGGGAGTATAGTCTACCTGGGAGGCTGAGTCTATCTAGGAGGCTGACTCTATCTGGGAGGCTGGGTCTATCTGGCAGGCTGGGTCTACCTGGGAGGCTGGGTCTAACTGGGAAGATGGGTCTACCTGGGAGGCTGGGTCTACAATGGAGGCTGGGTCTACCTGGGAGGCTGGATCTACATGGAAGTATGGGTCTATCTGGGAGACTGACTCTACCTGGGAGGCTGGGTCTGTCTGGGAGGCTGACTCTACCTAGGAGGCTGGGTCTACCTGGGAGCCCAATTCAATGTTCCAAATCCGCCCCGATGTAGATTCAAATCCAGGAACACCGGGGCCGGAAGGCGAGCGTCTAGCCACAATCCACTGCGGCAGCATGACGATTTTGGTCATACAAAATTAAGACTGAATGGTATGTAGAGATTCATTATGTATTCTATCTCCTATACTATACCTCACAGGGACACCAGGCCTGGTGGTTAAATATCATATCCACCCACATTCTAATTGCCATTGAACACACAATGTAGAACATTATACACACAATAATCCGTATGGTATTGTCCTTGTCTATTTATTTAGTTTCGTCTTTTTATTTTAAATTTTGTTATATTGTTTGCTATAGCTAGCGTCTTGAAGGAAATAACATTCTCATTTTCGAAGGTTCCATTTTGATATGGGCGTAATTCGACAGATGCCTAGAGTTGCCTACATTGCCTTCTTGATTTTATTGCCTCTTTAATGCCAGGTTTCTCAATGTCCCTGCCATTGATACATCCTAAACTCATTTTCTAAATGAGAAAATCTGCAGATTCAGAATGCGAGTGAAGGAACTGAAGGAAAAACACGCTTCTGTTTTCCCAGTCTCCTTCACTTCTAGTTAAGAAAACCTGATTTTATGGCTTCGGGCGAAACAACGCCATTATGCTTCCAATATAGCGCCTGTCTTCGAGGGGGGACTTACTTACTCCTCTCTCTCTCTCTCTCTCTCTCTCTCTCTCTCTCTCTCTCTCTCTCTCTCTCTCTCTCTCTCTCTCTCTCTCTCTCTCTCTCTCTCTCTCTCTCTCTCTCTCTCCTAGCCTCAAGTAAGCAGTTCCTGCCCCCTGTGCACAAGTCAGCGGAGCCCAAATATGGGCTGATCATAAATTTCGAATCTTCCAGAATGTTAATCTTGGAAATAGCTCAAGTTCGGCTACGTGATTGGATTTTCATAGCACAAGAAATAGTTCGGGGCGATTTCGAACCAGTGAAATGAGTGACCCTAAATTAGTGCTTCATTACACAGCACATCTGAGAGCAGTCTACCATAAAAATATATAGAGAAAAACTAAAACAGTTTTTAAAGTTTTCTATCCCTTAGTACTGTCTGTCTGTCTGTCTGTCTGTCTGTCTGTCTGTCTGTCTGTCTGTCTGTCTGTCTGTCTGTCTGTCTGTCTGTCTGTCTGCCTGTCCTGCCTGTCTGTCTGTCTGTCTGTCCTGTCTGCCTGCCTGTCTGCCTGCCTGCCTGTCTGTCTGTCTGTCTGTCTGTCTGTCTCAATAGATAGATCGATTGATCAGGTCGGTCTGTCGGTTGTTCGGTCGGTCGGTCGGTAGATCGATTGATGTGACCGTCCGTCCATGAATCTATCCATCTTTCCATTCATCCGTCTGTCCTTCTGTCTATCTGTCTGCCTATCTGTTTGTCTGTCTGCTTGCCTATCTGTCTGTCTGTGAGTGTCTTTCAAAATTTTACACGATCACCAAGTGTGTGGGTAAGTTGTCTCAAACTCATAGTTAGTTTGGACATGGTCTATACGACATCTTGCAAATGCCCAGTAGATTAATAATGTACACATGAATTACTTTCGATTTTCTGTGTTAGACGTCCGATCCAATACTCGAGGATCAGCGTGGAGCATGCCACTCCAGTCCTTACAAACACCCACTCCATGAGGCTTATACAGCCTACTTGCGTCAGGAACGGACATCGCAGCCACTCTGCCCGCCTCATTTTTCTTATCATATTAAATTCATTGCCGCAATGAATATCTGAAACAGAGGGGATGAAATACAGGCCTGCGAGAACCATCATTTCCCAGGAGACTGGACAAAGACATGGTTGAGTTGTGTTTGATTAAGGTTACCGGGATCAATAGTCAGTGTCAGTTAAGAAGGAAGAGAACATTTCCGCTAGCAATCAATATAGCCACTCTCCACTCAGTGCCTTACCACGGCATTGTTTGCTTGAAATTATTTTCCCATTCCCCAGTGAATTCCATATAATACGGCATCCCCCTCACGGGTGTTTGTGTCATTGGAAGATTTATTGTTATAATATATATATATATATATATATATATATATATATATATATCTATATATATATATATATATATATATATATATATATATATATATATATATATATACAACGGCTGTTAACGATTAATTTAAATGTTATAGTTAACTTTTCAAAAATAAACTATTAATTTATAGTTAATTTTGATTAAAGCAAAAACAAATATAGTCACATAACCCACATTATAGTCGTATTTGTCAAAAATCGAAATAACACTGGATTGTCTTGTTCATATGTCATCTAATAACCAACTATGCAAACAGACCAGTATGTTGACAGTATTTGGTTCAAGTGACGAGCGCGTCTTTTTTACAATATAACCAGTTGAGCTGAGCAATCGCTCATATGAAACTGAGGCAGCCGGTATGCACAGAATGATCTTGACAAGGAATGCCAATTTTGGATATCGATGTTCATTAAGTTTCCACCATTATAGAGTGTCAACCAATTCAGCAACTTTATTCTCCATTTTATAAGGCAGCAATTCATCAGACGATCTGTTGACATGATCTTCCGTGTCTGAGTCAGACTCCGTTAGCTTAACACGCTTTTCGTTTGGTTCACACATAGTTTCATTGTCAATGTCAGTATCATTCGTTGCAGCAGTCTCCATCTGCTCACCATGAACATCAACTACTATTTGTTGTTCAATACGTGACCAAGTTCTTTCTTTTGCATCTTTTGACAAACACTTCAGGGATTTGTAGCGTGGATCAAGTGCTGTTGCAATCTGCAGTATTTCAATACTTGTCATGTTAGCTACACGTTCCCTGAAGTCATTAATACATGCTGCCTAAAATTTAGCTATGTAGCCCGGATCATCATCGTGTACAGTCATATGCTTTGTCAACGATGATAGCAGTGGCAATACACAGCTACATGAAACATAATCTTGACCGCCAAGCAGGACCGTGGTCTGACAGAATAAGTCCAAAACTTTGACATATTTCGAAATCTTCTCCCAGTCCGAATCTGACAGTTTTGGACCTTTGTATTGCTTCTTTTCATCTGACATGTAGACAGCTAATGCTTCTCTGGCCTGTAGAAGACTCTGTAGCATAATAAAAATACTGTTCCATCTTGTTGGTACATCTTGCTGCAGCTTACACAATGGTGACTCAGTACAATTTTGCAACTCGGTTGTGTTTGCAGCACTATGTTTAAAATGTCCGACAATTTTTCGACATTTTCCAAACAATGTTTTGGTATCAGCGGCTTTAAATCCATGTAATATGCTCAGTTGTAAGCTATGAGCCAAACAAGAAGTATGTACAAAACCGGTTTTATCAACAGCTGAAACCATATTTCTTGCATTGTCAGTAACTAGAGCCTGAATTCTGTTCGTTATATCCCAGTCTAATGCAAACTGTTTATACAACTCGGCAACACTGTCAGAATAATGACGTTCAACAACATTCATGCATTTCAGAACAACGTTTTTCAATTTCGTCATCGGCAATCCAATGGCCAGTAATTCCACAATAGCTTTCGTTACCTAGAGATGTCCACAAGTGAGATGTTAGCGAAATTCTCTTTGCGTTTTTCACAGATTCTTTAACACTTTGAATCTTG
This sequence comes from Cepaea nemoralis, assembly GCA_014155875.1. Lineage (NCBI taxonomy): Eukaryota > Metazoa > Mollusca > Gastropoda > Stylommatophora > Helicidae > Cepaea > Cepaea nemoralis. The sequence goes on along the minus strand of JACEFZ010023124.1, from coordinate 384,359 downwards.
CTTTTATACTTAGCAGTCAACAGTTTGTCAATAGTGCGGCGGGAAGGTAGCTTATATTCAACATTTTGCAGCGCTGTCCGTAATACTTTATGAAGGCCGTCGTCATCTACTATTCATATTGGTCTGCCACTTCTAGCAATCCAGTTTGCAAGTGATACTTGAATATCATGTTGTAATGCGGCACTCACTGGACGATCAGGCGAACGACAAAGTGATTCAAAGTAACCTGCTTCGAAGTAGATGACGATGCTGCGAACTCCACTGAAGTTTCTGATATTGTAGTGGATGCTTGTTTTAGAGGTGGTAAGTAAGCGAGGTGGTAGAACCATGGTAGGCTTACGATTTGTCACAATGAACGCAATAAACCTTTTCAGTATTTTCAATATTTCCATCAGTCAATACTTTAAAACTAAAATGTTCAAAAAAAATAAATTTGTTTATATTTCTCCGCTACCTTGTTGTTACATTTAGACTTCCAGTTCAGTTATATAAGTGACTAGAGAAAGGGTTTCGATTAATCGGTAAAAAAAATTTAATTAGCAATTAATATATTACTTAATCGATAATTTCCACAGCAGCTACAATCTGTGGGATTTGCAGAGGAGGGAATCCGTGCACTCATGGACTGAATAGTTCGATGTGCAATTAAGATGATATGTCAACTAACTAACTAACTAACTAACTAACTAACTAACTAACTAACTAACTAACTAACTAACTAACTAACTAACTAACTAACTAACTAACTAACTATCTAACTAACTAACTATCTAACTAACTAACTAACGAACTAACTAACTAAACTAACTAAACTAACTAAACTAAGTAACTAACTAACTAAGTAACTAAGTAACTAACTAACTAACTAACTAACTAACTAACTAACTAACTAACTAACTATCTGACTGACTGACTATCTGACTGACTGACTGACTGACTGACTGACTGACTGACTGACTGACTGACTGACTGACTGACTGACTGACTGACTAACTAACTAACTAACTAGTTTAGCCCCCTCTTTCCCATAAGGATTACGTAAAGCTATGTAAGAAGTTAGTGGATGGAGTATGAGAACAACCGACAGATTTTTGTAGGTTATTGTCTGCACTCTGCGGCGATAGACAAATTATCTCATAACTAGAGACAATGGCTATGGCCACCGACTGCTACGGTCACTGCCCAGAAGGAAAGAAACGGCAAACTACCTTCTGTGGTTGTTTCGGGATTTGAAATTTAAATATTGAGCACAACCTACTACTGGCAACGCCGATCGCATTCTGGTATGAACCTAAGGCCTATCCACGTCATTGAGCATAGCCTACGATGGGTAGCGTTGTGATGTTCTGTTGTGATAATTTAGTGTGTCCAGTGTGTGCCGCGTGGTTACACACCCGCTTCACACGCGTGATCCGGGACTGTTTCCGAATCCGGTCAGGGATATGCACTACTGACGAGCTCAAATGAGGGCGAAACTCGAGTATAGTGCTTCCATATTGACGTGGATAGGCCTTAGGTTCATACCAGAATGCGATCGGCGTTGCCAGTAGTAGGTTGTGCTCAATATTTAAATTTCAAATCCCGAAACAACCACATAATCAATTGATTATTGCTCACTGGATTTAGGAGGCCTGGTGTTCCTTGCCAGTGAGAAGTCCTGATCGTTCGGGTCCCATCGATTGACAGACGTCGGTCGCGGCGATTGGGCAATCTTGAGCATAGCCTACGATGGGTAGCGTTGTGATATTCTGTTGTGATAATTTGGTGTGTCCAGTGTGTGCCGCGTGGTTACACACCCGCTTCACACGCGTGATCCGGGACTGTTTCCGGATCCGGTCAGGGATATGCACTACTGACGAGCTCAAATGAGGGCGAAACTCGAGTATAGTGCTTCCATATTGACGTGGACAGGCCTTAGGTTCATACCAGAATGCGATCGGCGTTGCCAGTAGTAGGTTGTGCTCAATATTTAAATTTCAAATCCCGAAACAACCACATAATCAATTGATTATTGCTCACTGGATTTAGGAGGCCTGGTGTTCCTTGCCAGTGAGAAGTCCTGATCGTTCGGGTCCCATCGATTGACGGACGTCGGTCGCGGCGATTGGGCAATCTTGAGCATAGCCTACGATGGATAGCGTTGTGATGTTCTGTTGTGATAATTTGGTGTGTCCAGTGTGTGCCGCGTGGTTACACACCCGCTTCACACGCGTGATCCGGGACTGTTTCCGGATCCGGTCAGGGATATGCACTACTGACGAGCTCAAATGAGGGCGAAACTCGAGTATAGTGCTTCCATATTGACGTGGATAGGCCTTAGGTTCATACCAGAATGCGATCGGCGTTGCCAGTAGTAGGTTGTGCTCAATATTTAAACTACCTTCTGCAAAACTTGCCAAGAAACCCTAGCAACTGTGAAAGAAAATATAATAATAAAGAAATCTGGTGGTGAGACCCCTAAGCCAAACAGATCAGATAACACCGAGGAAGAGTGTGACACAGGGGACAGTACTAGTAACCGTGATAACGGAGATAACCCCTACGGTGTTTGGAAGGAAATCCCATGTGTCAGACTAAGAAGCAGAGGGAGACTAGGAAAGTGGAATTTGAGAAGTCTGTATGAGGGAAAGCTGAAGGTAGTATGTGATGAGATTGATAGGTTAAATATTCAAATTTTAGGTATTTGTGAACATCGATGGAATTGGCAATGGGCATTTTAAAAATGAAATTGGAAGACTTTTCTTATATTCTCGTAGAGACGCCGAAGGCCAGAGAGGTGTGGCATTTAAAATAAATTATTTAAATATAAAATAACAGCAAAGGCTTTAATTGGATACAACCCGGTTAATGATATAATCCTCACTCTCAGACTTAGAGGCCATCACACACAAAAAACAAACAAACAAACAAACAAACAAAGAAAAGAAAAGAAAAGAAAACAAAACAAAAAACAAACAAACAAACAAACAAGCTTTCATACATATATAGGCCCTACATCATCAGCAAGGGAGGATTAAATTGAAGATGTTTTACAGCACACTGCAAGACACAGTACATAAGATTGGTCATTATGACATAACAATAATAATTAGTGATTTTAATGCAAAAGTAAGTACATGAAGAGCTGAAAATTAGAGACATGTTATTGGAAAATTTTGATTGGGAAACAGAAGTGATGCAGCTGTCAAATTAATTGAAATATTCACAGAAAATGAACTAACGATAGCCAACACACTTTTTAAATAGCATCTCAGAAGACTCTTCAAATGGATGTCCCCGTACAGCACTACCGAAAACCAGATAGATTATTGTCAACGTCCTAGATACCTAGGGGAATGAAACTTGGGTTCATACAGGCAACAAACTCCGTTCGGATACTATCTGACATGATTTATTTACAGTAAGCTGGCGAAGAATGGTTTTTGCAGCCAGCGACGTGGCAAACATGATCATAGGAGTTCACAACAAATCCATCATACATAATCATTACAACAAACTCTATCATCTATCTATCGAGTGAGTAACACTCCTAAATACACTTGTGTATTCAATCTATCAAGTCCCCCTTAAGTTAAGCCCTGTTGCTTGTTCGATGTCCAGTCGGCGTCTGCCCTCTAACGTGTCTCGGACACGGGCTGTAACTCTCCTCGAGCTTCTCGTGGAACAGGTCCTGGCACGCGGTCAGCGTGTCCACGGAGCTGTAGGCGAACTGACCTATGCTTCTCGAAGGCTCTAGATTGTTCGAGCATTCGAGTGTGTCTCCCTTGTATTGGGGTTATGTCCCTTCTCTAGTTCCCTTCTATCTTTATGTTCCTACCGACTCCATGTGAGACTCTGACAGGGGTCCCCCTCCCCCGCTTCTATGGGTTAGTATATGGTAATTAGTCTGCACTAATTCTGTCATAGGATCACATGAAGTTGGTGTTTGGTAGTTTCGTGGATGGGAACCTGGCCATCTATATATTTGCACTATTAACTCATGTATTTCCCCGTACAACAATCCAGGGTGATTGCTGAAGAGCCCCTATCTCTTCCATATCCTTAAACATGCTTATCCGACCGAAGTTCCCTGACGCTTCTAGTTGTATTTGCAACCGCGCCCTTCTCAAGTATCCATTTGATACCCAGATATTAAACTCTGTGTTAGAGAGGTTTAACAAGACAAATTGTCTTGGCTTATTTAAGAACACTTGCAATTCTTGTCCTGAATGTGTATTTTGATACACTTTTACTTCCGTATGTTTTATAGTGCTTAATATATATATATGCACTCTTGTTTTCTCCCAAGTAACTACTATGTTCCTGTTTGCCTGTTAGTGTGTTTACTGCTTTGTTACTTGCTGTAATAAAATGTGTGTGATTCAATTGTTAGTGTTTAGTTTTATGAGTATGTCCTACCTAATGTCTAAAGTGTGTGCTACCTGTGTGTATGTGGTGTGTAGTACATCTCTAAGTGTCACGAGCTGGAATATCCCTTGTCATGAATTACGTCATCTGTGTAACGCATGTACAGGGTATTCAAACAGTGATTCTTAGAGTGAACCTATTTTATCTAACACTAAACATGTATACACAATTTTAGACAAGTGTTACATTTTACACTCAAAAACGCAGACAAATTAAAATAAATACTTCTTGCGTACAATTTGTCCGCTCAGTATATCGCTCTCTCATTTAATTCATTCACTCTCTGATTCGCACACCTTTCATTCAATATAATAATTTGTTAAAATATACAAATTAAGGTGAGGTAAATGTTGTCGCCCTTAGAAAAAGGAAACTGGCGATATGCTATATTCAAAGCGTCAAGTACTATCTGTACTGGTGATAAGAAATGGTTTATAAGTTAAATTGCAACAATTGTATTGGGAGAAAATTTTAACTATGAATGAAAATGTTTGTGACATATTATGATAGAAAATGTACAATTCACATGTTCACATATTTTATGTATATAGTAAAGCACAAATGTATATAATATTTAACTAATAACATTAAATTAATTAACTCCAACGACGATCCGTGTGTTGTCGTTCTTTCGTCCGTGTGTTGTTCCAATAATGTTTACAGTTCGTAGGTAACGTTTTGGTGTCACATTCTTGTGTTGTCTCTCATATGTGGTCATAGTCATAGTATATCGCTGCTTGTATGTGCGATGTTCTGTTCCGTTAGTTTGCGAAGTCAATTGAAATCACGCGTATGCACAGTTATTAATATTCGCATGGTAACTTTCAGTTCTGTGATTGATGAAATAACTTCACAAATGTTAATATCCACAGTTCGGAATGTTTTTGATGTACTGCTAATTGCCACTGTGGCTCAATATAGTTAACGGTTCTCAAAGTTTCATGTCTGTGATAGCTATAAGTAGAGTATTAAATCAGCTGTTGACACTTCTAAGTTAAAGTTCTACAGTAAGTGTAGAGGTACACTCTTTTATGCAACAGACTAAAATATCACAGCTTATCATATGGCCACTAATTAATGTAAATAATGTTAATCTGCTGGTGCATTGGTTAGTCGTGATAATATGTCAGGTATTATATTATCCGTGCCTTTAATGTGACGGATTTCAAAGTCGAAATCCTGAAGAAGAAGACACCATCTTGCTAATCGATGGTTCTTGGGGTTGCCATCTTTCATCACCAGCAGTGGCGAATTATCTGTCAGAACAACGAAATGGGAACCTAAGAGGAACTTAGATAAACGACTAACACAAAAAACCAAACTTAGTGCCTCCAATTCAGCTGTCGAATACTTGATTTCCGCTGTTTTCAGTTTACGGCTGACATACAGGATCGGGTATCTCACGTGTTCGTATTCCTGCATCAGACATCCTCCAATGGCGATCGCACTTGCATCTGTAGTTAATATAAATGGTAAATCTATGTTTGGTAATCTCAATATGGGTGGATTCGAAAAAATGGTTTTCAATTTGCAAATTGCATCCTCTAAACGGATACTCTTACATAATTTATCTGGTTGACTTTTGGTCAACAAATTTGAAAAGACTGATGTAAGTTCTGCCCAGTTTGGTATAAATTTGGCATAATAGTTTATGAGACCTAAAAGACTTCTGACCTGTTTTTTTGTAGTTGGTACTTGCAGGTTGAGAATTTTTGATACAATTCTATCATCCGTAAGTAGTTTACCTTCCGAAATCCTATGACCTAAGAAGTCTATTTGTTTATAGCCTATTTCAACCTTGGAAGGTTTGACAGTGAGTCCAAAAAGACGGATTTGATTAAAGACTTGTCGGAGTGTAACTAAGTGAGAAGTCATGGCTGAAGAATGGATACAAATATCATCTATATAGGATTGTACGTCCTTGATGCCGTGTAATAACAGTCTAGTTAATCTAACAAATGTGGCAGGTGCGTTTTTCAGGCCAAAAGGAAGATATCTCCATTCATATAAGCCAAGTGGTGTAGAGAATGCGGTTATATGCCTTGAAGAGGGAGATAGTGGTATATGCCAGTAACCTTTTGTTAAGTCAAGTTTAGAAAAAAATGGATGATTTAGACATATTCAAAATGAGGTCTTCACAGCTGTACATTGGCTCAGCATCTGTCGTTGTTACAGTATTGACCCTTCTGTAATCTATGCATAAACGAATGGTTTGGTCCTTTTTCTTCACCAGAACAATTGGAGAAGAGTATTCGGACATAGACTTTTGTATTATTTTGTTTTGTTCTAAGTCTAATATTTCCTTGTCCAGATTTGCTCTATAATGTAATGGAATTGAGTATGGTCTACATTTGATAGGCGTTACATCTGTCAAAATGATGGAGTGCGTTATTTTGTCAGTCCGTCCAGGTCGGTTTGAGAAGATAGTTTTATAGTCGTTAAGAAGCGACAGAATGTCTTGTCGTTGAGGTTGTGTCACAGTGTCGGAGATTTTTATGTCCTGTACTGTACCGTTGTCGTTCATGATAGGTACTAGGAATTTCAGTATTGTCTATGTCAGTCTGATTTATTACTGATGCTACTGTTTGTAAATTGTCTTCAATGTCATTGTCGTCATCGTCCAGAATAATCGTTGCTAATGTGTCGTTGACTTCGTCGTATTTGTCGTTACGAAAAATTGTCGCTAATGTGAAATTGTCTTCGTCGTCTTCGTTGTGAAAAGAATGTGTCGTTAATGACGCTTCGTCTAGATTTTCATTTGTAGTAGTGTCGTTCAGTCGTCTGGTTGTCGTTTCGTTCTGGTTGTCGTTCTTGTCAGTCTGGTTATTGTCCCCTGTTTTCTCCGTCTGATTGCTTATGTCACTGTCATTCCTAGAATAGTAAGGTTTTAACATATTTACAAGGAAAATTTTCAATTTGCCATTTAAATAGATTTCGTAGTCAACTTCCGAAATTCTTCTGATAACTTTAAATGGTCCTTGCCAAGAGGTTGAAAGTAAATTTCTCTTGTCAGGTAATAATAACAACACCTCTTGATTAGGATGTAATACAATGGTTCTTTCACCCTTGTTGGCGTACTGCCTGTACATAAAACCTTTCTCCTGCAAAGATGATCTGGCTAGTATACAGGATCTAATGATTTTGTCTCTGGTGTCAGTGACTAAATCATAGGTGGAAACTGGTAATTGGGTGTTTACGGGTTGCGATATCATATCTCTGTACATAGAGAGAGGTCCTCTTGGATTTGCTCCATATATTAATTCAAAAGGAGAGAACCCAGTGTTCGACTGCGGCACTTCTCTATAAGCGAACAGCCGGGATTGTATGGCCACATTCCAAGGTTGTATCCAACTGAAATTTTCTGCATGTATTACAGGTATTATTGATGGTGTTAATGATTTCTACCGCATTTCCTGACTCATTCGCATTTTCATTCTGGATGTCACATTCATTCAGTTCTTCAATTTCTTCATCTGTAGATGTATCTATCAATGCTGCATTGGCCTGCTTCATCATCTTGCGGCCGTCGCAATATTTTGAATAATGCCCGTAGGCTAGGCAAAAGTAGCATTTGACCGCTCTCTTATACGCGCTTCTTTTGTTTTTTTGTTTTTCCACCATCATTTGAAGGTGATGAAGATACGTTGGTGATTTATCACAAATTGCGTATTGTTCGTGGGTCAAATGACAGTATTGACACAGGACTGGTTTTGTAAATTTAGAGCGTTGTTTGAACCTATTCTCATTTGGTTTTGAATATTTGGTGTTTGTGACAGCTGCTGTTTCATTCTGACTCATATTTAGTTGAAAAATATCACGGTTAGCTGTGAAATATGCACAACCTCTATTTTCGATTTCTTGGATAGTCTTACAATCACTTTGTCTTAGAAATTTCGAGAAAGGAGTTGGTATGGTGTTCAGGATCTTATCCATTATTATTAGGTCTTTTAGTTTATCATAGTTGTTATTTGTTTTCGCTGAGGTTATCCATTTTGTACAAATATCTTGGACTGTAGACACGTAGTCTATGAACGTTTGGCTGGGTGATGGCGCCAATTTTGAAAACTGCAACTGATAACCTGCTGTATCTAGTGAAAAATGTTGTAGTATTCTTTGTTTTAAATAGTCGTAATCTTTCCTCATGTCTTGTGGAATTGTTTCTATCACTTTTAAGGGCTCTAATGCTAAATTTCTCATCAAAATAAACGCCCAATCGACCTTTGAAACGTTATGGTATGACATCAAACACTCGAAGTTCTCTAAGTATGCACTTATTGAATCCCCGGAACAAAACGGTTTGATTAAGCCTTTATATTTGTTGTATTTTTGTTCCTCTTCTTTGCTCCTTAATTTGTTTACTGAAATTTCTAAGTTGGAGTCAATTTCCATTTGTTTCAATTTTAATTGTGTTTCTAATTCTAACTTTTTTATTTCTGCGTTTAATTCAGCTTGTTTGCTAGCAGCTTCTATTTGCATCTTTTTCTCTTCCGCCTGCATCTTTTTCTCCTCTCTTTCCACTTGCATCTTTTTCTCTTCTCTTTCCGTTGCCCTATCTTCTCGTGCTATTATTTCTAAATGTGTCTTTTGTGCCCATTCTGAAGGTTTATCGGCGGTATAACCTAATTTAATTCCTAATTCGATGCAGTGTTCTAATGTTGACATCTTGTAACTTTAGCTAATATTAAATTTATAGCAATTAAATCCCTTTGGGAAAAAAATGAGGTGTACAAAACTTGGTTATAACCCTTAATGTTTATATTCAAACGTTCTATAGAATAGATTCAATGGTCATAACATTTGCATGTATATGTCATAAATTGCAATACATAGAAAAAAATGTTACATCAATGGAAAAAAATGGTGAGTATCGTTTAGGGAAACAATGAGCATGAAATGGGACTTATCTTTTTTACTGGTTTCTTGGCTGTAGTGTTGTTTGGTTCCCCTGTTTTCTCGCCACTGCTGGAGAACAGTTTACATACACACAATCTTTCGCGGAACAATCTGATGTTGTAATCAAAAAAAAATTAGTAATTGTCACTGTAATTGTCCAGTCATGTCAATGTCAAATTTCATGAACATAATTTAATTACTTTTCTAGAGGGACTACGATAGCTCATTAACAGATGATACGATAGTAGCTGCAAAGTTTCTAGACTTTGTTATGTATGAAAGTTGATATATTTTACTTGGCAAAACCAAGAGCTGTCGGGAAAGTGAAGCTTGCGGCTTGCCAAAACCGGCTTGCCCCCAAATAGCCTGTCAACGTCCTAGATACCTAGGGGAATGAAACTTGGGTTCATACAGGCAACAAACTCCGTTCTGATACTATCTGACATGATTTATTTACAGTAAGCTGGCGAAGAATGGTTTTCGCAGCCAGCGACGTGGCAAACATGATCATAGGAGTTCACAACAAATCCATCATACATAATCATTACAACAAACTCTATCATCTATCTATTTAGCGAGTAACACTCCTAAATACACTTGTGTATTCAATCTATCAAGTCCCCCTTAAGTTAAGCCCTGTTGCTTGTTCGATGTCCAGTCGGCGTCTGCCCTCTAACGTGTCTCGGACACGGGCTGTAACTTTCCCCGAGCTTCTCGTGGAACAGGTCCTGGCACGCGGTCAGCGTGTCCACGGAGCTGTAGGCGAACTGACCTTCTCGAAGGCTCTAGATTGTTCGAGCATTCGAGTGTGTCTCCCTTGTATTGGGGTTATGTCCCTTCTCTAGTTCCCTTCTATCTTTATGTTCTTACCGACTCCATGTGAGACTCTGACAATTATATAAGTATACAAGTTTTAATACAATAAAAATGGAGATCAAGCATAACATCAGCAAAAACCCACCTAAGTGCAGACTGTAGTATAGATAATCAGTTATTATAAGCAGATGTAAAAGTAAAACTCAAACGGCTTGCACGAGGACCAAGGCCACTTCGTATTGATCTCACATGTAAACTAGATATGCATTCAACATAGACGTTAAGAATCGTTTTGGGGTCTTGATGTCTATACAGGAGGAAATTACATCTGATTATTTGGCAGTACAAGCTAGAGATATCTTGATAACAGCAGCCAAGGATTTAACTGCGACCAAGAATAAGCAAAATAAGCCATGTTGTACATCATATACGATAGAATTAATTAAACAACGAAGGGAACTGAAACGGAAAAGGGGAGAAACCGATAACAGCAGGATGCAGTATAGTCCTTTAACACGAGAAATAAGAAAGAACACAAGAAAGGACAACAATTAGTGTATACAAGATTGTTGTACCAGAATAGGGCAATATGATAAGGATGGAAGAGATTGCGAAATGCTCGAAGAAATGAAGTTATTGACAAGAAATGTTCAACCTCAATTAAATGTTATTTGTGAAGCGTTGGGAAATACCCTAACAGAATCTAGAAAAATTCTAGAAGGATGGAAGGAATACTGCAGTGAAATGTATGAAATGAATGACTGTGTGGATATGAATGAGACACGTGAACCAATGACAACATAGACAGAACTTGAACCATCATTAGATTAAATTGTATAGGCAATGAAGAACCTGAAGAATGGTAAATCACCAGGATGCGATGCGATAAATGCAAAACTTATTAAAGCGGGAGGAGAAGAAAGCATACAAATCTATCATACATTATATAAAAAAGTCGCTTAAAAGTCGACAGGGTCGACTTCATTGCACCGGGTTTTATCCCATATGGCTCGGTCTCTTTCCGCAGCGCGGAAAGCGTTGCACAAAGCACGAACTCCGCTAGCTTTTAGCGACGACCCACAGGAGTCTCCGAAACATTTAACTCGTAAACCGAAGGGTGCGTCCCGGAATCGAACCCACAACCTTCGGAGTACGAGTCAAGCGGCTTGACCACTTCGCCACAGAATGGTCATATGGTATATGGCCAAAAGATTGGAAAATAACTATCTTCATTACAGTACCAAAAAAGGGCAACGTGAAATTTTGCACCAACTATAGAACTGTTGCCCTGATCAGTCATGCAAGTAAAATTCTACTAAACATCATAATAGGAAGACTCAGTGATGAAATCGAAGAAAAAAACAAGAACAAGAGATCACATAAGTAACATGAATTTAGTAACAGAGAAGTGTGGAGAATTTAATGTAAAACTAATTTCATGTTTTGTGGATTATTCAAAGGCATTTGACTGTATACAACATCAACAACTTTGGGACAACATGAGGAAAATGGGCTGGCTTTCCATCACACGCAGTACAACTTATATAAAGGCTCTATCTAGGTCAACAAGCAGCAGTTAGAATAGATTACGAGATATCAGATTGGTTTGACATCAAGCAAGGAGTCCGTCAGGGCTGTGTGCTGTCACCCTATTTGTTTAAATTGTACGCCGAAAATATAATGAGAAATGTCAGAGATGATATAACCAGGGGGCAATATGATGCCCTAAATAACGGTGGCCATGAAATACCGGAGATTCGATATGCTCAGAAGTCACCAAACTACGGCCCTCGGGCCGGATCCGGCCCGCGACGTCATTTCATCCGGCCCGCCGACGATGCTCGAACTTGCTTGATATAACGTATGAAACACGAGACGCTGTGATACAATTTAAATGTAAATATGTTTAGAATAATAGTGGAACTTCACACATGCGGAGACCTCCTAGCTACTCTAGGCTGTTTATTTGGAGTAACATATATTGTCATGGGGGTTTAGTTTGTGAAGTGGGACAGATAGAACTACAAAAATTAGATTTGCATAGAAAAGCGTGCCCTGTTCTCATTTACCTGCCATCCCACAGAATTGTGTGACTTATTTATTGACTGTCCCTCGTAACCTATTCTGCCATGCTATGCACTTCTTTACGGGACAAACATTTGTCAGCATAAACACTGAAAACCCACCCTGGTGGGAGACATTTCGCGAATGACGCCGAAGTTGAATGTGAAGTGAAAACGTGGTTTAGAAAACAGAGCACCTAGTTCTATGCAGCGGGTTTCGGAGGACTGATAAAAAGATGGGATAAGTGCATCAATGTTGGTGGAAATTATGTTGAGAAATAAAGGGACAATGTATGTATAAAAATAAACTGGTTTCAAGTTGATATCATATTTAGTTATTGTCCTACAGCCATTTGTGGCTTCCTTATTGATTTCCCCGCGTAGGAACGTAAAGTACAATACCACTGGACTCTCACTCTCACTCGTAACTTTTTCTGCCCTGCTATTCACCTCTTTACGGGACAAACATTTGTCAGCATAAACACTGAAAACCACTGGACTCTGACGCCGAAAGTGAATGTGAAGTGAAAACGTGGTTTAGAAAATAGAGCACGTAGTTCTATGCAGCGGGTTTTGGAGGACTGATAAAGCGATGGGATAAGTGCATCAATGTTGGTGGAAATTATGTTGAGAAATAAAGGGACAATGTATGTATAAAAATAAACTGGTTTCAAGTTGTTATCATATTTAGTTATTTTTCTACAGCCATTTGTGGCTTCCTTATTGATTTCCCCACGTAGGAACGTAAAGTACATCAACATTGGACGGTATAAGTAGGAATGTAAGGTACAGCACACATGTATGGTATAACTGGGATTGTAAGGTACAGCAAACACCTAGGAAAATCTAGCACTAAAATAATGGCTTCTTCGATGCAACAGCTCACACACACAACCAATATTACACATGGATCTGAATCATACGCGATCCAATACCTGCAGTGATGCCTCTCTCAGTGGTGGGAGTGAAACAGATGACAATCATGCCATCGCATGCCTGTTTATACCGTGAGTGACATCCCCTCCTCTTACATCCCACAAGCCCTAGCGCTATGCCACACGACGGGGGTTTCACTATCATCAAGAGCCGTGTACATTGATATCCAAAGGAAGTTCCTCTTTTCACATTCTATTACCAGTATCAAACAGCTGTTCCAGATCCCAGGAGCTTTCAGTTATCAATGCCGTGTCACCACCATACAGCAGGTTGTTTATATTATAACCATCAACACGTATTCCTGGTCTATCTTTGATCTATCTCATTATTACTTCGCTATAGAGAGAAATGTATGTCAGTGACTATTTTAATGTAAATGAAAAAATTAGGAACAACTTTGAAGCAATAGAGATGTGGTTCCTTGGACTGCTAGAGTATAACTAACAATGGCTGCCTGAAAGAGGCTATTTCAATTAGAACATTATATTCAACAATATGAATGAGACAAACAGCTTTCTTGGGTCATGTGATGAGAAGAGATGCGTTGGAGAACATCGTGACGACATGAAAGATCTAGGGCAAGAGAGGTAGAGGCCGACCAAGAGAAATGAAGCTGGATGGACTGAGACTGTGGCAAGGAGGAATACCACCAGCAGAGTTTATCCACAACACCAAAGACCGAGATCTGTGGAGAGCCATGAACACATACGCCAACAAGAAAGGCACTTGATAATGATTATATCAGAAAGAAAACATATCCAATGATAATACACATTATTTTCTTACTTCTGCTGCATCTGATCATAATTGCCAACTTTTGTTCTAATCGTAATTGCTGCTACATTTTTTTTTTCCAATACATATTCTTTGTTATTCTGACATCTTCCCCACGAATTCCCTAATTCGCCAATGAACAATCAAAGAAATCTACCATCATGTCAAGACAGCAATGTGTGCAGATAATTTAGTTATATTCTTCACGGTCCCATCCGTTGTCTGATAATGGGATTCTGATGTCTTATTCCCAAAAGCGTCAAGTTGCTATGTAAATTACCAGACTCGAGGTATTTACACAGCAAAGCACGTTCATCCCCGGCGCTGAACAAAAGTACACCGAGAAACATCATCAGTATTCCCAAACTCAGAATAAGAAAATGAAAAGTGCAGAGGCATTGATTAATCATTGATCACGAAGAGTTTTTCTCGCCAGCATGGACGATGATGTCGCTTAACACACAGTTCCCTCTAATACTGTAATTTTAATTCACGAAATCATCCCTAGTAGACATGTCATTTTTGCCTTCAATAAAGTGTCACTATTACCGTTAATACATTGTCTCTTTTCTTGTCAATACAGTGTCTTTTTCTCCTTTAATACTGTGTCTCTTTTGTCATTAATATTCTGACTGCTTTGCCATCAATAGTGTGTCTGTTTTGCAGTCAATACTGTGTCACTCTTGCCATCAATTCTGTCTCTATTGCCGGCAATACAATGATTCTTTCGCTATCAACACGGTGCCTCTATTTCCATCAATACAGTGACTCTGTTCTCATCAATATAATGTCTCGTTTTGGATCAATACTATAACTGTTTTCTCATCAATATAGTGTCGCGTTTATCATCAATATAGCGTCTCTTTTCTCAGAATACAGTGTCAAATTTTTCAAAAATATAATGTCTTCTTTCCAATGAATACAGCACATCTTTTCTCATCAATACAATGTCAACAGCTGTACATACCTAGGAAGCAAAATGACATCTACAGGGGACTCAACACCAGAAATATCATCTAGAATCGCACTGGCATCTAGTGCCTTCAATAAACTGTCAAACATCTGGAAGTCAAAGACACTCAGCAAACACACAAAACTTAAAATCTTCAACTCTTCTGTGATTCCAGTGTTAACGTATGGATGTGAAAGTTAGATAAAAAATTAGACAATTTTGAGAACAAATGTCTTAGAAGACTTCTAAACATCCACTGGACAGACTTCAGAACCAATTCGCAAATAAGACAAGAGACTAAGCAAGATACAGTATCCAATTTCATAAGAAGACGCCGTTGGAACTACATCGGCCATGTACTCAGAATGGACAAGTCAAGACTCCCCTACCAAGCCCTCATATGGTCACCAGTAGGGAAAAGAAAACGGGGAAGACCAAGAGAGACCCTGCGTAGAACCATCATTAGAGAAGGCTCATTCAATGGCCAAGTAGATATCCAAGATCTACAACAGGTAGCAGCGAACCGCCAAGCATGGAGAGACAGGACTTCTGCCCTATGCGCCGCCTTAGGCTCAAGAGGAAAGACTAACTAACAATGTCTACTTTCTCGTCAATTAAGCAGTTCTTTTCCCAACAATACAGCGTCTCCTTTCGCATAAATAATGCATCTATTTTCTTATCAATAACGCGTCTCTTTTCTCATCAGGTGCATGCGTGTATGTATACGTTTATCGTCTTCTTTCGTTCACTTGAAATATGTCTATAACTGTAATGTTGTCTCTTGTATGAATTTAACTGTCTTTTTCAGTTCACACAGCGGTCTATACAGTTTATCTTCCACTGTCGTCTCTCTAGGCCAGAAGGTTTGCCTAGATATGTTATATTCTGGGCAGTCTTGGAGTATGTGCTCTGCCGTCTGCGACGCCAATCCACATGTGCACATGGCTGTTTCACCAATTTTGAATTTTGTATACATGTGGTTGCGTAAGCTATTGTGTCCTGTTCTGAGGCGCAGAATAATGATAATGACTTGTCCTGGTCTGTCCATAATGTGGTAGTCATCTTGAGCAGGTTTTGGTGGCTTTCTGACTGATCTGATCATTCTTTTCTTTTGGTGGTATATAACGGGCACATCAGGCTGTTCTTCTTTGGCTCCTTCCTTAGCCAATTGATCAGCTGTGTCGTTTCCGGGTACTCCACAGTGGGATGGTATCCACTGTATGGTGACCTTATGCTGACTGCTAAGTTCAGAAAGTAGTGTCCTCGAGTACTGATTTTGCATCTGTCAATAGCACCACAGGTTGTGCATCGTTGCTGGTATGTAGTAATATCTCTGTTGCTATCCTGATTGCCTCAATTTCAGCATCATAGTTATAGCAGTAATTTCCTGTCGGTACTCTGGCTGTGTCCCTAGTATTATTTGGATATTCTATGTACACTCCCGCTCCTCCATTTCGAACAGCATTTTGTGCTGACCCATCTGTGTACACTCGGATCCAGAGGTCCTATACGAATTCTTCATCAAGGAAGCTAAGAGTGGCTGTTCTGCGCTGCACACTGTTCTATTCTTCCTTGTCAAATATTCCTCTCACTTTTTTCTGGATTTGTAATGATAGTCTATGTTCATCTTTCCATGGAGTTCGCTCTGAAATAGTTGTTAGGGGGATGCCAACTGTGGGCAGATCGGTGGTTTCTCTGCAGAGCCGTTTGGCCTGGTGGATAAAACTACTTCTTTTCAACCGCCCCAAAGCTAGGTTTTCAAATCTGTTCTTCATAGGGTGGCCTGGCAAGCTGAGGAACTTTTCTGCTTGTTTTAGCGTTTTCATATCTCTGCGCTCTCTCAGTGCTCGTGTCTTCCCCATTTCCACTATAGGGGTTGATCTCATCCCTCCTGTGGTGACTCTAAGTGCTTGATTATGCACCTTGTCCAGCTCTTGTAGTGTGGTTCTTTTATGCTGAACACCACGCAGTTGACCCGTATTCCAGGTGTGGTCGTATGCTCTGTTGATTAACTTTGCTAAGTATTTTCACACTGGCTCCCCATGTGGTTCCACTTAGCTTTCTCAGGATGGCTATTTTCCTTTGTAGCAATCTGGAGGCAACTGATGCATGTTTATTTGTGCTCCATAGGACCAGGTATATATGACTGAGCTACCGTATAACAGTAGACGGTACTACCTGGTTTCTGTTAGCGCTGAACGTTGGGCGGCGCTTACCAAACCCGACACCCCACATTGTGCCAATGGCTTCGGGCGGAAGATCGCAATTGGGAGGGTACAAGCCTTACCCTGGTGCGAGGAAATGCAAGCTAAAGACAAAATGTCATGGCAGGGCAGACCAGGCCCTAAGCCTTGGTTGGCGACTGGTCTAGGATCGAAGCTCCGACAGGCGGACAGTTAGAGCATTGCTTTGCTGATCCGGCAGCTTCTGCAGCTTGTCTTGTTCCAGATGTAGGGGTGTTACCTTTCCTCTGGAGTAAACTAGGCAGGCCGAGAGAGGGATCATGCTGCATGGGCAACACATGATCTCTATATTTTAGCCCAGGCTTTGTGCTATGGAGAGGCAATAACTCCATCCCTGGTCTTAACTGGTCTCGGAATCAAAGCGAGAGGCAACTGTTACGGGTTATAAGTCCTTGTCAGTTGGCGTAGACATGGGGCGCCACGCGTTGCCTCTGACGGTGGGAGACACCTATAGGTGTCACTGATCAGCTACCGCCCGCCTCAAGCTGGGCAGCCCCCAGCCAATTGGGTGCTGATCCGCCACAGCCTGCCTGCTTCAATGGGTGCTTGGGGCTAGGACAAAATCTGAATCGCAGGCTGTAAAACCAATGCACCAGGTACAAACAAAAATAAAAATAGAAACCTCAAGCTACGGCTTGCAACCTGGAACGTGAGAACCATGTGTCCAGGATTTTCCACTGACTTGACCAATATTGACGATGTGAGAAAAACGGTTGTGATTGATGCCGAACTCAATCGTCTAAACATTGATATTGCTGGCCTGCAGGAGACTCGCCTTGCTGAGGAAGGGTCACTCAGGGAAAACAATTACACCTTTTTCTGGAAGGGTAGAGGGCAGGCAGAAAAAAGGTAACACGGTGTGGGCTTTGCAGTGAAGAATTCGCTACTGGGAATGATTGAAATTCCAGCAGGAGGAAATGAAAGACTATTATCCTTGCGCTTGGCAACCTCTTGTGGGTTTGCCACCATTATTACTGCATATGCACCGACACTCGATTCCTCTGATGATGTGAAGGATTCGTTCTATGAGGAGTTAGACTCCGTGATCAAGGCAGTTCCAAAATCTGACTACATTTATATGCTCGGTGATTTCAATGCTCATGTGGGCAAGGACTCGAGTTCATGGCCAGTGTGCCTTGGAAAATACAACATCGGTTGCATGAATGAAAATGGGCAAAGGCTGCTGGAGCATTGCACCAGTAATAACCTATGTATTACAAACTCCTTTTTTAAAACAAAAGAGATGCATAAGGTCACATGGAAACATCCAAGATCCGGCCATTGGCACCAGCTGGACTTCATCATCACACGGAGACAACATCTGAACCATATATCATTGACTCGTAGTTACCACAGTGCTGACTGTGATACGGATCATTCTTTGGTTGTTGCAAGGGTTAGACTGAGACCAAAGAGAATCTACACAGCTAAACACAAATCTAGCCTCAGGATTAATATTATTAACACTCATGATCCTGAAAAGTGCTTTCAGTTTCAACAGCAACTTGAAGACGCTTTCACTGATACACCAGAAAATTGTACAGTAAATGAAAAGTGGGGTCAAATTAAGGAAACTCTTTATAAAATTGCCGTAGGGGTTTACGGCACTGTGGATCATAAGAGGCAGGACTGGTTTGCGGCCAACAGCGAGACTCTGCAGCCCTTGATTGATAAGAAGAAGAAAGCTCTCTTAAGAAACAAGGAAAGACCAACGCGTAACACTCTGAGTGAGCTTAGGCAAGCTAGGAAGGATGTGCAAAAGGCTGCCAGGCAGTGTGCAAATGATTATTGGATCAAGTTATGTGAGTCCATTCAAATCGCAAGTGATAAGGGAGACGTAAGAAGCATGTATGAAGGAATAAAGAAAGCCTGTGGTCCAGTGATCAAAAGAAGTGCACCATTGAAAACCTTGACTGGAGAAATCATCACTGATAAGAAACAGCAGATGGACAGATGGGTAGAGCACTATTTGGAGCTTTACTCAAGTGAGACCAAACTAGCGGATGATGCCCTCAACGCCATAGAGGCTCTACCAACTCTTGACCACCTGGACACACTTCCCACCATAACAGAAGTTAAGTGTGCTATAAATGAACTTGCTTCTGGCAAGGCTCCAGGTAAGGATGGGATTCCAATAGAGGTTATCAGGAGTGGGCAAGACACACTCACTATACAGATCCACCAGCTAATAGAGCTATGCTGGCGTGAAGGACAAGTCCCACAGGATTTCAAAGATTCAAGCATCATAACACTGTACAAGAACAAGGGCGATCGGAGCGACTGCAACAACTATAGGGGTATCTCACTTCTGTGTATTGTTGGAAAAGTATTTGCCAGAATTGTTCTGCGCAGACTTCAAGTCCTAGGAGATCAAGTCTACCCCGAATCACAGTGTGGCTTTCGACAGAACCGGTCTACCACTGATATGATATTCTCATTGCGACAAATGCAAGAAAAATGCCGTGAACAGAATCAACCACTGTTTATTGCCTTCATCGACCTCACAAAGGCATTTGATTTGGTCAGTCGTGAGGGTCTGTTCAAGGCACTAAAGAAGATTGGCTGCACACCAACTCTTCTGTCCATTGTGGAATCGTTCCACAGAGGCATGATGGGTATAATCAAGTTTGATGGTGCAACTTCTGAAGAATTTGAAATCAAGAGTGGAGTTAAGCAAGGTTGTGTACTAGCTCCCACCCTCTTTGGAATATACTTTTCACTTCTACTGAAATATGCATTTCATGATCAGGATGGTGGTATATACATTCACTCACGCTCAGATGGCGGCCTCTACAATGCTCAGAGATTGAAGGCTAAGACCAAAATTAGGAGGGTACTGATCAGAGAGTTGCTTTTTGCAGATGATGCTGCAGTTACGACCCACTCTGAGGAAGAATTGCAATGTCTACTATCTGCATTCTCCAATGCTTGTTCTGAATTTGGTTTAACAATTAGCAAAAAGAAGACACAGATTATGTCACAAGGTGCACATGGGGTACCATCAATCTTTATTGACGACGCCGAACTAGAGATAGTAGACCATTTTACGTATCTAGGATCAGTGGTAAATAGCAAATTATCCCTAGATCAGGAAATCAACATCCGGATTGGTAAGGCAGCAACAACAATGAACAGGTTAAGAAAAAGAGTCTGGGAGAACAGGAAGCTTACTGCCAAAACAAAAGTCCTTGTCTATCAAGCCTGTGTCCTTAGTACTCTTCTCTATGGCAGTGAAACCTGGACAACTTACTCACACCAAGAGAACAACTTAAACAGCTTTCATATGCGGTGTCTGCGAAGAATTCTTGGTATTAAGTGGCAAGACAAAATCACAAATACTGAAGTATTGGAAAGATCAGGTTGTGTGACAGTTTATTCCATGCTCAGTCTTCGTAGACTTAGATGGATAGGACATCTTAGGAGGATGGATGATGGTAGAATACCTAAGGATATCTTTTTTGGTGAATTACAGATGGGTAAGAGATCTCAGGGTCGGCCTCTATTACGATACAAAGATGTGTGTAAGCGGGACATGATTGATACAGGCATTGATAATGCACATTGGGAGCAAGTCGCCGCTGAACGTGTTGCATGGAGGGCAAATATCAGAAATGGAATAAAGTCAAAGGAGAAAATTATTGCAGAAAAGTCACACACCAAGCGTTTGAGACGTAAGATGGTGCATGATGGTGGAAATGACCACGTGTTCACATGCACCCACTGTGAACGGACATTTACAGCGCAAATTGGCCTTATCAGTCACACTCGCTACCGCCATAGTTAAAAGTTATTATGCCTTTTTAAAGCACAAACTATCGTCTGTCAAGACGGCAAGGTGCCAATGAATGATAGGACCAGGTCATCGGCGTACATTGCCGCTTTAATTCTATGCGATAGATTAGCAACAATATCACTGATGAAGATTAGAAAAAATGTGGGGGACAAGACTCCGCCCTGGGGAACACCGTGACGCAGTAGTACTTTATTGCTCTTGAGTCCGTCTATCTGTACTCAGGCAATTCTGTTGTGCAAGTATGCTTTCATCCATTTGTACATTCTTCCATTGACTTTGCAGTTTCTCAATTTCTTCATAAAAACTTCTTTCCAGACTTTGTCAAAGGCTTTCTTCAGATCTATCCATGCCGAAAGCACCATCTTCTTCTCTTGGAATGCATCTTCAATGTCTTGAGAGAGGTAGGCTTCTGATCTTCCATGGAGTACCACTGCCTAAAGCCAGCCTGCTGTGGCACAAGGATGTTTTTACTTTCAATGTACCACTGCAGTCTGTGATTGGTGATGTGCTCCAGTGTTTTGCAGAGACAGCTGGTGAGACTAATTGGTCTGTAGCTAGAGGCAATAGAACTATCTGTCCCTGATTTTAGGAGGGGTATCATGATTGCTTCTCTCCAGGCTTGTGGAACACTGCCTAAGGTCCAGCTGAAAGTTAAGATCTGCAACAGCTTTGCTTTGGCCTGTTCCTAGATTGCTGATCATTTCATTGGAGATACCATCAGCTCCTGGTGACTTTCTCATTTTCAGTTTTGATATGGCTAGCTCCAGTTCGCTGATTGTAATGGGTGCCCCCTGAACCTCATGTACTATTTCCTTCTGTCCTAAATGTTTTTGTTTCTCTCGAATCTCTTGTTGTTTGTGTGGACTAATGTTGATATTGTTATCTTGTGCGAATGAGTCCGCAAAATGGTCATCTGCTTGCTTTCTTGTTAAGATGTTTTCATCTTTATGTAGTGAAATTTTTGAGTTTCTCCCTGTGCCCTCATCGTTAAGTTGTTTTATTAGTTTCCACAATTTCCTTGTGTCTCTTTCAAAGTTCAGAAACTCCGTTTTCTCCTGCCAGCTTTTCTGTTTAGCAAGCAGCTTGGCCCTTTGAAATTTGGCTTTTGCGTGCTGGAATTTATTGTGGTGCTCTTGGCTGGGTGTGGCCTCTGCTTGCTTTCTGCACATTTCCACATCATTATGCAATTGTTCCAGTTCACGACTCCAGTAGGGTTTATATTGCTTACGGGCTCCTCTTGGTACTGTTTCTCGCGATGCCGGTAGTAT
Source organism: Cepaea nemoralis (assembly GCA_014155875.1). Lineage (NCBI taxonomy): Eukaryota > Metazoa > Mollusca > Gastropoda > Stylommatophora > Helicidae > Cepaea > Cepaea nemoralis. The sequence continues at coordinate 362,214 of JACEFZ010023124.1, read as the reverse complement.
GCATTTCCCATACTCTTCAACTACTTTATTTATGTCTTTCTCAGTGTTCAGGTTTCTAACCAGTATGTTGGTGCGATGCTTGTACATTACCCAGTCTGCTTTCTTGTAGTTCCACATTGAGAGGATGCTGCTTTCACTTACAAGCTCATTTTCTACAGATAGAAAGACTGGCCGATGGTCACTGCAACCAAGTTGTTTCCCAACGATTTGTTTAATGTTCCACTCCAGGTCTGGTGTATGAAAAGCCAGGTCAAGTGCAATTGTAGTGTGCCATAGTCTCGAGTAGAAAGCATGTGGGTCGGACGGCTTGTTAATCAAGATGAATCTATTCTTATCCTGCCAGTCTTCCAGTTTCTCTCCTCTCTGTTCCATGCGATCACAGCCCCAGCTCTGCGAGTGGCTGTTGAATTCGCCACATAAAATCATTTTTTCTGTTAATGGTAGTGTGCCCAGTGCCTGTGGGCTGTCACTTGGACAGTAGTAATTGATAAGATGAAGGTCTGTATTGCCTGTTTTAAGTTTATGTGTCTGATACTCAGGCTCTTCCATGTAGTCTTCGATTTGGGAAGCAGTGATGTTATTTTTTACAAGGGTAAGTATCCCACCTTTTCGTCTGTCCTTTCGGTCAATTCGGTAACACTGGCAGCCTCTGATTTTTAAGGCTATATTTTCATTGAGATGAGTTTCTTGCAAGCAACATACGCTTACTTTTTCTTGGTCCAAGATTCTTTCTAATTCTATTTCTTTGTTGCTAACTCCCTCCGCATTCCAGTGCATTATTTTAAGTCTTTGTTTAGTATAGCCAGCCGTTCTATTCTCAGGTCCCCTGGCTCCACAGGACATCTGAGAAGTACCTCCAGTAGTTGTGATTGGACCATATCGAGACATAGGCCCGGCACTGCACCTGCCTGGGGGTCCAAAGCAGGGCGAGCACCATAACATGTAGCAGTAGTCGACATATTCCATTTTACGTAATTGCGAGGCATCCTGATTTCTGTGGTGCGCCTCCTGGCTGGTTTCCTCCGTCTTCAGCATCTTTCCTCTGCTAGAGCAGCCTGTTGTCTCACTCGAGTTTAGATGTGTACGCGCGTACACACGTTCTTGCGCATGCATGTACGTGCATACACATCTAGAGCATGCTGGTTATATTTCGGCGCCAGAAACTCGCTGTCGCCCCTTCTCCTGTTAGTTAAAACAGTTCCGCCACGTGAAGGCCAGGAGTTGGAATTTTGCTGAAGAGGTTATGTATTCACGAGCCATTGGGGTCTTTAAGCAATGTTGTGCGCTCACACCAACACTGCGCCCCGGCTACATACAGCAACGTTTCGAACCTACATTTATCTATGCGTGTATGTATGTCAGAATGCCTGCGTATACATGTGAGTACATGCGTGTCTGTCTGTCTGTCTGTCTGTCTGTCTGTCTGTCTGTCTGTCTGTCTGTCTGTCAGTCTGTCTGTCTGTCCGTCCGTCCGTCCGCTCGCCCGTCCGCCTGTCCGTCCGTGTGTGTGTGGGGGGAGAGTGTGTGTGTGTAAGGGGGTGTTTGTTTGTATAGGCATCTGTCTGTTGTGCCCACTCGTATGCATATATCGTTGAATCGAACGAATATGGATAAACACATGTTTGCCTGCGTGGATGGATGATTTTTTTTTATTTTGCATGCTCGCTTTGAACTCAAGCTTTACTCATACACACTATTTAGAGTAATGATGGTCTGACTTTTGCGTGTGGATTAGCTTTTCCTATTAACAGTTTCCCTCGCCATCAGGCGAACCCACTCCGACTTCAGAGGTACTTGTAATTTACGTCCCCAAGTCAAGGACGACAGGTCAACATATTAATCCAGCTGTCCAGTGTAGGGGTTGAACGGCTTACCTCGGCATCAGCACAACGGATGTTTAAGATCACGCGTTCTTACCCATTCGATCATGCTGACTGTGGTATATTTCTTGCAAACCGTAACAGCGCTGTTTTTAAATTCCCCGCACTACCCCTCCAGTTTACAACAAGCGCCAACAATTACCAACATACTGAAATGTAAAAGTATAGGAAAGAAAGGATTAGCGCGAGAGTTAAGACAAAGGATACATTTATATCACCCAAAGTGGAAATCGCGCAGATTCCTAAAACGAACGGCAATATTCATAAGATAATTTGCAACAAGCGTCGTGATTGGACGAGACGTTATAGCCCAAACAAAGACGAACGATGCTTTAAGATGGCGTGGCGGCCAGCAAAAAGTCAGTGTACTCAAACTAAGAACCAAGAACCTTCACGAATCGACGTAACAGAAGAAGGACCACTGAGCTTGCTGGCATGATAGCCTATGCAAACGTCCATAATTATAAAAATAATTGGAGAAGAGACGAAGCATCAGTCTATAAATGTGCAGCCAGCGAAATGGAGGCAAAAATACTAAATAAAAAGTCCTTATAAGGACTGCAGCCAGTCAAGCCAGACGAGCCAGGAGCCTGCACCAACAAAGAAAACCACAAGATCAGACCAGCACAAAGGATAGCTGCTGACGTCACAGACACAAACCAACATACCAGTCCGAGATAGGCCTCACAAGACGAGAATTAGGGTGAATGAACCCACAAAAACCACGGACCTCAACAATAACCGACGCTGAGGAAGCAGGTTGAACGAGGCCGAATTTGGAATTTTTGTTTTGAAAATTGGAATTGGAATTGGAAACACAAAACCAAGTCTAGGAACCTGAAATCTGCTGACGTTATGTGTGAAGAAGACACTCAAATTTGTTGAAGGTAAGAACACTATAATATACATTACGTTACTCGTAATCCTTTCCCAAAAGTTGGTAAGTGACACTTTATTCAGATGTCGGAGTTCATAGATAAACTGCTCGAGGTAAATCCATTGTGGGGTTATTTTCTTCTAGTTATGTAGATTCTGTGAATGTAAAAGCATTAAACCTATGTTGTACGTTTCACTCCGTTAGCAGGTAAGCTAAATCAACAGTGATTTAGGAGTGTGTGATTAACTTAGAATTTATAAGATTTAGTTCAGTTGTAAGGACCTATTATACATGTGCAATCACATTTATATGACTTAGTGTAATTTGTAAGATAAACAGTACATGAGGACATGGTATGTTGAATAGTTCTCGATGTGTATCATAATCTTGTGTATTCGGTGGAAACATTCATGTGGTGAGTCCAGTGGGATTGCATTGATATTAAATATGTGAATTTATCATGTGTAAGTCACATATGCATACCCCATGATCACCCGTGCAAGTTATGATTATGAGTTATGATGACTGCTTGTGGATTCATGTGGTGACTACATTGTGATTTCATTGATATTGAATATGTGAATTTATCATTTGTAAGACACATCAGTATGCTTAATTGTCAGCCATGCCAGCATGGTTGTGATTTCTGATCAATCTCCAGATAGTAGGCAAATTGAAGTATAATGTCCTGCCTATCAGAGGAGAAAATGTTAGTGATAGCTCATATACTAATTAATAATTTAGTGCCCGCCTAAGCATGACACCACTCTATAGTCCATATAACTCATGCTGCAATCATACGGTTTTGTGTCCTGAATGTGTTGGATGAAACACTAATTAATAATTTAGTACCCTTCTAAGCATAACACCAATATGCATTTTATGCCACTCACGTTACAATCATATGGTTTTGTGGCTTGACTTGTGGTGGATTAAACACTAATTAATAATTTGGTGCACTCCTAAGCATGACACCTATCTGTATTTGACATCACTCATGTTACACTCATATAGTTTTATGTCCTAAAGTGTGTTGGAGGATAATGATTGTAACGATGATGATAATGGTGATAATGGTAATGGTGATTATGGTGATGATGATGATGATGATGATGATGTGAATAATGATTATGATTATGATGATGATGATTATATGACGATTATTATGGTGATTATATGGTTATTATTATGGTGATGATGATTATGATGATCATGATGATTATGAGGTAAAGGCATATTACATACACGGTGAAGAAGAGGGAAAATACTCTTCTTCGAAGCATTTTAATTAAGAAGAATTCACCTGATGTGATATACATTTTCACAAGAGTAACATGCACTAAAATAATTCCAGGCAATAAAAATAGTTCGACACCGCTCATTCCCAGCAGCGATAATCCGACTTTTTCATCGACCCATTGTGACGTCACCAGCAGAACAACGAAATCTAAATATAAGCCAATGCGGGAGAAAATCTGTCTGTTTTGTGAACTAACCCACACACACACACGACGCAGGAGAGATAGGATGAGGAAGGGAGTGATAGTCTCTTCAAAATCAACTTAGCAAAGATAATTTAGTATAAGTTAGATAGGAAGAAAAACATCAGCCCTCGACATCGCACTGAGAAAAATCTGAAGTCTGGCGCCGAAGTGTGGAAGAAATTCATTTTAAATGAAGGTAAACAATATAATTTAGTTTAAATCTTAGTTAGTTGTGAGCCTATTTTCACAGAAGAGAGTTGGTAAGTAGACTCGGTGAACACGTGTGGTGAACTAAGAAGTTAATTTAATTGTTATAGTTTATAGATAAACTATTAATTAAGAATACCCATATTGAATGTTATTTTCTCCCAAAAGTAAACACCTGAATTAATGTATAAGCATTAATCCAAGTTGTACAATTAATTCTTAAGCAACTCAATCCACAATGATTGGAATGATGAGTTCTTAAAGAATTTAATTTAGTACAAACTAAATAATATTATACTCAGTTATCATAGTCACAAGATAAACTGTACATTAGGAGAAAAACTACAGTGTTTATTTTCTCCCAGCTAAGCAACTTAGTTAATGTATAAAACATTAGACACATGTTATACATTTTATTTCTTAAGCATGAAACTGAATCTACAATGAATTAGAGTGACTTAAGGAACTTCAGAATTCTTAGTACAGTGGTAAGGACATAATGTATATGGCCCACTGGTAAGATTAAAAACTAGTTTACATGTGCCAGCACTAATAGAGAATTTAGTGGAATGTGTATAGTCAAGTAGATTGAGCACATTAGTCAGTAAATTATTTTTTTTCATGAGCACATGGACAACCAAATAGTTTTCTTATAATTCATGAATCTATGAGAACCAGATTCTACAGGTATCATAATTTTGTGTGTTGAGTTAAGGCGCCCATGCAGTGAGTCAAATGTATTTTCAATGTTGTAAACATATGGAATTAATGTTTGTGCCACATCATAATAGTTCGTAACCAACCACCATGCAAGAAGTATTTTAATTCATAATGCCTGAATATGAATTGGATATATCACCTAAATTGTATGTATTTCATGAGAACATGTGATAACTCCTGGACTCCATGTTGCTAAATCCTGGATGAATTGCCTGAGTGTGTCTAATGATCACAATGATCACTATGACATTGTTGATAACATGTCTGTGTGGATTCATGTGTGAGTTCATCATTGTTAAACAGATGTGAATGTATCATTTCATAAAACCCACCAGCATGCATGCCTACAAGTTAGGTTGAAGGATGAGATTCCCTTGTAATGTCATTCTTGGTGAATCTGTGAATGTATTCTGTGTAAAGCACCTACATATGCATGATTGTCATCCATACAGATATGATTGTGTCTGATGAATGGGTGAGACCTCATTGTGATGCATATGGTGTAAACATGTTATGTTGTCATTTGGAAATCACATAAGTACCCACTTTACATGACAGTATGAAGGATGTGTGATGAATGATTCCTATATGATCACCCATACCCATATGAATGTGTATGTGGACTGAGTGAAATTATCATCCATACATATGAATGATGTCAGAGTTGAGGGAGTGAGTGAAGTTACATGCTGAGTGAGAGAGAGAGGAGGGAGTATAAGCCAACAGTCAATCTCATTATAGCCAGCAACTTTGATATGGACTGCCATGCCTATCACTAGAGAAATGCTTCGGTGTACCCCATAAATTAAAAAAATAATTTAGTACACTCCGGCGCATAACACCACTTTGTATAAAGTATCATTCATATCCCTATCATCTAGTCTTGTGCGCAAAGCACGACACAACCCATATCATACATTACGCATAGCCCCAGCATCTATGTTTGTAATTTAAGCAAAATCCCACTTTGTAGTTCATGTTAACACATATGGTCTATTGTAATGATAATAATGAATTTCAAAGATGATGAGGATGACTGTAATTTAATGAAAATGATATAACCATGATTATGATGATAATGTTAGAATAATGTAATGATTTCTAATGTCATAAACATTATAATAATGATGATGATTGTAATAACCATGTAATAATTATGAAAATAATGATAAGGATTTTAATTACAATTATTATAAAAACCATGATGATGTTGATGATAATAATCAATGTTACATTCATGAGAATGGAAGAAATCTTCTCAATTGAAGCATTTAATGAAGAAGAATACACCTGAAGGCTATACAAGAATAATACCAGAATGTACTTGTTTATAAGCAAATACTCATGGAAATGAGACCTGACTTGTTGAAGTTTGAATGCAGCACCTGTTGAGTGAGCACATGGTTGAGTGATGCCCTTGATAGAGTAGCGTCGAACCTTATCTACCTGCAACCATTCCATTTGTCTCATAGGAGATGTAATCTTTATTTAAATAAGTTAAGACCAAGACAAAGGAAAACAAGAACCAACTTATGTTCTACTACGCCCAGGAACAATAATACTACAATTGATGATAGCCAGAGTGATTCCCAAAGCTGGAAGTGGAGAATCCTGATTGGAGACAGTACTTTTTTTCAGATCATCCAGACCAGTAAAAGATTAGCTTTACAGGCCACTGCGAAAAAATCGAAACTGTTAATATCTACCTTATCATGGGCACATCAAGTCTGTAATATTTAATGTATATGTATATGTCCTTATTTCTATGACAGGAAATTGTAATTTTGAATGCAATTTACAAAATCCATATTTATGTTTATTAAATTAATAAAACTAAGGTCATGTCATGTATTGATTGTATTTTACTTGTCATAGTCAAATTGTTTTAAATTACCCTAGATAGAATTAATTAGTTGGTAGAGGAGAGGCAAGGAACCACTTAGGGAATAAATTGGGTATAAAAGGGAGTACAACTTTTTCAGTATTTCCTAAAGGTTTTCCTTGGTTCTCTAAAACTCTATTTCTGGTCTCAACAATTGAGTCAGTACAACTAAATTAATTAAACGGGCAGGATCACATTGGGAAAAATGATTTTTCATCATTTATCTCTGTGGGGTTGAGCCATCAATCAAACCCATATCCGACACCTGAATGTTATACAGGAGAAGATACCACAATGTACTTATATGATTTATAAACACATACTCATTGCATTTAGAAATGAATTACAAACCTTAATGTATGAGACTACCACAATGTACGTGTATAGTTTATAAGCAAAAATTCATTACATGTAGGAATGAATTATAACCTTAATGTATGAGAACCTTTCTTTTAAATGGAAGGATTATTCATTCATCCATTCATTCATTTATTCATTCGTTCATTCATTCATTCATTCATTCATTCAGTAGCTTGTCCTTTGCAGAACCTCGCTCTCATAACAATCTTCCGGAAAACCTCTCGATCATAAGAAAGATGTCCCGAGTCTGATACACCCATCTGGAGATCATTCGACACATCCTGCACCCATCTTCTCTTTGGCCTTCCTCTTCCTCTCTTCCCAGGCATATACCCTTCCATTATTCTTCTCTCCAAACTTTCGTGACGTGTCAAGTGACCAAAATATTTCAGTTTTCTTTGTTTTATCGTCTTTAATAGCCAACCTTCTTCAATATTCAACTCTTGAGGTATGGATGCATTTGTTCTTTTCTTCACCCAAGATATTCTTAGAATGGAAGGATATCAATGGAAAATAATTATGAACAAAACGGAATGGTGAACATATTCCGAATAGATCAAGGTATTACTCAACCTAGAGACCATGATTGACAGGCATGGGTGATGATGACACTGCTTATCTGGTAGTCTAAACCATGAGTGCCCTATAATGAAGGATTGGATGGAGAGTGACCAGTCATAGGGTTGATACTATTAGAGAACACCAAGACTCTCTTCCTCCTTTGTTTATTTTCCCCTAGGATCAACATTCACTGCATCTATTTTCCTTGGTTTTTTCTTGGAAGTTTTACAGTCTTACATTTCTAATGTTCATATTGAAGATATCAGTAGATTTATGTTTAATGCTGGAATTTCATGTAATTATTAGATCCTTCTAGATTCAGGCCTGACTTTTCTTTCTGAGGGAAGTACCTGGACAGAGTGATGCAGAACATTATTCCAAAAAGAATCCACCTGCAAGCAGTTTCCTTAGCCCAGTAAGAAAGGTAAATTAGAGTACCCATAATTGCACTGGAGTGTAGTTAAACACAAACACTATTCTATACCCAGGAATAGAAGTAACAGTCATTAGGAGGACTTAATCAACACAAGCTCAGGGAATTGATGACATCAGGGATCCAGTCACCCTGAAGTAAAACAATAGTTTATAAGCAGTTTCAGACATAGTATCTCATCTCATCTCATCATGTTCCTCTTGTACCTTGCGGTGTCGAGGTGAAGTATAAACTTCGCGAGAGTGCCCGGTTATGGGCTTCGTATATCGACATTCCCATGGATTCTGTTATTCCCTCCGTCCAACGTTTACGTGGTCGGCCTCTTCCTCTGTTTCCATCTGGTCTGTACATCATTGCTTGTTGTGGCATGCTGTTAACATTGCCGGGTCGATAGCCGTTTGGGTATATCCTAATGAAATTTGATCACTAGGTGTTTACTATATGAAAAGATGTCAGTAAAATGTATATTTATGGCATCAAGGTATATGTAATAACTTTGAGTTGTATTTGGTGATTATATGAATGCATTGATATACATAATACCATTTTGTGAATGGAACTGATGTGTTTATATATTGAATGACCACAAACCATGTTTATGTTTAATAAGTTATGAAACGAGGTCATTTCCTCCATTGAGTGTTTTCTTGTCGTGTCATGCAGTTAAATAAAGACACACCTTAGATATTAATTAATTAGCTGAGAGAGGAGAGGCAAGGAACACCCAGCAGGATATTGTTGGCCTTCAGGAAACGTTTAATTATTTCCTGGGGGAATTCCTTGGTTCTCCGAAACTCTAGATAATAAATCAAGCACTTGAGCCAATGCTAGCTTAATTAATTATAACGGGTAGGATCACATTGGGAAAGAGGAACTTAGTATCCTTTATCTCTTTGGGGTTTACACAAACGTATCCGACACTGACCTGCATGGATGATTGTGTATATAGATCAATGGATAGATCCATGGATGTATTGATAGCTGCGTGAATGAATCGATGGATTGATCAATAGGTAGACGGGCAAATAGATGGGTGCTTGAATCAATAGATGGATGAATAGATTCGTACATGAATTATTAACGCTCATATATCTATAGAATAAACAGTTCACGATCGCAAACGTATGCGAGACATAAAAACCGATGGATCTGCATATTTGGTTCTTGGCCATTTCTGCCCATAAACAAACATGCATAGAAATCAATGCCCGGGCAGATACAAGGGCATTAAAGAACCTTCTCTCCTCCTTGGGTCATTATGACTGACCTTGAGATTCGATTCCCAGATCCATAATATATCTATGAAAAATGGCGACATAAGCCGTGTTCTTAACGTACGCGCATTCAGGGAATGTATAAAACTAACAAGGCTAAAGAAGGATAATCAATATGGCGAAAAAACATTTGACAGAATTGGAAATAGAAAGCTTGATGCCAGCAAATGTGCAGAATGCTTTGTTGATTGAAATAGATTTGGGGTTGATGAAAATATAAATGCGCTAGTTATCAAAGAGTTAGTGACGATAACGTGGAGCAATGATGAAAGAAAAATGAGCAAAATGAATAGCAAAATTAACAATGAATTAGAGAATTGAATAATATGAAAAACCGCATATTTAATGAAATAAAGAAATAGAAAAATGTAAGGTAAAGTGCCCTTTTATGTACTTTAAGGCTCTTTGACATATGGTGAAAGACCCATATATTTCCAGACTAAGAAGAAATAGTGAAACAAAAGTAATTACACTAGACGTAGAGAAAGAGATTTAAGGACATTATGGAACAGTAAAACAAAAGAAATTAAGAATAGACGGAAAAATAAGAAGATATCTGTAAATCAAGAAATTGTTAAAACAACTGGAATTGACAAAGAATACAAGAAATTTAAGGGTTCTGGAAAAGATAGGACACACTTCCTCCGTGAACTCTTGTGGTCTACAAAATACATTGTTCCTAACACCTAACATACACACAGCAGGTTCCACTAGGAGACTTCTTCGTTGTTTATTTTTGTTTAGTTTTGTTTGTTTGTTTAGATGTGTGCTTTTTTCGTTTATCTTATTTGATTCTGTAGTATACACACTGACAGATACACCTAAATACTATTTATGTTTTCTTCGACCACATTTAACAAATAGATGAACATAACTTATGTGCTTTTAAGTGTTACAGAAGTGAATTAAACATTGACTGCAGAAACAAGATCACAAATACTAGGTACTCACACCAAAGAAGACTTTTCATTAAAACAATGTGGCTAAGGGCTTGCGAACGCGGTTTGTGAGCCCGTATACCCGGGTTCGAAACACGGCGGTGCTGGTTTTTTCGAAAAAGGTATAGAGGCCGGTCGTTCAGAAAGCAATGGCAAACTACTGAACGTAACACTTGCCTAGTACATCAACAGCAGCTAAAAATGCTGGCGTTGACTGCAACGTCCCATAAAAGATATGCAAATGTTTTTTTTAAAAGACACTATTTTGGGCATGTAAAAAGACATGCATGTCTGCAAAAGTTCTCTGTGACGGGAGGATTACCGGAAAAGCGGAGAAGTGGTTTTTGTTTGCGCTCGTTCGCTTTGAACACAAACGTAGTCCATGCATTGCTTTTAGTAGCTCTGGGCTTAATTTTGCACAATGAAGGTTGGCTGCAATGGATCTCCAACACTGTCTGTCTCTCGCCCTGACTGTACACTCGGTCAGGCTGATGTTCGTCCATCTCTTGATGTTATCTTCCCACTTGTATCGTTACTTACCTCTTGTTCGCTTGCCCTTAACCTTGCCTTCCAGTATGGTTTTTATAAGAGTTTCATTTCTTTTAACGTGGCCGAAATATTTCAATTGCCTCCTCATTATTTCTTTCATCAAATCTGTCTTCATTCCCTGTTTTTCTAGAACCTCTGCATTTGATTGTTTTTGTTTCCATGAAATACGACATATTCGTCTGTATATCCACATCTTCAGGGCCTCTAGCAACTGTCTAGTTGCTTGTTCAATGTCCAGGCTCATGAACTCATAAACTTCTCTATTTCTTTAGCAGTTCTTTTCTGTTTTAGTTTACCTTTGCTTCGTGAAATCTAATTTTCTTTATCTATTTCATATAATATCTTATGGTTTTTGTTTTACTATTCCAAAATGTCATTAGATCTCTTTCTCTCAGTCTAGTTTTAATTAGTCACGAATTAGCAGAACCAGTTTTGTGCAAACAGAAAGACATGATAGTCAGTCGAAAATTACCGTGATAGAGAATGGAAATTACTGTGCAAATATGTGTATATTTCAGCTTGAATCTCTGTAGTTTATGTTTTGTGATTTCTGCAGTATATACCTGAGAAGATGCAGCGAAATATGCCAGGCAATAAATCGTGCAATCTATATTTTGTGTTTTCGTTACTCAAATTAATTACTTTTGTTTCATTATTTCTTCTTAGTCTAGATATATACGAGTCTATCTCCACATGCCCAAAGCGACTTAAGTCATACAAAAGAACATTTACTTTACATTTTTCTGTTTTTTTTTTTAATTTCATACAATATACAGTTCTTCATCTCATTAAATTCCATTATTCTTTCGGTTTGCTATCCATTTCGTTAACTTTTCTATTATCACTGCTCCACATTATCTTCACTAACTCTCTGTTAACTATCCCATTTATATTTTATATCAACTCCAAATCTATTTCAGTCAACAAAGCATTCTGGACATTTTCTTGCATCAAGTTTTCTATTTCCAATTCTCTCAAGTGTCTACTGGCTGTATTGATTATCCTTCTTTAGCGTTGTTAGTTTCAGACAGACAGACAGACAGACAGACAGACAGACAGACAGACAGACAGACAGACAGACAGACAGACAGACAGACAGACAGCGAGTGGTGAATGGATGGATTGACGGACGGAGAGACGACGAATGGAAGGAAGGATGGAAGGATAGATCAAAGATGGAAGAATTGATTGATTAGTCGATCGATCGTCCAATCGACAGACAGACAGACAGACAGATAGATAGATAGATAGATAGATAGATAGATAGATAGATAGAAAGATAGATAGATAGATAGATGGATGGATGGATATATGGATGGATGGATGGATGGATGGATGGATAAGATACATTAAGATATACAAGATATATTAAGATAAAATTGAATTGAATTGAATTAAATTGATCTTTATTTTCAAAGGGTAAAAAAATTGGGCGCGTAGGCCCGTCTTGCCGGCTTCGTGGCTTAGAGGTTATGACATTTCTCCGTAATCTCGTATACTCTCGTGGGTAACGTGATGACGGTGAGAATCAGCAGTGGTTCGAATCGCATTAGTAACTTACGGGGTATATGAGCCGGTCGCTCAGAAAGCAATGGCAAACTACTGAGCGTAATCGTGCAAGAAATCAACAATCAGCTGAAAGATGCTGATGTTGACAGCGATGTCCTGTAAAGGATATGTGAGAAGGAAAGTCTATCTATCTATCTGTCTGTCTGTCTGCCTGCCTGCCTGCCTGCCTGTCTGCCAGCCTGCCTGTCTGCCTGTCTGTCTGTCTTCATATTATTTTTTTAATGTTGCATATCCCTTACATGACGTTGCAGTCAACACCAGCATTTTTCAGCTGCTGTTGATGTACTAGACAAGTGTTACGTTCAGTAGTTTGCCATTGCTTTCTGAACGACCGACTCCCATACCAACACGTTATAACACAACGCGACGCGGTCTGCTGCACAAATCGTTCGCGGCTGCGTTTCGAACGCTTAGTAAGCGGCTCACGAACCGCGTTCGCATGACTTTGGCCAAGGAGGGCGGCGTCTTAATATATCTTAATATATCTTATAAATCTTATCCATCCATCTATCTATCTGTTTATTAATCTGTCTGTCTGTCTGTCTGTCTGTCTGTCTGTCTGTCTGACTGTCTGACTGTCTATCTTCTTGTACGTTGTAAAATACGAGAGAGAGAGAGAGAGAGAGAGAGAGAGAGTGTGTGTGTGTATGTGTGTATGTGTGTGTGTGTGTGTGTGTGTGTGTGTGTGTGTGTGTGACAATGTAAGAGTTAGTGTAGTGTGCGTGAAAGAAAAATAAAGAGATATATGCTATTCGATACTTCTTCTGTATTCTCATCTTTCATATCATCATTTTTACTGCCACCTGAATTTAATATGTGCTATATGCACTTTGTATTTCATCATGTTTATGTCAAGTCCAGAAATTATATTCTTTATTGAATTGAATAACCTTTTAATCGCTAAACAACGTATAACATATTGTTTTAATTTTAACAATTATTCCATTTGGGGATGTGTGTGTGGGTGAGGAGATATGAGTGTTAGGGGGATGTGTTTTGGGTGGGGCCCTGTGGATGGGGGTATGTTTTGGTTTTTGTTTTGTTTTGTTTTGGTTTTTTGGTTTTTTTTTTTTTTGGGTGGGTGGGGGGGGGGGGGGGTGGGGGGGGGGGGTGTTGGTGGGTAATAGAATTTATGGGTGTTAGTGAGTGCTAATGTGTGAGTGGATGTGTGGGGGTGTGTGTGCAGGTGGCATGGGGGATGTTATCTGTGTGTGGGTGGATTGGAAATATGTGTGCGGGTGGGGGTGTTGTAGTTTAGGGATGCGTGGTTGGGGGATGGGTGGTTGAGTCTGTGGGGAGATGTGTGGGTGGGTGAATGTTTGTGGGTTGGGGGATGGGTGATGATGTATATGTGGGTGGGGAGAGATGCTTGGGTTGGGATGCGTGTGTTGGTGGGTGCGAGATATGGAGTGGGTGGTGGATGTGTGGGTGGGTTGCGAGGGGGTGGATGTGTTTGTGTGTCGGTGCACATGTGTGTGAGTGTCTGTGTATGCAAGAAGGGAGAGAGAGAGTTGAGTACACGCATGTCATGTAACATGCTATTCCATATTTTTTGTGTATTCTCATCTTTCATATTAACATTTTGTATACCACTTGATATAATCATTTATAATACGAACACATGCACATTACTGTAGAGTGATTGAGAGAGTTAGTGTGAGTGCGAGAGAGAGAGAGAAAGTGTGTGTGTGTGTGTAAGTAAAAAAAGAGAGAGTTGAATTGCATCACTAATTTCTACGTTACACAATGTATATGTACAATTCGTATCCATGTTTTTTTTTTTTACAAGTTTTGCGAGAATGCTGACGACAATTGTCAGTGTATGTGTGTGTAAAGTGCGGGAGTTTCTTCATACTAATTTCAGTGATTATGTGAAGCATCATGTAAGTGTCTAGATCTGACGATGTGTGTGTGAGTGGGTATATGGGGGATGTATGTGTGGAGGGTTTGGGAGTGGGAGATGTGTGATGGGTGAGGGATGTGTGTGTGGGTGGAAGATATTGGGGTGAAAGTGTGTGGGTGTTGGTGTGTGGGGGATTGTGTTTCTGGGGAATGTGTTTGTGGGTGGGTGGGTGGGTGGCTGAGGGGTGTGCGGCGGTGGGAAAATGTGTAGGTTGAGGAATGGGTGTGTGATGGGTGTGGGGATGTGTTTGTGGGTGGGTGATATGTCTGTGTGAGTGGGATGTCCATTTGGTGTAGGATGTATGTGTGGGTGGTGTGCGTGTTTCTAGGTGGGGGTGTGTGCGTGGGTGAGAGATGGTGGGTGGGGGGCACATGTATGGGTGGGGATGTGTATATTGGTGGAGTGTTGTGTGGGAGGGGAAATGGGTGAGGGTGTGTGTGGATGGGTGAGGTGGAATGTGCATTTGGGTAAAGGATGTATGTGAGGGTGGGGCATTGTGCTTGGCTGGGTGGTTTGGCTGTGTGAGTGTGGCTGGGTAGATGGGAGATGTATGTGTTGATGGGTGGGTGGGGATGTGTAAGTGTGAGTGGTTGTGGGATGAGTACGTAAGTCGATTAATTTATGTGGGGATGATTGTATGGGTGGGGGTGTATTGTGTGTGTAAAATGTGTGCACTGCTTATTCCATCATGTTTATGTCAATTTTAGGAATCAACTTATTGTATCGCAATACTATTTTTTTTATGCTACACAATGTATGTGCATAATTTGCTTTCCAGTTTGTACATTTTTGTGAGAATGCTCTTGATAATCGTCAGTGTAGGTGTGTGTAAAGTGTGGGAGATTGTTCACATTAGCTTTAGTGATTATTTGAGGCGTGATGTGTGTGTCTAGATGTGAGGATTGTGTTTGTGGTGGGGGATGAGTTTGTGAGTGATGGTATGTGTGTGGGGGTATGTGTGTGTGGGTGGAGGAATTGTATGTGGCTGGGTAGGTGGGTGGAGAGATGTGTTTTTCGGTCGGGGAATATGTGTGTGGATGAGGGATGTTTCTGGGTGGAAATGTGAGTGGGTCGGTGGGGGTGTCAGTGTGGGCGAGGGATGTGTGTGAGTAGGTTGGTATTGGTGGTTGGGGGTGTAGATGTTTGGGTGGGGATGTGTGGGTGGGGGTATGTGGATGGGTGTGTGGGGATGTGTGTAGGGTGTGTGGGGGATGTGTGTATGGGTTGGGGGATGGGTGTGGCTGATGTGTATATGGATGGAAGAGGTGTGTGGGTTGGGGATGTGTGTGTGTGTGGTCGGTGTTTGTGTGTGGGTGAGGGAATGTGTGGATAGGGAGTGTATGTGTGGATTGTGGAGGTGTGTGGGTGGGTGGGAGAGGTGTGTTGGAGTATGGGAGAAGTGTGTGGGTGGGGAGATGTGTGCGGGTGGGGATGTGAGTGGGTGGGTGGGGAGGTGTGGGATGTGTGGGTTTGTGGGGGATGTGTAGGTGGGTGCGGAGATGAGTGGGTTGGTGGTGGAGGGATGTGAGTATGGATGGGGCGTGTGGGTGGGTGAGGGATGTGTGGGAGGAGGATGTGTGTTTGGGTTGGTGTGTTTGCGTGGGTGTTGGTGGGTAGTGGGATGTGTGGGTGTTGGCGGGTGGGGGATATGTGGGTGTTGGTAGGTGGGGGATGTGTGTTTGCGTGGGAGATGTGTGTTTTCGTGGGAGATGTGTGTGTTGTGGGGGAATATGTGTTGGTGGGGGATGTGTGTGTGGTTGTTGGGGTGTGTGGGTGGATGTGAAATGTGTGGGTGGACGGGGAAAAGTGTGTGTGGATGGAAAGATGTGTGGGTATTGGTGGTTGATGTGTGAGTGGGTGATGGATATGTGTGTATTGGTGCGGGATGTGCGTGTGTGAGGGGTATGTGTGTGTGGTTGGAGGGTGTGTGGGTGGGTGGAGCATGTGTGTGTGGCATGTGTGAGCTTGAGTGGATTGGGGTATGTGTGAGTGGGTGGAAAGATGCGTGTGGGTGGGTGAGGGATGTGTGTGTGGGTGGGTGCGAGATGTCTGGGTTGGTGGCGGGATCTGTGAGTGGGTGGAGGGATGAGTGGGGGATGTGTGGTGAGTGGGGGATGTGTGGTGGGTGGGGGATGTGTGGGTATGGGTGGGTGATGTGTGAGTAGGTGAGGGATGTGTGTGTGGGTTTGTGCGAGATGTGTGTGTGCGAGGGGGATGTGTCACATAACATGAGAATATGCATTGTTTATGCTTACAACATTCATTTGACAATGTTTTTCCCTATGTGAATGCATCATGTACTGTTTATGAACGAAAGATGAGTGATTGGAAGGGCCGAATGTAAGACGGGCCTTTTTGTGTGTGCATATTCTTTACAAGACATCGCTGTCAACACCAGCATCTTTCAGCTGTATGTTGATTTCTTGGCAAGATTACGCTCAGTAGTTTGCCATTGTTTTCTGAGCGGCCGATTAACTATCTCAGTATCAGGGGAATATGTATATCCTCTATTTCGATACATACATGAGTCAGTACCCGGTCTACCCGAGTACTAGGGGGGACGACGTGTCGGTAATATCTTCCCCCATGAAGGGTCATTGCATAGAGACTCAGTCCCAACTCTTTCCTCTGTGAGAAATCGAGCCACTGTGATTGTACTATTTTATATGAAATTGACACTATTATTACTATTAGCTGTTACTATGAGTTGTTGCGAAGAACTGTTGCTATGAAATGTTGCTATGAACTGTTGCTATGAATTGTTACTATGAATTGTTATTATGAATTTTTAATATTCTTTCTATCAGCATGGCCAAATGGATCAGAACGATAGTGCTTAAACATCTTCTGTGCTGATCCCGAGGTAGCGGGTTCAATCCCAACATTGGACAGTTGGACTGAAATGTTCACTTCTCGTCCTTGACTACAGGGCGTAAATGACAAGTACCTCTGAAGTCGTAGTGGGTTCGCCTGATGGCGAGGGACTGGTGATAGGGAAAGCTAATCTGCACTCAAAAATCAGTTAAATGCAATAGGAGTAGTATTATGTGCGTGGATTACGCTTGAATTCAAAGAAAGCTAGTGCAAAACAATACAAAATAAACTATCTACCACCATGTGTGTGTGTGTGTGTGTGAGACTGACAATGGAGAGAGAGAGAAAGAGAGAGAGAGAGAGAGAGAGAGAGAGAGAGAGAGAGAGAGAGAGAGAGAGAGAGAGAGAGAGAGAGAGAGAGAGAGAGAGCGCGGCTCGACTTTGACAATGTAAGCGGTTACATGTTTATTGTAACATTATTCAGATGCAGGACGTAATTTGAGACATTCTGGCAGATCCTGTTAAGGTAACATTCGGTCGTTACATTTAACTTACCCGTGAGCGAGAATTTAAGAAAAAAAAAAATAAAAAAGCAATTTCGTTGCCTGCCTCCAAATTCGGTGTAGAAAATAAATGCATCAGGGCTGCAGGTTTTGTTGTTTTGTTTGTTTTTTTTTTTTTTGGGGGGGGGGGGGGGGGGGGGGGTGAGGTTTATCTATTTTCCTCCTCTGTCTATGTCTGTCTATTTGTCTTTTTGTGTCTATGTGTCTGTCTATGTGTTTGTTCTGTCTGTCTATTTTGTCTGTCTACCTGTCTGTATGTCTCTCTATTTGTTTGTCTCATGGTCTGTATAGTATATATGTGTCTGTTTGTCTATCTATCTTTCTCTCTATTTTTCTGTCAGTCTGTCTATAAACCTGTCTGTTTGTCTGTCTGCCAGTTTGACTGTATAATTACTTTCAAATGGCTGGGCTAATTCTCGAACATGTCGACGGTAAATTCAATCGGACCTTCAGTTTAATGGTCAGTAGAATATTATACAGCACAGATAACCAAGAAAACACAGTTTTACAACCAGAAACACACACACACACACACACACACACACACACACACACATATATATATGTATATATATATATATATATATATATATATATATATATATATATATATATATATATATATATATATATATATATATGCAACACACAAACCCACACTCACCCACACACTTGAAACAAGAACGCATTTCCCCAAAATGGCCAGCTGTTGGTTGAAGACATTTCTCAGCCCGTTCCCTTAGAAAATTTGCCAAGGTTAAAATTGGATTGGGAATCTTAGACGCAAGAGACCAATCGAAACTCGGCTGTCGAAGAAAATGGATTGAAATTCTATGCCTTCTCTGGCCATGGTTTTAGATTTTTCATTGCCCGTTCAACGTTAACGAACGAGTCTGAGATGGAAATAGATGAATTTTTCGAGAATAAAAGATTCACCCGTTTATTATCTTTCTGCACTTTTTTATTTAACAGCTTGGGGTCGCAGACAATATGCCGAAAAATGAATTTGAAGAGGCCTGGCCTATGGTTTTGAGCTCTGAACAGAATACATTTTAAAGTCTATAAGTTAGAGGATCTTGTTGATGTGTACAAAACAAACACAGTGTCGTTCCTTCCCTTAGTCTTGAGAAATACAGGGTGTATTTTTAATGACTGTGCAGTGTTTGACAATATTGCCGGTCCAAGTTTTGTATTTACCTATTGTGATGTAAGAACTTTACAGAGGGTGAATACAAAACATGGACCAGCAATATTTTCAAACACTGCACAGTCATTAAAAATATGCGTCTTTCTCAGTCAAGGTGAGAAAAATCATTCTTAAGAGCAGTACTACGCCAATCCTGATGTACAGAAGTGAATCATTGACAATTAGCAGACACGTGGAAGCTGCAATAATGTGGTTTTATAGAAGAATGATGAGAGCACCGAGGACAGAAAGACAGACCAATAAAGACATCTTGAAACAAGTTAACTCACAAAGATTACTGGCATCAGAAGATGACAGTCCACATTCTTCAGGCGTGTCACGAGAAGAGAAAAGTTGAAGTATGTTGTTACAACAGAAAGGCTGAACGAACAAAACGAACGTTCGAACAAATTTTATTTTCAAAGGGTCAAGAACTGGGCACGCAGGCCCGTCTGACATTCTGCCCTTCTTCTCCCTTTCCTCTGATACGTTATTTCATTCATACACCACTTATGAAGCTAATATTAGACAACAACAGAACAATATGCATTAAGACGCATGGAAAATAATTAATAATACATGATTCAATGAAGTAATATTTACAATGGCCATTCTACTTACCTGAGGTATGTGTAACTTTGTATACATATTGGAATGTTTATTATACTAGTTGTGACTTGATATTATTACTTTTAGTTTTTTCTTATTGTTTTTTTTTTTTTTTAAATGAGAGAGCATGTAGTCTGTACTGAGGTAGTGTTCAGACAGGTTGCGACTGTATGTATAGTGATTGGTGGTGTCTTCGATTTCATGTGCAATATTGTTCCACAACTGAGCGGCAGAGTACGCTAAACTTCTCTGAAGAGGTAGAGAGGCATAGGCAGACTAAGAGAAAAGATGCTGGACAGTATGAAATCATGGCATGGAGGAACGTCAGTATAAGAAATGATTCGCAGCACAAGAGACAAAAGACTGGGGACAAGCATGATCACCCACGCCATGCGGCATGGAATATAAGAGGAAGAAAACATGCACATCCATCTTCTCTGTGACTGTACGCTGTATTTTCTCCATGCTCCAATTTTAGTTTACATTCATGACGACGTCTTTTCTCTCTCTCTCCGGGGATTGGCGATGAGTCTATTAACAATGAATATCCGTGGAGACAAAAACTACCACTGTAGGACTAATCTGAACCAGTCTTTGTATACGAAGGGGCTTCAAATAAAAACCTTAAAAGTGTGATAAAAAATGTTTATATATCCTTTACAGGACATCGCTGTCAACATCAGCATCTTTCAGCTGATTGTTAATTTCTTGGCAAGATTACACTCAGTAGTTTGCCATTACTTTCTGTGCGGCCAGCTCACATACCCCGTAAGTTACCGACGCGATTCGAACCACTGCTGATTCTCACCGTCGTCACGTTACTTACGAGGGTAGGCCTATACGAGATTACGGAGAAAAGTCGCTAACCTCTAGGCCAGAAAGCCGGCTAAAAAGTGTGATAGAAATTACATTAACCAAGCCATTGTTTTGTAACCTGAAATGTTGTTGTTAAGAATATCAAGAGTGTTAAGCAGTGACATCAAGGTGCAGACTAACATGGTGAATGTAAGGTCAGTTTAATGGTGGCCGCCCCACGTTTGACATGCATCAAAGAAGAGCAGTATTCTGTTATCCGTTGTTTGTTGTTGTTGTATTTTTTTAAATCAGTGAAGGAATGAAAAACAGAAATCCATCGGCGAAGGACGGTCCAGTATGGTGATCCATGCCTGTCAATCCAGCAAGTGTGTGAGTGGAGTAGGAAGTTTACAAACTTTCAAGACTTCTGTGACAGACTGTTCACGATCGGGTCAGGCCCACCGAGTGTGACCAGAGAGTGGTTATACGCGCGTCCGAGAGAATATTTGTCTACAGGAATCCAAGCACTTTATCGGCGCTGGAAGAAAACACTTTTCGTTGCTGTCACCACTGCGTTCACTGCACTGAACGCAGTGGTGACTACATCGAAAATGATTTTGTTAATTTGTTCTTTACTTTTTCAGAATATATTCATTCATTATCCTTTGTAGAGTTCCTTCTGTTTTGTCTATCGCTTAATATATTTTTGATAGCTTTTCTTCAGTCTCAGCCTTTATAGCAGCCATTCGAGCGACATCCTGCTCAATCTTCTGCTGAACTTGCTCCATTTCGTCCAGGATGCGCTGAGCGGCTGTTATCTGAGTCTCTTGCGTCTTGTCTTTTTCTTCCTCCATGCTGGTGAACTTTGATCGCAGGTGGTTCAGTTTTCCTTCCAGTTGTGCTTTGTCGCTTTTTGTGAGTCGATTGGTGGCCTCGTACTTCCTCCTAGCCTCTTTATAGGGCAGGTTAGTCTTGATGGCGATCTTCATAGCTTCCTTGCTGTCTTGGTGGCAGGGGCAGCCGAGGTACCTGGCGCCGTGGTTGCCGAGGCAGTTGGCGCATTTTCTGTTAGGGTTAGGCCTCCTGAAGTCCTTGTCGGTCTTTGCTTGCTGGCACTGGCTGTATGGATGTGGTCCGGTGCAGTATCAACACACCGCCATCTCACTCTTGCAGGTGGCAAGGGTGTGCCAAAACTTCTGGCACTTAGAGCACTGCAGCACTCTCGGTATGTAGTGCTCTGGAACTTGGTCTCTCTTGTCCCATCTGATGAATTGAGGGATCACTCGGTCCTCCGATGCTACGATGACGACTGTGGATGGGGGGGGGGGGGATGTTATTCTTGCCGATGATCCACTTAGTATTGGTGATCTTGAGTTTCTTGTTCTCCCTCGTCAGCGAGTCCCTGATCAGGTCGTTGGTGAAGTGGGTCTTGATTCGTTTAATGACCCATCGTTTACTTGTGCGGTGCCGGGTGGCTTCCTATAAGATGCCATGGTGAAGCTTGATGTCGGACTTCTCTCCTTGTGCAATCTTCTGCCTAATTGCTGTGATCTTTGGGTTTTTGTTGATGGAGACCACTACTCCATCAGGTGTCTTGCGCAGCTGGTAGATGTTGTTTCTTCCCAGCTCGTTTTCCAACAGACTGATTATCTTGTCTGTTGGTAGCGCCGACAGTTTGGCTTCTCCCACGCATGTCTGTTCTAGCAGTAACTTGCCGGTGAAGTCCTCAATTGTTGTGGTTTCCTCCCATGTGGAGGTCTTTGGTAAACTGGGCTGATTCGTCTTGGTGCTGTTGAAAACTTCACGGCTGCTGCTGGCTTCAGTTAAAGTTGTAGTCTCTAACGTCGGCTGAGCGACGGGGTCGGCTTCATCTGGTGTAGAAGCGGTAGCTTCCTTTAATGTTTCTTCAGGTTCTGGCGTTGTGTTGCTGCTACCAGACACGTTTTCTTCTTGCATCATCTTGATAGTCTTGGCGGCTTCCATGTTGCTAAGTTTAAACGCCAGGTGTCTATTGGAGTTTTTCTTGCCACGTGCCATTTTCTAGTACGTGTCTGGCTTCCGATTAGGCGACTTGCTCTTGATAGCACGTCGAGTCGATGATGTGTGTGATGTGTGAGATGTGGCGTCCACTTGTGATTTATATAGATCGGGTACGGTTCACGCTGTGGACTCGTACAATGTATAGAACCATCCACTATGGCACTCCCTGAGTATTGGTCCATCTTCCTGGTGCTCTTTAAGTGTTGGTGCTTCCATTCTGGTGTTCTCTGAGCGTTGATGCTTCCATCATAATGATCTTCTAGTAGTTATGCTTCCAGCATGATACTACTTGAGTGCTGATGGTTCAGTTTTGATGTTTCATGAGTGTTAATGCTTCCATCCTGGTGCTTCTTTATTTGTGATACGTGAATCCTGGTACATTTTGAGTGCTGACGCCTCAACACTGGGGCTCCTTAGCATTGATGCTTCCATCCAGGTGGGCATTGAGTGTTGATGCTTCCATACCGGTGGTCATTGAGTGTTGATGAGTCCACTATAGTACTCAATGAGTGTTGATGCTTCATTTTGGTGTTGATTGGTGATGCTTTCATCATGGAACCTTTAGGGTGTTGAAGCTTACATTCTTTTGTTTCTTGAGTGTTGCTGCTTCCATCCAGCTGTTCCTTGAGTGCTGATGCTTCCATCCTATTGCTTCTTGAGTGTTGATGCTTCCATCCTGTTGCTTCTTGAGTGTTGATGCTCCCAACCAGATGTTACTTGAGTGCTGATACTTCCATCTTAGTACTGTTTGAGTGTTGATGCTTCCATCCTGGTACTCTCTGAGTGTTGATACTTCCATCCTGGTACTGTTTGAATATTGATACTTCCATCCTGTTACAGTTTGAGTGCTGATACTTCCATCCTGGTACTGTCTGAGTATTGATACTTCCATCCTGGTACTGTTTAATTGTTGATACTTCCATCCTGGCTGTTTGAGTGTTGATACTTCCATCTAGGTACTGTTTGAGTGTTGATACGTCCATCCAGGTACAGTTTGAGTGCTGATACTTCCAACCTGGTACTGTCTGAGTATTGATACTTCCATCCTGGTACTGTTTAATTGTTGGTACTTCCATCCTGGTACTGTTTGAGTGTTGATGCTTCCATCTAGGTACTGTTTGAGTGTTGATACGTCCATCCAGGTACCTTTTGAGTGTTGATACTTCTATCCAGGTACTGTTTGAGTGTTGATACGTCCATCCAGGTACCTTTTGAGTGTTGATACTTCTATCCAGGTACTGTTTGAGTGTTGATACTTCCATCCAGGTACTGTTTGAGTGTTGATACTTCCATCATGATACTGTTTGAGTGTTGATGATTCCATGTAGGTACTGTTTGAGTGTTGATGATTCCATCCAAGTACTGTTTTAGTTTTGAGGCTTCCATCCAGGTACTGTTTGAGTGTTGATACTTCCATCCTGGTACTGTTTGAGTGTTGATACTTCCATCCTGGTACTGTTTGAGTGTTGATGCTTCCATCTAGGTACTGTTTGAGTGTTGATACGTCCATCCAGGTACCTTTTGAGTGTTGATACTTCTATCCAGGTACTGTTTGAGTGTTGATACGTCCATCCAGGTACCTTTTGAGTGTTGATACTTCTATCCAGGTACTGTTTGAGTGTTGATACTTCCATCCAGGAACTGTTTGGGTGTTGATACTTCCATCATGATACTGTTTTAGTGTTGATGATTCCATGTAGGTACTGTTTGAGTGTTGATGATTCCATCCAAGTACTGTTTTAGTTTTGAGGCTTCCATCCAGGTACTGTTTGAGTGTTGATACTTCCATCCTGGTACTGTTTGAGTGTTGACTCTTCCCTCCAGGTACTGTTTGAGTGTTGGTACGGTGTATATACAGTACACATTTAATCCCATGTCAACATCATTACATTTAAAGTAACAATCTGACTGTTCCTATCCTAGGGATGTATATACAAGACGGTGAATAGAAATGTCAATGTTATATTGGATAATACTAAGCAGCAGAGGCAAAAAAGGACAGAGAAAGATGCCTGTGAAAAGGTTAAACAGCTGGGCAACAAATAATAATAATAACAGAAACATATTCTTCTTCTACTTCTTATAGTTGAAATGTTAGTTGCATGTCCTTTACAGGACGTAGTAGTCAACCCCAGCATTTTTGGCTGTTCGTGATTCTTGGGAAAGTTTACGTTCAGTAGTTTACCATTGCTTTCTGAACGACCGGCACCCATACCATTTCATTAAAAAAAAACAACGTATGGCGGTTTGTTGCCAAATAGCCCACAGCTGTGTTTCGAACGCGGGTATGCGGGATTACGAACTTCGTCCATAACCCCTTCGCCAAGCTGCCGGCCTCCTTATAATGCCTGCTGTGTAACGTTGGAAGCAGATATACACATATATATATTTACGAAAGAAGAAGTATTAGAGCGTCACCACAATAAAGGCCCCAAATACAACGAAATAGTCGATGGTTGAACAAGGCCATTCGTCTCAAGAGCTGAATCGGAAACTGAATCGAAACGTTAGTGATCATGGCCGTCAACAGCCGTCTCTCTTGTGTGTTGTCAATAATTTCTTACATCAATGTTCCTTCATGCCAATATGTCACACTACCTAGAATCTTCGCCTTTGGCCTTCCCCAATCTCTCTTTCCCTTCCTCATTCCTATTGTCACAATGAACTCCAGCTTTTCCCGTCTCATGATGTGCACAAAAAATGCGAACTTCTGAAACGAATAACCAGCACTCTTTTGTGAGTTAACCTCAAAATATATTCATTACATTTGTTATCTGTTCATTGAATTCTCATCATTCTTCTACAAAACCACAGCTCTGCAGATTCCACATAATTTTTCACTTGTCTGCTAATTGTCCATGGTGCACTTCTTTATTTCAGGGTTGCATGATTGCATGACTGCATTTTGAGATTACTCGATATAGCTCTTAAAACTCTTTTTCTCATCTCAGTTGACAAAGATGCATAGAATATTCTCCATCTTATGAAGTGCTGCTTTTGATTGTTCTGTTATTCCACTTTTAACGTCATTAATGCATCTTCCGTCTGTCGTTGTCGGGGTTCTCAAACACGTAAATGCATTGCCTTGTTTCATGCAACATAAGACATATATTATTTTTAATTTACCTTATCCTGTATGTTAATTTACTTTTAATCGCATATTTATTTACTAATATTTATGTTTTTATTGTTCTTATGAAAGGTATCAAATACCGAAACGCATAAGACAGTTATGTTGTGTTTTATTTATACGTGTTGTATTCATACTTACCCTAGTTTTATTATTATTTTATTTTCTTCAATTTCCACCATGTTAATTATTCTGTTTACCAGATCTGTGACCCTAGCCAGGTATGCACATGTGTTTGTTTTCATTGTTTTCCCACATGATTTAAATCCTGTTTGTTTTAACACATATTATTTCAGACTAGTTCCATTCACTGTCAGGTCTTAGATATGACAGAGCTACCTTACAACAGTAGATAGTAGTACTACCGGCTTTCTGTTAGCGCCGAATGTTGGGCGACGTTCACCAAACTCGATACCCCACATTGTGGAAGAAATGAATGAGGCGTCATGATCTCCAATGACTGCTCAGGTATAGGCACCCGAGGAAGAAATATGTCCTTCTCATCCTAGCATATCTCACTCATCAAATGCTTTCCTATGCTTTTAGGAAAAGAATGTAAAAGACAAGAGAATCGACTTCATTACATGGGGTCTTATCCCGTAAGGCTCGGTCTCTTTCCACACAGTGTCCTGCCGAAAGCGTCGCAGAAAGCACGAAATCCGTAACTCCAGCCACGTCCCCCATAAAACTCCAAGAAAATTGCAATCGTGAACCAAACCACGCGGCCGGGAATCGAACCTACAATCATCGGTTCGAGAGGCAGGCGACGTAACGATTCGCCAGGGAGACTCCAATGCTTTAATTTCCAGGCAATGGAAATAAGAAAAAAACATTTCCCAGCTTTCAGATACGCGTCTGACAGCGGAAATGACAAATGGATGTTGGCTGCTAAAAAGTGTATATCAGCATGTCATCCATCAGAAGTAAAAACACTATATATGTCCGAATTATTATCAGAAGTGCATTACAGAGTGTAGTTAGCATAGCTATTTTATCAGCTAAGTATTAAGATAGCACCCTCTCTCTCTCTCTCTCTCTCTCTCCCTCTCTCTCTCCTCTCTCTCTCTATTTCTCTCTCTCTATCTCTCTCTCCCTATTTCTCTCTCTCTCTCTCTCTCTCTCTCTCTCTCTCTCTCTCTCTATATATATATATATATATATATATATATATATATATATATATATATATATATATATATATATATATATCCGTCCGTCCGTCCGTCTGTCTGTCTGTCTATCTGTCTGTCTGTCTGTCTGTTTGTCTGTCCATACAATCCTTCCTCCCTCTCTCACATTCTTATTTACCTGCGTGTAAACTAACTACAATCCTGCCTAGTACCTATCAACCTATCTAACCAAACACCAACCTACCCACCCACATACCCATACATCCATCCATCTATCTGTCTTCCTCTTCTTCTGCTTACCTAACAAGCTATCTACTAACCTTACTTCTCTTCGTCATCCTCCTTTATCTTCTTGTTTCCTCTTTTCTTACCTTCCGACGTCCTCCTTCTCTTCCTCTTTTTCCTCCTTCATCTCTTCCTCCCCCATCTCCTCTTAACTATTGTTGTTGTTGTTGTTGTTGTTGTTGTTGTTGTTGCTCTTCTTCTTCTTCTTCTTCTTCTTCTTCTTCTTCTTCTTCTTCTTCTTCTTCTTCTTCTTCTTCTTCTTCTTCTTCTTCTTCTTCTTCTTCTTCTTCTTCTTCTTCTTCTTCTTATATTATTATTATTATTATTATTATTATTATTATTATTATTATTATTATTATTATTTACACCATGTATATAATGAACCTGTATTTTTATATGGATGTGAAGCTTGGACAATGAGCAGTCAGGCTGAAAAACATCTCATGGCTGTAGATATGTGGTTTCTGAGGAAAATGCAAAGAATACCATTGACAGCCAGAAAGACCAATGAACAAGTCCTTCAAGAAACAAATGAAGATCGTAAACTGATTAGAGACATTAGACGTAGACAGTCACAATTTTTTTGGGTATGTTATGAGAAGAAATGAATTGGAGAACTTGGTGACAACTGGTAAGATCGAGGGGAACAGACCAAGGGGAAGACCTAGAAGCAAGTACCTGGATGGCTTGGCCTTGTGGCATGTCGAGAAAGAAACACGAAGATGATCCACGACTCTGGTGATCGAGTGAGATGGCAGAACATGACCGCCCACGCTTACCGGCATGGTACATGATGGATGGATGGATTATTTACAATATCTGTTAAGTGTTCCAGTCTCCACTTTTAATTCACACAATGAGAATTTCAACATAGTGCACTAATTCAGTGCACCATCAAGGATTCAAATGTGTGCTTACCAGAATCATGCATGTCATATATACTCTTTTCGTGGTTAGGTTTTACAAGTGTAAAATTTAGTTTGGGCAGGTGCCTTTTCGGATTGCTCGTACCGATTAATCCAACTGTCATGGAACCTGTCATGTGCGTAACGTGCACACGAATCCTTCTTTTCCAATGTTATCTAAGAAAGCCAGACATCCAATCCACTACCCCAGGACTAGGACGAATTATACCATCTTTTTCGTATTTTGTAATATTCCATACCATTCGAAAGCGAATAGTATCTATCCAGTTGTAGACTAAGGCCCTCGTTCTATGCCACTCTGCTCCAACGGTACATTAACAGTTAAAGTAACATCTGTCTGGGGCAGAAAGAGTTGACAGTACTAGAGACGGATGTGGCAGTATTGCAATGCTTCTTACCGGTTGACCTTCGCTATTCGGCAGCACCTGGGGGAAGGGGGGGGGGGCAAGATCTTCCGTTTGATGTTGTCTTTTCGTTGAAGCCGCTGGTTCCCAAGCACTGTTGTGTTGCCATATACCACTCTATAAGTAATAGTCATCTTACTAATGTAAAAAACAAATTAGTTGCATATCCTTTACGGGATGTCGCACTCAGCCCGAGAATTTGTTTTTACTGTTTGTGATTTCTTGACAAGTTTACGTTCAATAGTTTATCATTGCTTTCTGAACCGACATGAATTCTTACTTCTTCTTCTTCTTCTTCAGCGTTCCGAGCCATTGAGGTTCTTTGCTGCAAATACAATCCGTCTCCATTCGTCTCTCTGGTGGACCTTCTCTTGCCAGTCGTTGATTCCAAGTGCTTGTAGGTCTGTACATGTATTATCTCTCCACCGCCTTCTTGGTCTACCTCGGGGTCTACGGTCATTTATTTCCTGAGTGTAAGCGAGTTTTGTTTCCCTATTATCTTCCATTCTTTCTATATGCCCCAGCCATTGTAGTCTATTAGCCTTCATGATACCAGTGATTAGCGGGGACTTAAACAGATCATAAATGTCTTTGTTACTTCTTCTTTTCCACTCTCCACTTTGTGTATCCCTAATGGGTCCAAAGATGCGTCTTAAAATTTTGTTCTCAAAGGTTTGTAACAAGGCTTCGTCTCTTTTCGTTGTACTCCAGGTTTCAGAGCCATACAGCACAACTGGTCTGATCAGTGTTTTGTATATTGTGGTTTTGGTGTTACGAGATAGCGCTTTTGATTTTAGTAGATGTTGTAGTGCATAGTATATCTTATTTCCAGAGTTGATTCTAGTTTGTATTTCTTCCCTTATGATGTTGGAGCAGTTGAAGATCGTACCCAGGTATTTGTATGTTTCCGTTCTTTTATGGTCATATTATCTATTTGTATGTGGCCAGAGTTTCTAGCCATTCCGTCTCTTGAAATTACCATATATTCTGTCTTATCTTGGTTGATAACCAGCCCCATCTGTTGGGCTTTTTCCTTTAAGTGAGTCAATATTTCCAATGTCTTTTGTTCACTTTGCCCTATAATATCTATATCATCTGCATAACCAAGCAGCTTGGATGTTCCTCCAATATCACATTCCTCCTTTACCTTCCTTACAACTTTCTCTAGAGCCAGATTGAAGAGTAGCGGCGATAGTGCATCACCCTGTTTCAAGCCAGATGTTATTTGGAAGGGGTCTGATTTCCTGCCTTTATATGTTACTATATTATAAGTATCTTCCATGCATAGTCTGGTCATGTTGATTAACTTCCTTGGTATTCCAAATTCCTGCATAGCATTCCATAGACTATTCCTATGGACACTATCATAAGCCTTTTTAAAATCCACAAAAATGTTATGGAGATCTCTTTTATATTCCCAATGTTTCTCGGCTATTTGTCGTAAGATAAATATCTGATCTATTGTTGATCTGTTTTGTCTAAAACCCGCCTGGTAGTCACCTAATATGTCTTCTGAATATGGTTTTAGTCTATTTAGTAATACTGCGGATAGTATCTTATAGCTTGTGGACAGTAGTGATATTCCTCTATAATTTCCACATTGGAACTTGTCTCCTTTCTTAAAGATAGGTATCAATAATGACTCTTTCCAGTCATGGGGTAATTCTTCTGTCCTCCAGATTTTTATTATTAGTTCGTATAGCTTTAGATGTAATGCATGGCCACCTGCCTTTATAAATTCAGCAGCAATTCCATCAGTCCCAGTTGCCTTATTGTTTTTAAGTCGTGTGATTACATATAGGATTTCTTCAAATGTAGGTTCTTCAATTTGTGGTTCGCATGTTAGAACCTCTTCCTGTGAGAAAATGTTACTTGGAGCTTCACAATTTAGTAATTCAATAAAATATTCTTTCCATGTGTTGCACATTTCCTCATTGGTATTTATCATATTCCCATTTTTGTCTTTTAAACCATATATGTTTTGTTGGTGCCCTCGTTTCATTGACTTCAGTTCTTTAAAAAATTTTCTGGATTCATTTTTCTGGTGATTAGTTCCCATATCTTTGATTATATTACTCATATATTCTCGCTTCTGCTGTCTGACTATTTTTGTAGCCTCTTTACATTCATTTCTATAATGCTCTTCCTTTTGGATGTTATTGATGTCATTTAACCATACATGTCTGGCATTCTTCTTCCTAATGACTGCTTCTTCACATTTTTGATTGAACCATCTGTTCTTTCTATGCGTGGTTAACACACCGAGACATTCTTCTGCGGTAGACTGAATTGTATTCTTGATGTTCAACCAAGTTTGGTCAATGCTTTCCTCCAAAGGGTTTTGCAGAGTTTCAAGTTTACATTTTATATCATCTGTAAATTTCTCTTTGACTGTAATGTCTTGCAGTTTTTCTCTGTTATATGTTGGGTGTAATCTTTGTAATTTAGTATAGAATTCTTACTATTGTATGGAAACCAACGCAAGGCGGTTTGCTTCCAAATTGACCACAGCTGCGTTTCAAACGCGGTATGCGGGATTACAAATTGTGTTCGTAACCCCTCCACCACAGAAACGGCTTACTAATGTAAGCGTGGGATTAACTGATTCAGTGCCAGGGGATAATATATCGCCATCTGTGACCTCCCATTTGGACAGAAGGACGATATATCTCCATACTAGAGATATCGTGTTATTTGTTTTGTTTCGTGACCTATAACGCAATTTCAATGCTCAGTAAACGGAAATTTACATTATAAAACCTGTTCATTTGATTGTGGACCATGTTTGGCCCAGACCTACTATTTGTTTAGCACTGGATCAGAGAAAAATAATATGACAGCTAAAATGTTACTGCATTGGCGTGAAAGATACATAAAACAGACAACAGCTGTTTTGTCTTTATTCAGAACCAGTTAATGACAAACTTTGAGGAAATATCAATAACTGATTTCTTTAAATATAATCCGGCTGGCGTCTAACGTACAACGAAGAAAAAAAAAACAGTCTGATATGTGAATCAGTTACAGAAAGCACTAAAATGCACATCATATGTAATATTGTATGTGTTAACAATATGTTTATTCATTCCAGGACTCTATGAGACCCTTAGTACATACACGTGTATGCAAGTAAAAAGCAAGGCACCCATAATTTGTCCATAATTTGTCCATAATTTGTCCATAATTTGTCCATAATTTGTCCATAATTTGTCCATAATTTGTCCATAATTTGTATAGACCAATTGGAATACGTTGGCTGATGTGGTCAGTATCTCACAAACCGCCTTTACTTCCCAGATATTTTCTAGTATCCATTTTATGCCGGGTCGACCTGGGTCAAGTCCATTTTAAAAATCCGTCCCGATGCTGATTCGACCCCATGATCACCGGAGCCTCAGACCATCGTTTAACCACATAACTACCGCGACCCTCACACACTACGGCGACTCTCTCACGTACTCTCAAACATGAGTATACCGTGTGTATGTAATCATATCTGTCATGTCCCACATCCTTTTCTAATCTACATCAATGACCTGGTTACCGAACTGCCACATGGAATTAAAGTGGCAATGTGCGCTGATGACCTGGTCCTATGGTGTACACATGAACATGCAATAGTGGACACCAGACTGCTACTAAGAGCCATAGATGCATTGATTGCATGGGCGTATATACAATAGGCGGTGTGTCAG
>JACEFZ010023124.1:222500-327500 GCA_014155875.1 Cepaea nemoralis | reverse complement strand
CACCATTCATTATTTTTAATGAAAACTGTTTTTATTCACCGACATGACAGTTGATAAGTTTTGTAAGCAGAAATAGATGGGTTACAATGTTATGCATTATGCATTATTTTTATGCAAACTTTGAAAATGCCTTAAAGATTATATCATTATTTATTATAACTCATATGCCTAAAAATAACTATAGACAAAGAGTTTAATAATAGTGCAAGTAAGTCCAACAATATGACTATAAAGTATATAGAAATGTTATTAAAAGTTATGCCCCTTGAAATAACTTTTCTAGAGTGAAGTCCCCCTGCTATATAGACATTATATAATGAAAATGAAAAAGTAACTGTTAATAAATAAGTCGAAGATTTTACACTAAGAAACTATTATAGTCGGTTGCACAGGAATGAAAGAAAGACGTGTAGAAAATTTCATCTCAATCGGATGTACCGTTATCGAACGCATCCAATACATAAATCCCCACAAACACACAAACAAAGCCACATTCTGTTTTATATATATATATATATATATATGTGTGTGTGTGTGTGTGTGTATGGCCCAGAAGCCTGGACAATGAAAAAAACAATTCGTATGTCGAATAGAGACCTTGGAGATGTGGATATACAGAAGAATATGACGTATTTCCTGGAAACAAAAAATAATCACATTCAACGGTTCTAGAAAAACTGGTAATGAAAAAAAAAGAGTTGATTAATGAAAAAAAAAAAAAAAGAGGCAAGTGAAATATTTCGGCCACGTTAAAATTAGTAACACTCTTTTAAACACCATACTGGAGAGTAAGATTAAAGGCAAGCGAGCAGTAGATATATATCGATACAAGTGGGATGATAACATAAAGATATGGTTGAACAGCAATCTGACAGAATGTACAATCAGGACGAGAGACAAACAGTGTTGGAGATCCATTACAGTCAACCTTTATTGTGGAGACTGTACCTAATTTATTCATCACGGTTTAGAGCCTCCGGTATTTCAAAGAGACGCAAAATCAGTATTTGAGGCAGTCCAGTTCAGACAATTGACAGCACTGTTGTCGGAACTAGACAACCAGAGTAAGGACACCATACAGTGGATACTGTCTCACTGTAGAGTGTCCAAAAGTGGTAGAGCTGATTAACTAGCTATGAAATGTGCAAAAGAAGAGCAACATGATGTACTAATCACACGCTAACAACAGAAAGTAATAGTAAAATAAATCTGAAAGCCACAAACACCAGGGACAGAAGAATAAAACATTATTGTGTATCGCAGATCGGGACACGCTCGACTCTGCACCAATATGAATGCTCCATTGAAGATTGGCACATCAGTCATGTGTGCATGTGGATTGGTTCCCTTAACACCACAATTTCTCATATCAAGGAATCCTTAAAGTCCTAGAGATACGACAGGGGAAGCAAAACACGACGGAACACTAAACACAGACAGTGCCAGTCTCCTTGGCAAAGGGTTTGCGGACGCGGTTCGTAATTCCGCTTACCTGCATTCGAAACAGTTGCGACCGTTGTGGCAGCAGACCGTGTCGCGCTCGGTTTTGACGTGTTGGTATGGGAGCCGGTCGTTCAGAAAGCAATGGCACACTACTAAACGTAAACTTGCTAAGACATTAACAACAGCACTGCTGGTGTTGACAGCGAAGTCCTGTACATAGGATATGAAAGGAGAAAAAAACAGTAATGTTTACACGTGAGACAGCATTGCAGATATAGACAATGTAAGAAGAAGAAGAAGAAGAAGAAGAAGAAGAAGAAGAAGAAGAAGAAGAAGAAGAAGAAGAAGAAGAAGAAGGAGAAGAAGAAGAAGAAGAAGAAGAAGAAGAAGAAGAAGAAGAAGAAGAAGAAGAAGAAGAAGAAGAAGAAGAAGAAGAAGAAGGCTTCCGGATTCTGAAAAATAAGAAATGAAAACGACACCGAATGAAAATGTTCATGTCATATATTTGTGACCTGACCTTACCTATATATATATATATATATAAAAATACAGGTTTTCCCGTATGCACACACGCACAGAGGGAACTACATGGTTTATTAATATTGCAGTTAGCAACATTGAGGCTAGCTAGGAACACGACGTGAAATTAGAAATAGGACACATATGAGACACATATTACACGGAAACTTCCACTTCTTTGTTGATCATCAGAAATCAGTATGAATATACCCAAAGAAAATAGCAGTCAACTTGGTAAAAGCAAAATCGCATGTTCGTCCATCAAGAATGATGATGACCATTCATTACATCCAGTTTATCCATCAGGAATGATGAAGACAGTAGGATGAAGAATGACTTGATGGATGAATTTTTTCTAGCGAGGAAGAGCTGCGCAACTTCATCGGCCTGACTCTCTCGCCTGCATCCATCTGATTCCAGTGGCAAGAAATGTCAGGACGACTGGAGACGGGCGCAGGTGCAGTGGACGTTAGGCTGCCACAGGCCAGTTATCCCTGTATATATTGGCTCTCAAAAACAGATGGTAGCCTAGAGCCTCGTGCAAACGGCCCTTCCGTCAATTCCTTTAGTTTTCAGCTTTGAGACAAGCGTAGAGACAAGCGTATGACTACTGAAAGGATCAACCAGGTATCCATCGGATAGACGGACTGACCGCCAGAGGGGGTAATGACATACATTAGTAACGGACGGGAAGAAGATCATTTGAAACGAATTAGAGTTTAACTGAAAGGTAAACTAAAGAACCAACTTTCACGAAACGAGAGGTGTGTGGGGTACATGGCACTGACCACATAATAGTTTAGACCAATCGGCATGTCATGATGATGTGGTAATTATCATACCCGCGACTCTTTTAGGTTGAATTGACCTGAAAGCCCTGGTCATTCATTCATTCTGTAGCATGTCCTTTGTAGAACCTCGCTCCCATAACAACCGTCCGGAAAACTTCTCGGTCATAAGCAACATGTACCGCGTCCTATACAACCATCTGGAGATCATCTGCCGCAATCTGCACCCATCTTCTCTTCGGCCTTCCTCTTCTTCTCTTCCTGGGCATATACCACTCCATTATTGTTCTCTCCACACAACATGAGTGTGGGCGGTCACGTGAGATGGCAAAACGTGACCGCCCACGCTTACCGGCATGGCACATGATGGATGGATGGATGGATTGTTCTCTCCACATTTTCAAGACGTTTCAAGTGACCAACATATTTCGGTTGTCTTTGTCTTATCGTCTTTAGTAACCAACCTTCTTCAATATTCAGCACTTGTCATATGTGTACATTTGTTCTTTTCTGCCCAGGTCATTTCGTGAAATATCGTCGCCAAGAGCGGGATTGAACATATGACCTCCCCGTCTGCAGGCAATCGTGCTAGCCACTGAACTACCGCGGCTTCTCTGAGTGTCGGGTATATCCCCCATATTTTTAGACCAATCAGTCTGATGAAGTGATGGGTGATGAGGTCAATATTAGATCGAGCGCCTTTACTTCCGAAGACATTTCCTGGTACTTATTTTAAGTTAGATTGAGAAGATTGTCCAAGTCAATGAAAACAATCCCAGGGGTTAAGTCGCGGTGCCGAAGAATGTTAGTTTTGCAGAGACGGGTAATGCTGGCCAACACAAAAATATATATTTTTTTTGGGGGGGGGGGGGGGGAGGTGGGGGGGGGGGGGTATTGATAGGCACTCATGAAAGACATAAGGAAGAAGCGATCAGAGGATTCATTATATAAATTGAAGCAAACGCTATAAACATGCCTCGATTTGAACCTACCGCTTTCCATTGACGCATATGCCTCGCAAAAGGAACGAATGAACTTCGACACACGGCTAGCTATATATCGTAATATATTGCATCATTATCCAGGTTTATCATTACATGAACCCAAATATATAAATTTAGGGATAATATGAGTCATTATTAAGACGTGGCGTCCATTGTCTAAGATGTTTTCTGAGCTTTATTTCTATCCATTCTTTTCTTGTTTTCTATGAGTGCAGACCAATGTTCATGACGATATTTCTCTTATTATTTCACCGGCCTTTAAGGTTAACAGTTACTAATAATGTCCGAGAAGTTTCCCATGTGACTCCAAGGTACTGGGTGTTGTTTATCTCCCTTTATTCTATCAATTTATGGGGATGGTGCCTGCAGTTAGTTTTCGGGATAGGGTGAAGAGAGTTCCCATATGACTCCGAGGTGCGGGGTTTTGTTTTTCTACCCTTATTGCATCCATTTATGTGGATGATGCCTGCATTTTGTTTTGGGGGTAGGGTGACGAGAGTGGCGGTACACCTCTCTGTATTGATGCTGACACACTGCCTTTACGCTATAAACACAAACAGAACACTGCCTTTACGCTATAAACACAAACAGAACACTGCCTTTACGCCCATCAGCTATAAATACAAACATAATAGAGTCAATGTGAAATTAAATGGCTATTGCATTCTGTGGTTTCTGAGGAAAATGCAAAGAATACCATGGACAGACAGAAAAACCAATGACCAAGTACTACAGGAGACAAATGAACATCGTAAAGTGATTAGAGAAATTAGAAGTAGACAGTCAAAATTTTTTGGACATGTTATGAGAAGAAATGGATTGGAGAACTTAGTGACAACTGGCAATATCGAAGGGAACAGACCAAGAGGAAGACCGAGAGGAAAATACCTGGATGGCTTGGCCACATGGCATGGACGAGACAGGAACACTGAGCTGATCCACGACACTGGTGATCGAGTGAAATGGCGAGTCATGACCGCCCACGCTCCTCCGGCATGGCACATGATTGATTGATTGATTGATTGCATTCTGAAACAATAAAAGTGTTGGTGAAAATTAACATTTTACGTAGAGTAGCAAGCTGTTTTGGGACATAAATCTGTACTGTTGACATCACAGACCAGAACTTGGTGCCTCAGAGTCCTGACTCCTGATTTGTCGTCCTAAAACAGGACAATGATAACAGTGCAGAGAAAGAAGCACAAGAGTAACACATCTCTGTATTTTACGAACATTTAAGAAATTTAAAACATTCTCGTCGAAAGTTGTCATCACAAAAACTGTAAACAATGGGGTTGACAGCACAGTTTAGAAAGAAAGTCCGCAAAAATAGATTATACAATTTTCGATCCACCGTCGACATATTCTCAAGCATACCAGGGGACAAGAATTTGACAAACATTAATCCTAAATGAGGAAGGTAACCAAGAATATAAATAACGCTAATAATACATAGCATTACTGTAATTCGACCTATAGACCGTTTCTTGATTTTGTGCCGTGGAGATGCCGTCCCAGCTGAGGGAAATCTTTTGGACAGGAATTCTTGTAATCGGACTCCAGTAAAATGCGTGTGTAGTTCTGAAAAAATCGTTTCATTCAAGCCACTGTCACAAGGAATTTCAGGGCTGTTACATGGGCCGAGGGTGTTGTCTACAGCTGGGATCTGCACTGGAACACTGTCAACACAACTGTCTTTTACCGTATGATCTTCTTCCATTTGATCTTGTCTTGTAATAACTTCACTGATGCTGTTTCTCAGCCATTCAGTTTTCTGTAGCAGATTGTCACTTAGAGCGAGCCTGTATGAGAGACTGCTTTCTCGTTGGACACAGTTCGAATCCAATATAGCGTGTCCATCATCAGGACAATAGATAACGTCCAGCCATCTAAAAATGGACAAAGGTTCACATTCATTTGGAATTTCATCTAAACTCCGTTTAGTATATTTCTCATTTGAATCAATATTCTCAGGGTTAGATTTTACTGTTCTCATTACTTCATCAGAGATATTGCTTTCCATAATTCTAATGCCACCATTAGCAGTGTCTTCTCCTGAGCAATTGCTGTGTTGAAAATGTTTTCCATTGTCCGTATTGTTACACTCGCTGTTGTCATAACCAGGAAGGTCCACGCTAAACGAATGTGTCTTCTGCAACTGAACAAAGAACTCGCCTATCAGAGGAGTCCTAATCTCAACCCGATCTGTGAAAACACGGATGTTATACTGAATCAGGGCTTTGCTGTCCTCGTTACCTACATGAAACACTTGCATCTTATTATCTCCAACACGGTCAGTGCTATGAATAGTAGAATCGTCTGTAATTGACGTATCTACATTCCTCTTTAAGGCAATTCCACGGCTGGTACAGTTGCTTTCATTGCGGTCGCTGTTGGCCACCGATTGCTGTGAAGTGTGTCTAGAACTGGTAGCATTTTGAAAGGTTGCCCTGGGTGTACATGCATTTGAGCCGTGCATTTTACTGTGCTTCCAAGCTTTTACCCCTATGAGAAAATACAACACTGTAATAAACCCACAACAAAAGAAGTATAGAAACAGGAAAAACACATAGTTGATAAATGGGTAAATGGTGTCGATATATGCATCGTCGATCGTGCATTCGTATGCGATGATGTCACTGCGTGGCGTCTGTTTTGTTTGACGACCGCTCAGAACTGCGTATGGAATTGAGATGAGAGCTCCAAAACAACAAATGCCGATACTGATAACTTTAGCATTATGTATTGTGATTTGCCACTGATGTGGACGACACACTTTTCGAAATCTGGGGAAGAATAAAAACAGTCAGCATTTGTCACATAACAATAAGATTAATCATACAGAGAGATGTGTGTATTTGTATAATAGGGGATCATATGCTTTCAATGTGTGTGCATTGCCGAGGTATCAATTGTTTGACTTACACTTTATGTGAAGTTCTAGATTTTATGTTCATCAGGTCGCACTTAAGTTTTATAACTAAGTGTTCTTGAAGTGCTTGTCTCCGTGG
Organism: Cepaea nemoralis; assembly: GCA_014155875.1. Classification (NCBI taxonomy): domain Eukaryota; kingdom Metazoa; phylum Mollusca; class Gastropoda; order Stylommatophora; family Helicidae; genus Cepaea; species Cepaea nemoralis. Next base: position 320,735 of record JACEFZ010023124.1, on the reverse strand, counting down.
CGAAGAAGTTACTGACGCGGTTCGTAATCCCGTTTACCCACGTTCAACACACAGCAATTTTGCAGCAGACCGCGTTGCGTTGGTTTTGTGTTGGTATCGGTGCCGGTCGTTCAGAAAGCAATGGCAAACTACTGAACATAAACTTTCCAAGAGATCACAGCGGCAGAAACGCTGGTGTTGACTGCGATGTCCTGTAAAAGAATAAACAAAGAAAACAAAATTCTTGAAAAAATTAGAACAAGAATTGTCATCGCGATGGTAGCCTTTTGCAAGATGAAAAACATACTGTGCAATAAAATGATGTCAATTGCAACAAGAAAAAGAGTATTGAAGTGCTACATAGAACCTGTACTTTTGAATAGATGTGAGGCGTAGATAATGAGCAGACAAGCTGAAAAAAATCAGATGGCTGTGTAAATGTGGTTTCTGGGGAAAATGCAAAGAATACCATGGACAGAAATAAAAACAAATGAATAAGTCCTTCAAGAAACAAATGAAACTCGTAAACTGATTTAGACATAGACAGTCTATTTTTTTTTTTGGGGGGGGGGGGATATATGAGAAGAAATAACTTGGAGAACTTGGTGACAACTGGCAAGATCGAGGGGAAGAGAACAAGAGGAAGACAGAGAAGCAAATACCTTGATGGCTTGGCCACGTGGTATGGTCGAGACAAGATCATGGAGCTGATCCACGACTCTGGTGATCTAGTGTAATGGCGAATCAAGACCGCCCACGCTTATCGGCATGGCACATGATAGATGGATGGATTCTTGTTGTGTTAATTGTCCATTTTAGTTTTCTAGTTCGTTGATAAAGTCTCTAGTCGAACAGTTCGCATATGTCCGCATTTTGTTCCTTTCGTGGAGATTCCCAGTTATATTTTCGTATTTTTTTGTGTGTGTGGATGTCTTGCGTCTGCTTGGGTCGTGACTATGAGGCAGCCCTGCGTAAAACGATGCTTCTCATCACGGCCATCTGTTGCCATATCTCCTGCCTCATGCACCTTCATGACAAAGGTGTCTGCAATGTCCTGTGCCCATCTTCGTGCTGGTCGTATCTTATACCATCAACCATGCCTTCCATCACGGTTCTTTCCAAGTCACTGTGACAGTTTAAACTGTCATTTACTGCCAATATAGTACCTTGCGGTGTGTGGCTGAGGGGGTCTTTGAGCCTGAGGAATTAAGGCCGCCTGGCTAGTGCAGTCGCCGCGAACTGTGCAGGTTAGGATTTTCTTTTTGCCCCCGACAGAAAAAAATCTCACACCTTACCGAGGGATCGAACCCGGATCTCCCGAATGAGAGTCCTGCGTTCTAGCCACTCTGCCAACCGCTCCTCATCACGTTTAATACTGCCAAAGTTATTCAGTTTCCTTAAAAAGTCGCTTAAAATTCGACCGGGTTTGTATCCCATGTGGCTCAGTCTCTTTCCGCAGCGATAGGTGAATTTGTCCACAACAATTAGTCTATGAACATTAACTTTGTTATTCGGCATGGTGTGATTACTCCCTGGAGCTGGCTGGTACATAACTACAGTCTTCTCCAAGGTGATATTGAGCCCAGAGTTGGCACAGGCATGTGAAAAAGCTGAAACATTGTGTTGCATGTCTGCCTCTGAGTTGGCATATAGAGCGCAATCACCAGCAAACAGGAGCTCTCTGACAGTGTCGACAGTTTCGTTTTTAGCTTTCAGCCTTCTGAGATTGAACAACTGTCCATCCATGCGGTAGTTGATGTCTATTCCAATGTTGTATTTTCCCGAAGGCATTCGTCAGCATACCTGAAAACATGAGGCTGAACAGTGTTGGGCCATGACGCAGCCTTGCTTCACTCCGTGGTGACAGGAAAGGAAAGGGCTCAGACAGCTCACCATTTCCTGTACTCTGGACCGCATACATCATGAAATAGCCGCACTATTTGAACAAACTTTCCCGTTCAGTCATATTTCGCCACAATCTTCCACTGTCCTTCTCTGCTGACTGTATCAAAAGCCTTGTTAAGATCAATGAAAGTGGAGAATATTTCGGAGTTCTGTTACTGACCATTCATTTGCAGCTGCCTTGCAGCGAAAACCATGACAACAACTCCTCGTCCTTTTCTGAAGCCACATTGACTCTCGGGAAGAAAACCTTGGGTGAGATGGGCTGAGAGGCATTGAGAAGAATTCTGGCGAGTATCTTCCCTGCGAGTGAGAGCGAGATGTCTCGGTGGTTGTCACGGGATTGGTGGTTTCCTTTACGTTTGTAAAGGTGGACTATTGACGCGTCCTTGAAATCTTGTGGAATGGTCTCGTTCACCCATATGTTTGTAAAGACTTGATGAAGTTGCTCTATTAGAATAAAAGAGAAGTAAGGTGTCCCCATCCCTCCGCAATTGGGCAAAGTGGAGTACCCGCTTAGCCTTCCAATTAGGTTTACGTGAAGCCATGGGTAAAGTTAGTGGATGAGGTTGAAAAACAGCCGACAGATAGTTGTAGGTTATGTTCTCCAGCTTCACGACGGTAGACAGAAGATCTCTTTTTGGGGACGACAATGGCTATGGTCATTGACTAGTATGGTCACTGCTAAGAAGGAAAGAATGATTGATTGATTGGTTGATTGATTGATTTAGGAACCGACATCACAGCATTCGGGGCATTCCCATAAGCGCTCCGTCCCGATCCCCAGCAGCCAGCGAAGAGTTCCAACACTAATAGTACCAGTAGCAATCTGATTATATGTCCGTCTCGCCTTTCCTCTGAGCGTTGATCGTCGGCCAGATCCCATCGTCACCCCTCGCTGTCGCATTCTTGCCAGACCATGGTGATCCATTTGCTCCTCCGAGGTGTACACATGCTCCCACAAGGTCGCAACCACATCTGCTTTGTCATGCATCAATACTCCACCAAGTTTTGCCGAGCCGGACAATCTGTCCGTCTGTTCATTCCCCAGCACACCAGCATGCCCCGGAGAAAAGATCCAGACGATGCTTGTCACCCGTGACTTCCGAAGCGAAGCAAGCCACTCAGCACGAAGCTTGCCTGTCTTCACCCTACTCAGCATGCTTTGTGAGTCAGTTACAAACACGATGTGTGTGTGTGTGTGTGTATCGAATTCTCCATCCAGCGGAAAGCTGCACTGACCGCCTCCACCTCCATTCTTAAGCTAGATGTTGTGGTATCATATGCCAGGCTCTCCTGCACCAAACGTCAACCATTGGCTTTTGCTAAGAACCCCCAGGCACTTCTCCTACCTCTCAACACCGACCCATCTGTGTAGATAATCACATCACCTGAGCGAGCATTATCCTGAATTAGTTGCTAGATTTCCACTTCCGTGGCCCCTGTTGGCCATTCCCTGCACTCCCGGCTTAATGTGATTATAACTCTGCACAAGTCTGACTGCTCCGCTGACACTCTGACCCACTCTTCTCCTCTCCTAATATTCTCCAAGGGGCACACCTGCCTGATCGTATCCTCCGCCTGAGCCATCCATGATTTCCGTCTTATCAGTCGCTGACCCTTAACGGCGTCCAGCGCTTCATGCAACGGGTGATCTGTGTCTGCAGCTACTCTGAGGTATGCCTTCGTCTGCATCACCTTGAGACTACCTACAACAGACGGCAAACCAAGGATGTAACGCATACACACAACTAGGGTGTCTCTGGTGCATCCCAGAATGACACGCATCGCTTCGTTCTGTATCAATCACTGAGAGGATCAAGTGCTGGTATAGTGTGAAAAGCATTCTCTGCTCTGTGTCACAACCGTCTCCACATGGTCCTTGAAGGACAAGCTCCTGTCAAATGTGATTCCCAGATACTTTAGTTTGTTCTCTCTGTTGACGCTTCTACCATCTATCGTGATTCTTGGGACATCAGCTCTCACAATCCTGTTGTCCAGAGAGCACAACAAAACAGCTGCCTTTTCTGGGTGGATGACAGCACTCATTTCAGTGCACCAGTCAATCACATTGTCTACTGTTGCCTGTAGCTCCTGGGCTGTTTGCTCAAACGACCTTCTTTAGAGACGCCAAGAATATTATCTTTTGTAGTATCATCGAAAAAATCAGAGAAACTGCGTAAATGGGTGTTTCATATAAGCAGCCTCGCCCTGCAGGGATAATCATGTGCACCAGATGACTCCAGACCGTCAGCAGGCTACTAAGTGCTATAGCTTGCTATCATTGAAAGTAGGAACATGGAATGTTAGAACAATGAGTACAGATGGAAAAGTGGATAACATCAAACAAGAAATGGGCAGAAAGAATGTTAACATATTAGGATTGTGTGAAACGAGATGGACAGGGACAGGGATTAGGACAGGGGAAGATTTTAAGATTATATATTCTGGAGGACAGGAAAGACAAAGGGGTTCAGCAATTATCTTAGTTCTGAAAACATCAAAATCTGTTAAATGATATTGGGCAGTATCAGAAGGGTTCTTTTGGTAAAATTAACCGGCAGATCTTTTAACATTAACGTCATTCGAATATATGCTCCAACGGGAGAAAGCAGTGAAGATAGTGTAGAGGAATTTTATAATTACATGGAAAATGCTTTGAAGAAATGTAAAAATGAAGAAATAACCATCATAATGGGTGACTCCAATGCGAAAGTAGGAAATCAAGGTGATGGATGCACAGTAGGTAAACATGGATTGGGAGACCGAAATGAGAGAGGATACAGACATGAAGAATGGGTAAAAGAACATGAACTTATTGTCGTAAACACCTGGTTTAAGCAACATCACAGAAGATTAAGAACATGGCGAAGTCCAGACAGCTGGATTAGAGACCAGATCTATTACACCCTGATTAAAAGAACGTGTCGAAATGCTTGGACAGTCATAAAAACAGTTCCAAATGCATACTGTTACAGTGATCACAGACTGTTTATCGGGGGAGGGGGGGGGGGCTGAGTGGTCTCGAGGTATGGTGTCCGCCTCGAGTGCTGGAGGTCCCGGGTTCAGGCCTCAGCGAGGACCGGGATTTATTTAAAAAATCCACCTGGACTTCCAGAAATAAAATTTCCCCTGGTCTCTGGGTAGTGAGATCGGACGCCCGTGTGTATTGTTGCGCACGTAAAAAATCCCTTGGCAGTTGGGAATCGAAAAAGAGTAGCCTAACGGCGCTGCCCGGGCAAAATTTCGAGTTAAAAATCTACCCAAAAGTATTTCAGGATCCTCGCCGATGCAACGGAGTTCGTGCATTGAGCTGAGTTTCTCCAGACTCAGGTTTGAGTTGGGAGGAAAACGGAGCACTTATGGGTTAAACCGTGTGCCGTGATGTTGATCCAACGACTAAACTAAACTAAATTTAACTAAACTAAACTAAACTAAACTAAACTGATTATAGGCTCATTGAAGGTAATGTTAAAGAAAGTCAAGTATACACCACGAAACAATAAACATGATCTGTGTGCATTAAAAATGACAAGGAAATAAAAGAACATTTTCACACAGAAGTAAAGAACGGATTTGATGTATTGTGTGATCTAGAGATCTTATTTCAAGATGTGGATGATCAATGGGAAATGTTGAAAAATTCAATCAATTTGGCTTCAGAAACAACTATCCCAAAATTAAAGACAGTAGGTTGTAAGAAATGAGTGACTGAAGAAATATTAAGACTAATGGAAAAAAAAGACACAACCAAAATAATCCTGTCAAATATGAAGAGATTCACAGGAAAGACAGAGCATTATGTAAAGAAGCAGAAAAGCATGGCTTGAAAAAGTTGCATAGAAATTGAAAATCAAGACAACAGTAATACCAAAATAATTGTTAAAAAATACCAAATTAATGCACAAAACAATTCAGGAGCTTACTAATGAAAGAACACCTACATCATCAGGCTGTCTAAAAACAAAAGATGGAAGAATCATAATAGAAAAACATTGTCAGAATATCAGTTGCTCTTCAAAGACTAAAACAGCTGAATAAATTATGGAGTGGGACAGATAGAACTACAAAAATTATATCTTTAAGAGCTTGCATCTTTCCCATTGCAACATACGCCTGTGAGACCTGGACAATTACTAAACAAGCTGAACAGCGCATAAATGCCTTTGAATATAAATGTTATAGACGGATTCTAAGTATATCTTGGGTAAAGAAAAGAACAAATGCATCCATACTTCAAGAGCTGAATATTGAAGAGGGTTGGCTATTAAAGACGATAAAACAAAGAAAATTGGTATATTTTGGTCACTTGAAACGTCATGAAAGTTTGGCGAAAACAATAATGGAGGGGTATATGCCTGGGAAGATAGGAAGAGGAAGGCCAAAGAGAAAATGGGTACGGGATGTGGCGGTTGATCTCCAAATAGGTGTACCAGACGCGGGACAATGAGCTTGTCATCGAGAATTTTTTAGGAAGGTTGTTATGGCAGCGAGGTTCTGCAAAGGACATGCTACTGAATGAATGAATGGTCAGATCAGATTATGTGAAAAACAATTGCGATGAAGCAAGAGAAGAACAATATGATATTCTGAGTAATAATGAAGGACCATCAATTCAGAAGAAAGAAGTTCAGAATGCGCTTAACCATATGAAATCTGGCAAAAGCCCGGGTCCAGACAACATCTCAAGAGAAATGATCAATGCCTTATAAGAATATGGAATAGACCAATTCACCAGACTGCTGAACACAATATATGATACTGAAGATATACCTCCCGAACTATGTAATTCTATATTTACTGAAATCCCGAAGAAATCAGGAGCCTGGAACGTGATCATCGTCGAACAATTAGTATAATGAGCCACATGACAAGGATTTTGCTAAGAATTATCAAGCAAAGAGATAGGAAGAAAATACTGCCCGAAATAGTAGAAGAACAATGTAGGGTTGTAGAAGGCAAGGGTACAGTAAATGTTGTATATATGCTGAGAACATTAATTGAATGTTCTAAAGAAGTAAACAAAGACTTACATCTTTGCTTTATTGTCTACACAAAGGCTTTCGATAAAGTAAGACATGTCAACATGATGGAGATGCTTGCAGATCTACAAATTGATGGGAGAGACCCTAGACTCATTAAAAAAAACATATATTGGAAACAACAACCTGCAATAATGATCGATAATGAAGAAGGTCAATATCAGCCTATTAAGAGAGGTGTTAGACAGGGATGTGTAATGTCTCCAGATTATTTTTCCCTGTACAGTGAAATAAATTTAGAAATGTCAACGATGTGAAAGGAATCATCATTGGGGGACAACATCAATAACATTAGATATGCAGATAATACAGTCTTGATTGCAGACAATGAGCAAGATCTTCAACATTTAGTAGATGCGATTGTTGCACACAGTGAACAACTTGGGTTAGAATTAAATTGTAAGAAGACACAGATTATGGTCGTCACTAAGACGAAGAAAATACCACAATGTAATATACAAGTAAATGAGAACATTCTTAAACTAGTTAAACGGTACAATTACTCGAAACAGTCTGATGGGAGATGCCTTGAAGAGATTAGAACCAGAATTTCCGTGGCGAAGGCAGCCTTTTGCAAGATGAAAAACATACTGTCCAATAAAATGATGTCATTTGCAACGAGAAAAAAAGTGTTGAGGTGCTACGTAGAACCCGTGGTTTTGTATGGATGTGAGGCGTGGACAATGAGCTGACAAGCTGGACAACATCTGATGGCTGTGGAAATGTGGTTTCTCAGAAAAATTGCTAAGAATACCATGGACAGACAGAAAAACCAATGACCAAGTACTACGGGAAACAAATGAAAACCGTAAACCCATTAGAGAAATTAGACGTAAACAGTCACAATTTATTTTTTCGTCATGTTGTGACGAAACGCGATTATCTGTCTTGGGTCGTCAAGATTCCGCACTATTTTGGCGCGTCATCGGGGACTTTCCCAGCTAAGAATAGACTGAGGGAAGCCGATGAAGGACTTACGATCTAGAATATTCTCGAAAACCCGAAATTCGAGTAACCCGTGATGCTGGGTATCGCTCTAAATTCCCGTGCAGAGAGATCTAGAAACTCTAGGCGAGGAATGACGGTTTCCCGAGAAAGTATCTTTTCTCAAGAAGCACTCGCTTCTAGTGCGCATTGAGTTGGCACGAAGCGGGAATGTGGCTAAATCAGTCATTCACTTACTGTCGTTGGAACAGAACAGACGCAGGCCTGATGTGAGCCATTTTTGTGTGCGTCTTCCCTCAACCATTATTCGGCTGACTGTTATGTCAAGGAAGCTGAGAAGCCCTTGAACAGTTCGGAGCTGACTGGAGATCTGGTTCACCAATGCAGGTAGATATTTGGTTAAATCATTTAACTTGGTACGTGTGTTCCACACGCCATTGTTCTAACCTCATTACCTATGCGGATGTCCTTGCATACTAATTAGCAAACCGATCGATAACGCAGTTGACGGCGAATCGTGTTTGTTTACCGTGTGCTCGCGAATCAGCTGTTAGGAACGCCGTACTGTGATGCGGGCGATTTGGGTTTCAAATATATGTACATTATTTTGCCAATCGTTGCATCTATTAGGTTGCTGTGTTAGAATAAAACCTAGTTACTTGTGCCGGATGGAAACTAGATTATGTCAGTCAGTTGCTGAAGCCAGAAGAACGGTTTGAAAACCAGGTAAGTTGGTAGGTGGAGATTCAGACAAAATTGTGCTTAGTTACTAAGTAAAGGAAGAACTTAGTTCTGTGCCACCAGGAATGATGTAACTATTGGGTAATAACTTAATAGTGAATTCATTGTGTGGAACAGCGGATTTCTGTGTAACGGTAAGTTGCTTTGGTGCTATATCTATCTATATATATGATGTGACATTGTGTATATATATTAGGTCATGGCATGTGATACTTCCTGGAGTAAGTCCGAACGCCGACTAGGTCGTCGTGAGATAACACTGCGTGCCGTCGCGATATAAATATGCGTTCTGTAATCTTGTCTGAGCTATCCTGTGTCTTTCATACTGGCGCTAGTGCGAGTGAATGCTCAGGTGCTGGAAGTATGGAAGGATGCAAGGAGGCTGTATGAGACTGGGGAAATATAGAATATGGGGGATGTAAAAGCAAGTTATGAAAGTATGTGTTGGTAGGCCAAGCCAACGATGAAGTTCAGTCCATGCCGAGGCTAAACCACTTGGGGAGGACAGAACTGGAAGATTACCCTTGGAACATGTGGGGAACATGTATTCTCAAGAAGGCTTCTTGACTCTAAGGCAGAGTCGGATAAGAAGAGTTTGCTATGGCAGGGGCAGGTGGTCCCACCAGCAAACAGGCTTGTGTACATAGTGGATGTGATCATGTCCTATTCCTATATCCCGAGGGATGGGATATTGATCAAGATTATGTTTCTTAATGTACATTGATGATGTTAGGAACGAGTCCAGGGACTCTTTACCTATGTTTAGTTCGATGAAATTAGAACTATAATAACAGCCTTGTATCACTACTGACGTTAGCGACGACTGGTAGATGATTAGGGATAGGTGAGACCAAAGATCAGACTCGTCATTCTGATTTCTTGCTCTGTTTGACGGGCTGTTCTGTGAGGCCAGCTGACATTTGTGAACCCATGCTGTACTACTCTCCATATAGAGATAATGCTTTGGTTATATGCATAACTAAGTAGCATGACTGAGGGTTGAGTAGTTATTGGTAGGATGCATGTGGACTTATGTTTGGGCCAGTATACTCTCACCGGTCGCTCTTCCTTTTCAGGAGTTTGCCTGTTGAGGAACCAGTCAACTATAATTGTTGTTGGCAGGAAACCACTTCGTGTGACAGAGCGAAGGGTTCAGTTCTTTACTTATCACGCCAGACTCAACCACACCAGGTACTCAAGGTGATTCACCATGAGTGAAGGTTGCCTCAAGACATACACCCACCCTGAAGGTGCACGTGTGGGAAGTGATGGTTTGTGATCGTTTAGATAATAGACGACACTCTGTTTTGCCAGGAACATTTCAGCATGTTGAGTAATCATGCTCAACGACAGGGAACACCGGTCCGTCTAGTGGGACGGGGGTTCTGCCTAAACGCAGAAGTAACTAATCTTCAGACACTTGAATGGTTCTTTGGACAGCTCTAGGGGCAGGTCTTGAGAAGAACTACACCAGTTATTGACGTGTGTCAAGTGTACCCCGGTGGAAGGGACGATGGGATTATAGTCCAACCTGAATTGTTTCCGTGAAATAGATGTCTGATTCTATTAATGTACTGTGCAGTATCCAGATTGTCAACTGTGTTCTAGAAGGACTCAGTAACATTTGCAGTAGCCATATCTGATTCTACAAGCAGTGTGACTGTAGGAGACCATTGAATGGGTCTGTGACATTTTCCATTTATGTTCCGGTGATGTGATGAAGGGACCATTGAATTGGTCCATGCCATATCTGTTCTACAGTGGGACTGTGTTAGGAGTGATAGACCATTCGATTGGTCAGTGACTAGTTAAGTTCTTCGAAGTGACGACTACTTGGAGTCAAGTCCAGGAGGATTGTCTCCCAACCGGTAGTGTTCGAGAACGGTATTAACAGTGACTCCGTGGGAGTGATATGGATGCAGTTGGTCCAGTGAAGTGTGGTCCAGCAGTGACTCTAGTGTTGTGGATCCACGCTCTGGAGACAGAGTGGTCTCCAAGGTTCTAGTCATCTCACTGGAAGGAAGCCGGGTGAGTGGCGGACCGACTGGACGGGACATCTGCATCCAATCTACTTCTCAACTCGATGAAGACACCTACATCTCTGATTCTGTCTCTACTCTATCTTCTATTTGTGTAAATAGATTCTTCTATCAGGATGTTCCTTTCAGTTCTATATTCTCAAGGGTAGAATAAACTTTATGTAAGTTGACTTGCTCTTTGTATAATGATCGAGTGTGGTCTCGGACGATGCCTCAGTGTTCATTGTTCCACAGGTGTAGGTAGTTAGTGGGGGTCTAGAATCTGGAGGGGCTTGTAGACGTAATTAACTAATATGAGATCAACCACAGAGTAAAAATGTGTATCTGCTCGTCCAACCCCTGGGGCTAGAATACACGGGAGTGCCAGAGACACCTCGGGTGTGGGAAGAAATAAATTGGAGAACTTTGTGACAACTGGCAAGATCGAGGGGAAGAGAGCAAAGGGAGGGCAGAGAAGTAAATACTTGGATGGCTTGGCCACGTTGTATGGTCGAGACAAGAATACTGAGCTGATCCACGACTCTGGTGATTGAGTGAAGTGGCAAAACATGACCGCCCACGCTTACCGGCATGGCACATGATGGTAATGATGATTAGAACCGTTACGCCCGCCTGCTTTGTATATCTCTGCTGGGATGGAGTCAGGACTATGTGCCTTACCGCTGGAGAGCTGCTCTATAGCTTTGTTTATGCCCACCATGGTTGGCAAGCCATCAAGAGTATCATTAGTGGGGACTTGAGGAAGGCAGTTGAGGGTTTCATCATCGAAGTACGAGGTTGCATTTAAGATGTTGCCGAAATGCTCTGCCCGGCGTTGAAGGATTTCTTTCTTATCGGTGACCAATGTTCCCCATCTGCACTGTGGAAGGGAACTATGCCTGGTGATGTAGGACCATAGATCGCTTTCAGTGAGTCGTAGAAGTTTTTCATATTATGTCTATCAGCAAAGCCTTGAATCTCATCAGCTTTGTTGCTCAGCCAGGAGTCCCGCAAGTGCCGAAGTTTCTGCTGCACTACTCTCCGGATGTTATTGAAGGCAATTTTAAAAAAAAAAAATGCTTTCCTTTGGATCATTAAAATACGCCTTGTGGAGAAGATGTTTCTTGGCCAGCAATTGGTTGATGTCTTCGGAATTTTCATCAAACCCTTCTGTATGCTTTCGGGGGTGGGGCCTTGACCCAGGATTTCCACAGCAGTGTTGTAAATTGTATCCTTTAGGGCTCTCCACTCTGTTTCCACATCTTGCTTAGCTGCGGCACTGGGCTTGAGGCAGTCTTGCAGCACATTTTCAAGCGACAGCTACATTTTGTTACTCTTTATGCTGGTGACATTTAGTATTTTTGTTTTTTTTTGCACTTTTACCCATTGAGAACGCCATGGTGGTTTGATGTGTATGTTTATTTTTGAGACAATGAGACAATGGTCTATCCAACACATGGCACTACACATGGATTTTGTCACCCGAACGTCTTGTCTGTGACTCCTCCTGACAATGACATATTCAATGAGGTGCCAGTGTTTCGAGCGAGGGTGCATCCACGATGTCCTATTTCTCATGGGAAGACGGCGAATTGTGTTGATAATCAGGATATCGTGGTCGGCACATGTCTGAAGGAGGAGGAGGATTCCTTCGAATAAATCACTGATAATTCAAAGGGTAAGACGGCGTTTACCTGCACATGTCTGACGAAGGAGGAGCCCATTGCTGTTACAATTTCAGACTCCGTGCTTTCCAGTAATGCCACTCCAAGAGGAGGTACCCATTCCTACTCTGGCATTGAAGTCCCCAAGGAGTATAAGTTTGTCTCCTTTGATAAAAGATGGTAATACATTGTGCAGATCCTCATAGAACATGTTCTTGACTCCATCTTCATAGGTCATGGTTGGTGCGTAAACACTCACGATGGTTGCATGCTTCCTTACATTCAGCAAGGGTAACTTAATGGTCATAAGCCTGTCGTTTATGGCCTTCGGAAATCCAGCTAGTTTGCCAACCAGAGTCGACTTAATGGCAAATCCCACACCTGATTGGCATCTTTCCTCACTTTTCCTTCCACTCCAGAAGAGTATGTAGTCAGCACATACTTCACAGATTTGGTCTTTGGTGCCTCGCTCAAGCCTGCAATGTCAATATTGTACCTGCCCAGCTCTCTCCCAATCAGTGTGCTGTTCGTCTATCTAGGAGTGCGTACATTAGAAGTTCCGATTGTTAAGGGAATATGATTTGCTCTTTTGCTTTACCTGCTTTTAACTTATTTCTATGTCGACCACAGTATAGGGTACCCACCAACCTTGGTTAGTTGGTTAGCTAATGATGGAGCAAACAATGTTCATTGCACCCTTTCTAGCCCCTTCCTCATGCTATGGAGTTAAGCAGTGCTTTCCTATAGTGGGCTGCTCAGTCGCACAGGGGGCTGCCGGTTTCCACTTCTGCTCCGGTCAGTAGAAGACGACCATATGGCCTGATCCCCCTGTATGCAGGTCTACGACTACCAGCGTACCCACGACGGCCGCTTCGACACTCGCCCATCGCCAAAGGGCTTAAAGGTGACAGATGAAGTTGGATGAAGAATGACTTGTGCGATGAATTTGATTGCTTGCTTGCTTGCTTATGTTCGTTGGCTTGAGCTCCAACGTGAAGTCCTGTATGTCGGATGAAGGCATCCTATTGTCCAACATCAGTGTGATGTCGTACAGGACCTGAGGTTTGCGTGAGTATCCGTTGTCCCAAGTCTGGCTTATTGATGTGCAGACTGGTGGTTCCTCGCCGTACAGGCAGACACTCTCCGACTTCGGAGGAATCGGCGATCCTACTGACTTTAGCCAGGACCCCGAAGGGACCTATTGCCCAGGACGCTCGACAAGGACGCGTCAGTAGGTCTTGGCCAGTATATAACCCGGCCCTGGTGCCTTGGAAACACCTCTGCGTCCCATGAATTTGATTAAAATGAGGAAGAGTTGCATAATTCGTCGACCACATTCTCTCGCCTGAGTCCACCTGAGTCCAGTGGCAAGACAAGTCAAGACTACTGGAGACGAATACGGGTGCAGTGGATGACTAGGGCGCTCTACGTGCCTTGTCGTGCTCATTACGTTCCACAACGCTTTTCAGGTAAACGTCGTCCTGCCCGTTGAATCATCAATGATTTCTTTGGCGCAGTCTGCCGAATCCTGTATTTATTTATAGCAGGGGTGCCCCAACCTCACCCCAGAGCAAATCAACACGCCTTCACCGACGCTCACCGATAGGCAAGAGCCGCATGATACCCTACCCAGTTGTCTTCAGTTTATCTGTAGGGGAACTCTTGGCTGAGAAGTAGCAATGACCGCTTCAGGGTAAGACATTAGCTGGTTTGAATCCCAGCAAACAGCTGGACTGAATCCCAACAAACAGCTGGGCAGAATCCCAGCAAACTTGGACAGTAGTTCAATAAACATTGGTTTCACATATCACACATCCGTTACACAATCCCTTTGGTAGGGAGATCGAATATATAACCGTATCTGATATGGCGAAACGAGGAGATCTAATGTGCTACGTTAAACAGTTCACAGCAGTTGGAAATCGCGAAGAGCAGGCCGCATGGCAACTGTCCTGTCAACATTATTAGGAAATAATATAATTGCATCCCGCTAGCTTGTGTGTAATCTGTCCAGGTAAAGTTATATGCACTTAAAAGCATTCTGAAGAATGACACATTGATCTATGACATGCACATTCTTTTTTCTTTCTTCCGAAAGAGGAACGAGGAGCAAGACAAAACAAGAGGAGAACAAACACAACAGATTGGTACCTACCGTGTCACGGCTACAGCTGCTAGAGTCATCCCTGAACTGAGCGTGGAGAAAGCCGAGAAAAAGAACCGGGCCCTGCACAAAGGCGGGTTATTGAAGTCCCAGATGTGGAACATGTCGTATATATCACCTGGAATACACAATTAATCATATTCTTATGTTTTACACAGCATATCCGTTCCACTTTGTACACAAAAACAATCTATAAGATACGGTAACGTAGTAGCTGGTGAACTGACGCCGTTCTTTTAACTCTGAGTTCAAATCCAAACAAACACGATGATCACACGACTCCAGCGAGGATCTACCTAGAAAATGTCCCGTGGTTAGGTCACGAAAATGTTAGTCTATTGCCATATCTATCCATCCATCATGTGCCAGCCGGTAAGCGTGGGCGGTCATGTTCTGCCATCTCACTCGATCACCAGAGTCGTGGATCAGCTCTGTGTTTCTGTCTCGACCATGCCACAAGGCCAAGCCATCCAGGTACTTGTTTCTAAGTCTTCCCCTTGGTTTGTTCCCCTCGATTTTGCCAGTCGTCACCAAGTTCTCCAATTCATTTCTTCTCATAACATGCCCAAAAAATTTTGACTGTCTGCGTCTAATATCTCTAATCAGTTTACGATGTTCATTTGTTTCTTGAAGGACCTGTTCATTGGTCTTTCTGGCTGTCCATGGTATTCTTTGCATTTTCCTCAGAAACCACATTTCTACAGCCATCAGATGTTTTTCAGCCTGACTGCTCATTGTCCAAGCTTCACATCCACATAAAAGTACAGGTTCTATGTAGCATCTCAACACCCGTTTTCTCGTTTCAATTGACATCTTTTTATTGGTCAGTATGTTTTTCATCTTGCTAAAGGCTACTTTTGCCATGGCGATTCTTGTTCTAATCTCTTCAAGGCATCTCCCATCAGATGTTATTACTGTTCAGAGATAATTGTACCTATTCACTTGTTGAAGAATATTCCCATTTACTTGTATATTACATTGTGGTATTTCGTTCTTCCTAGTGACGACCATAATCTGTGTCATTTTACAATTTAATTCTAACCGTAGTTGTTCACTGTGTGTAACAACCGCATCTACTAAGTTTTGCAGGTCCTGTTCATTGTCTGCAATCAAAACTGTATCATCTGCATATCTAATGTTATTGATGCATCGTCCCCCAATGTTGATTCCTTCCATATGTTCAATATTTCTGAAAATACTTTCACTGTACAGGGAAAACAGATCTGGAGACATTACACATCCCTGTCTCACACCTCTCTTAATAGGCTGATATTGGCTTACTTCATTATCAACTCTTATGGCAGCTTGTTGTTTCCAGTATATTTTTTTTACAAGTCTAAAGTCTTTTCCATCAATTTGTAGATCCTCAAGCATCCTTATCATGTTGACATGTCTCACTTTATCGAAAGCCTTTGTGTAGTCAATAAAGCAAAGGTGTAGATCTTTGTTTACTTCTATAGAACGTTCGAATACGGTTCTCAATATATACACAGCATTTACTGTACCCTTGCCTTCTACAAACCCACATCACATCACCAATTTGCCCAGCAATATCATAGAACTAGTGAAGCATATACGCAGTTTCTCTTCAACAACAGGAATAATAATAATGATAATAATAATAATAATAATAATAATAATAATAATAATAATAATAATAATAATAATAATAATAAACACAGTAGCTAGCAGCAGCAGCAGCAGCAGCAATGATTTACATAGGAAAAAAATGGTGAATATAATGTAATAATGCCGGTCTCCCTGGTCAAGAGTTAACGACATTGTTCGTAATCCTGTATATCCTATGTGAGGAAAAAACAGCAGTTGCGAGAATCGGCAGCGGTTCGCGCCGCGGTGGTAACTTACGGGGGTATGTGTGCCGGTAGTTCAGAAAGCAATGGCAAACTAATGAACGTAAAACTTGCCTAGTACATCAACAGCTGCTGAAAATGCTGGTGTTGACTGCAAACGTGCTGTAAGGGTTATGCAACATAAAAAAAAATTAATAATATAATAACAACCAAGACAAATATGAACAAATTAAGTATAAATAAAACACAACAGAATTGTCCAACGTTTCGACAGTCATTACCGTTGTTAAGAATAACGCAACCATAGATACGATGGAAGTCAATAAGTAAGTCACATATGGCTGTAGAAAAATAACTAAATATGATAACAACTTGAAACCAGTTTATTTTTATACATGCCTTGTCCCTTTATTTCTCAACATAATTTCCACCAACATTGATGCACTTATCCTATCGTTTTATCAGTCCTCCCAAACCAGCTGCATTGAACTGCGTGCTCTGTTTTCTAAACCACGTTTTCACTTCACATTCGACTTCGGCGTCATTCACGAAATGTCTCCATCCAAGATGGGTTTTCATTGGACCAATAAGGTGGAAATCGCTAGGGGCTAAGTCGGGGCTGTAAGGTGGATGTTCGAGAACTTCCCACCTTAGTTGGTTAATTTTCTCCTGAGTTAATCGAGCCGTATGTGGTCTGGCATTGTCATGAAGAAGCAACACTCCTCTAGTCAGCAGTCCTGGACGTTTTCTTCGAATTGCATCATGAAGCATCGATAGAACTTCACAGTACGATTCAGAATTCACATTGTCACCTTTCTTCTTGAAATTGGTTAAAAGCACTCCTTGACAATCCCAGAATACTGTCAGCATAACCTTCCCTGCTGATGGCGTAACCTTGAATTTTTGGACACAAGGCGAAGAAGGATGTTTCCATTGCATTGAAGCACGCTTTGATTCGGGCTGGTAGTGATGCACCCATGATTCGTCCCCAGTAACAATCCTGTTCAGCATGTCTTCTCCTTCATCTTCGTATCGACAGAGATGATGCAAGGACAGGCCAAATCGGTTCATTTGTGTTCCTCCTTCAATTGTCTGGGTACCCACCTTGAATACACTGCTTAAATTTCAATTGATCATGCATTATGCTGTATGCTGAACCATGTGAGCACCCTATTGCAGATGCTACATAGTGTATCGTTACTCGCCTGTCACCTCTAATCATCTCCTCGACCCGCTGCACGGATGCCTCTGTTGCAATCTCAACAGGACGACCAGATAGGATTTCATCAGCAATTTTAGAGCGTTATTTGAGAACATTTTTCTACCCAGCTATCACCGCTTTACGGGACAAACATTTGTCAGCATAAACAGGAAGCATTTCCTTATGAATGTCCTTTGCAGGCAGTCCTTTTGCCCACAAAAAACGCACAACAGCACGTTGCTCTTTGATTGTACACTCCGTAAGTACAGTCGCCATTTTGTTTATGCGCTGCGCATGCGTATGAAACACCTAGCGCCACCTGACGAACGGGGAATATAAAGTTCGATGTTGCTGTCACCTAATGACACCTGTAGAAAACACCAACTACATGTACCTGCCATCCCACAGAACTGTGTTACTTATTGACTCACCATCGTATATGGAACATTAAAATGAAATTGAAACACAGTAAATTTGCATTAAAACATAATAGGAATATTTACAAAGGGGAGAGTGAAGGACAAAAGCGTGACTTCCGTGAATTATGTGCGCATGGATTATTGTGTTCTGGGTAGTAAACGCGTCCAGTGTGATGTTGACCATATCACTCATGCATTATTGGTATCCCCGGAATTTCTCAACATCTTGTCGTTTACTTTATATTAATTTGATTTTCTTTGTCTCTGTTAGTTTAAAGCGGCTGGTAGAGAGAGAGAGCGAGAGAGAGAGAGAGAGAGAGAGAGAGAGAGAGAGAGAGAGAGAGAGAGAGAGAGAGAGAGAGAGAGAGAGAGAGAGAGAGAGAGAGAGAGAGAGAGAGAGAGAGAGATAGAGAGAGATCTTAACTTGATCCTAAAGTTACATATCTATAACATAGAGAATTAAATCTGGAATGTCATCTCTCAACACAGGACTCAGAATACTCATCTGTCATGTGGGATTATGGACTATTTTGGAATAATTATACTATAAAATAGAGACCACGGAACTTGATGTTTAGAGAACATTTTTTTTTGGGGGGGGGGGGGGGGGGGGACAACCATGCAAGAAAAATTCTGATATTTTACAAGAAATAAACATCGAAGAAATATACTGACATTCTACAAGATGTAAACATCGAAGACAATAAATAACATTCTACGAGATGTAAACATCGAAGACAATAAGTAACATTCTACGAGATGTAAACATCGAAGACAATAAGTAACATTCTACGAGATGTAAACATCGAAGACAATAAGTAACATTCTACGAGATGTAAACATCGAAGACAATAAGTAACATTCTACGAGATGTAAACATCGAAGACAATAAATAACATTCTACGAGATGTAAACATCGGAGACAATAAGTAACATTCTACGAGATGTAATCATCGAAGACAATAAGTAACATTCTACGAGATGTAAACATCGAAGACAATAAGTAACATTCTACGAGATGTAAACATCGAAGACAATAAGTAACATTCTACGAGATGTAAACATCGAAGACAATAAGTAACATTCTACGAGATGTAAACATCGAAGACAATAAGTAACATTCTACGAGATGTAAACATCGAAGACAATAAGTAACATTCTACGAGATGCAAACATCGAAGACATTAAGTAACATTCTACGAGATGTAAACATCGAAGACAATAAGTAACATTCTACGAGATGCAAACATCGAAGACAATAAGTAACATTCTACGAGATGTAAACATCGAAGACAATAAGTAACATTCTACGAGATGCAAACATCGAAGACAATAAGTAACATTCTACAAGATGTAAACATCGAAGACAATACGTAACATTCTACACGATGTTAACATCGAAGACAATAAGTAACATTCTACGAGATGTAAAAATCGAAGACAATAAGTAACATTCTACAAGATGCAAACATCGAAGATAATAAGTAACATTCTACAAGATGTAAACATCTAAGACAATAAGTAAAATTCTACAAGATGTAAACATCGAACACAATAAGTAACATTCTACGAGATGTAAACATCGAAGACAATAAGTAACATTCTACAATATGCAAACATCGAAGACAATAAGTAACATTCTACAAGATGTAAACATCGAAGACAATAAGTAACATTCTACACGATGTAAACATCGAAGACAATAAGTAACATTCTACAAGATGTAAATTTCGAAGACAATAACTAACATTCTACAAGATGTAAACATCGAATACAAATTCTGGCATTCTACAAGATGTAAACATCGAATACAAATTCTGGCATTCTACAAGATGTAAACATCGAAGACAATAACTAACATTCTACAAGATGTAAACATCGAATACAAATTCTGGCATTCTACAAGATGTAAACATCGAATACAAATTCTGGCATTCTACAAGATGTAAACATCGAATACAAATTCTGGCATTCTACAAGATGTAAACATCGAAGACAATAACTAACATTCTACAAGATGTAAACATCGAAGACAATAAGTAACATTCTACAAGATGTAAACATCGAAGACAATAAGTAACATTCTACAAGATGAAAGCATCGAAGACAATAAGTAACATTCTACAAGATGTAAACATCGAATACAAATTCTGGCATTCTACAAGATGTAAACATCGAAGACAAATTCTGGCATTCTACAAGATGTAAACATCGAAGACAATAACTAACATTCTACGAGATGTAAACATCGAAGACAATATGTAACATTCTATAAGATGTAAACATCGAAGACAATAAGTAACATTCTACAAGATGTAAACATCGAAGACAATAACTAACATTCTACAAGATGTAAACATCGAAGACAATAAGTAACATTCTATAAGATGTAAACATCGAAGACAATAAGTAATATTCTACAAGATGTAAGCATCGAAGACAATAAGTAACATTCTACAAGATGTAAACATCGAAGACAATAAGTAACATTCTACATGATGTAAACATCGAAGACAATAACTAACATTCTATAAGATGTAAACATCGAAGACAATAAGTAACATTCTATAAGATGTAAACATCGAAGACAATAAGTAACATTCTATAAGATGTAAACATCGAAGACAATAAGTAACATTCTACAAGATGTAAACATCGAAGACAATAACTAACATTATACAAGATGTAAACATCCAAGACAATAAGTAACATTCTACAAGATGTAAACATCGAAGACAATAAGTAACATTCTACAAGATGTAAACATCGAAGACAATAACTAACATTCTATAAGATGTAAACATCGAAGACAATAAGTAACATTCTACAAGATGTAAACATCGAAGACAATAACTAACATTCTATAAGATGTAAACATCGAAGACAATAACTAACATTCTATAAGATGTAAACATCGAAGGAAATTATTGACATTCTACCAGATGTAAACACGGAAGCAAATGACTAACATTCTAACATAAGATGTAAACATCGAATACAAATTCTGGCTTTCTACAAGATATAAACATCGAATACAAATTCTGGCTTTCTACAAGATATAAACATCGAATACAAATTCTGGCTTTCTACAAGATGTGAACATCGAATACAAATTCTGGCTTTCTACAAGATGTAAACATCGAAGAAAATTGACTCATCAACACCATCATCCTCGGAGACTGATAATATTAAGCGCACAGTGACAGAACAAACACGGAAGCATGGTTCCTGGAATAACAGACAATGGCCTGTCAATTAACACTTGACGGATACAGGACATCAAAGACACCCTCGGCATGAAAATGCATAGGGCAGATGAACTCGCAGAAGACCAAGAAATTATTCTGCGAGCGATGTTTTAAAGAACTTGCTACATAATGATCTCGCGATTACATCGCTGCTTTAATTCACTGCATACATTTGTTCTCTATGACCATTTTCGATATGTCTCTTCCGAATTCGATTATAATTCAGTGTGTTGCCTTTCTGCTAGGGGTGTTTTCCATGTTAACCCGGTGTTTCTCACAGCTGCAATCGATCATAAGCAAATAAGAATATGGCGTTGTATTGGAACTGCTCCTCAAGATATCAATCGCGTTGGGAACAAATTCAATAAGAAGTGCAAAAACGGGAATTGTATTGATTCTGCAATATCAACAGATTCACGTAGCACAAATGTCCACGCAAAAGCATCTTTCTCCATGGAAAGCACGCTAAAAAACCGTTATAGGAAAGCAATGAAGACGAATGTGATATAGGTGTAAAGTTAATTAATGCGGGATCAATCACTCAATCAGGTGCCGTCTCCACAATGAAGGTTGGCGGCAATGGATCTCCAACACTGTCTTTCTCTCGCCCTGACTGTACATTCTGTCAGATTGATGTTCGTCCATCTCTTGATGTTATCTTTCCACTTGTATCGTTGTCTACCTCTTGTTCGCTTGCCTCAACCTTGCCCTCCAGTATGGTTTTTACAAGAGTATTATGTCTTTTATTGTGGCCAAAATATTTCATTTGGCTCTTTTTATTTCTTTCATCAACTCTCATTTCATTAATTGATTTTCTAGAACCTAGAATTTTGATTTTTTATTTGATTGTTTTTGTTTCCATGAAATACGACATATTCTTCTGTATAACTACATCTCCAGGGCTTATATTCGACTTTCTAGTTGTTTGTTCAATGCCCACGCTTCAGCGCCATACAATAGTGTTGAATACACGTAACATTTTACAATTCTCATTTTTAATGACGTTGTTAATCTCTCTAGATCAGTGGTTCTCAACCTTTTTTGGCCCATGCACGCTTTCATTATATGTCAGAATATCATTCTCCCATTTCCAGCGAACGAAAGAAGAAGAATTCCAGCCTTTCCAAAATTGTCAGCCTCAAAACGTGCATTTAAAATAACATGCCTTTAATACTGAATTTTCTTCCATATTTATACATAACCTTTACATATATTGATTAATTTTATAGTGTAGTAAAATGTCAAAGAATTGTCACTTAAATAATACACGACACCAGAATAACAGAAAATTGTGCTTCATCAAACACAACGTTCAGAAGAACCCCCCCCCCCCCCCCCCCCCCACCTCACCCGAAACCCTACAACTTCATACTAAGGGGGGAATTCCCCACTGTTTGAGAGCCACTGCTCTAGATATTAATATTGATTTCATGATGATGAAAGCATTTTTGGCCATTCCTATTCTCTTTTTGATTTCTATTTCACTTCTACCATCATCTATTATTATATGTCCACGATAGGAGAAACGCGTTAATAGTTCTAGTATCTCCCGTTTACTGCATGGGGGTTATGACTACGCTAACAGCGTGGCCTTGAGGTTTAGAGTTGAGTTGAGTTGTTGAGTTGAGTTAAGAACCGACATCACTGCATTCAGAACATTCCCATACGTGCTCCTCCTCTCGTTCAACTAACTAACTAACTAACTAACTAACTAACTAACTAACTAACTAACTAACTAACTAGTTAGCTAAACATCAATCTAGCAAGCTATTAACTAACTAGTTAGCTAACTAACAAATTAAATAACTAAAAAAGTAACTAGCCAACAAACTAGGTAGCTAGCCAGCTGACTAATTTGTTATCTATCTATCTATCTAGCTAGCTAACTACTAACTAACTAACTACCTGGTTATCTAACAAAGAAATTAACTAATTAACTGACTAACTAACAAATTAACTACTGAACTAACTAACTAACTAACTAACTAACTAACTAACTAACTAACTAACTAACTAACTAACTAACTAACCAACTATCTAACTAACCAACTAAATAACTTAACTAACTAACTAACTAGCTGACTAGCTGACTGACTGACTGACTGACTGACTGACTGACGGACGGACTGCCTGACTGACTGACTGACTGACTGATTGACTACTGATTGACTAATACTTAACTAACGACAACTGACCAGGTATAGCGATGACGTTAGCCACAAGATCAAAGATGGCAATTGCGCTGATCAGGACTTCTAGTCGCTGACAACTTAAGCCTGCAGAAGTAGATGAATGTGACAAGACAGTTGCCCACGAGACCAACCACCGCAAGGATGATCAGGAACACCATTGCTGGTATCATAATCCTTGTTGTCTCGCTTTGAAGCTGATCCAGATACCGTCGACGCTCCTCTTCGGAGACTGTTAAGTTGGCTGTCTTACTGTTGCTTGCGCCGTTAAGTAAATGAGCGTCTGCCATTGAGATGCGGGAAATCGTCAGGTCTAAAAGCAACGCAGTTATCGATGGTAAAACCAGAGCTTTGGTCATTAAGGATAATACGATAGAGGACTCTAAAACAGATAACATTTTGTTTCGTTTAACAGATGAAAGTGCCAGCTGCTTTCATAATCCTGCTATATGATATCAGATAATGTAACTGGCGCTGTGGTGGTGGTTTTAAAGTTGTTTTGAAATAAAATGTTACGAAATATGCGTGACGTGTTCTAGTTGTATTCACGTTAGAACATCTCCAAACTGGAAACTTTGAAGAAATGCTGAGCCCATCAGTGTTCGTAACATAAGATGCTTGTGAATTCATACGGGCTGTGTAGACTGATGTTGGTTTAGTAAGCACAGACCGGTGCTATAGTACTCGATGAGCTCTTCAGTTTGACCAGTTACCAAAAATGTCCAACAGTTTCCCATGATATTCTGCCGCTTGGAAGAATTTGGGGACTTCTAAGGATGAAAATTAGACATGTTTGTAAAACTACCAAAAAATGATACAGTGTATTTTAAATAATACTTAAATAAAGTAAAATGACAGTTATGTGACAGACATAAGCTGGGTATGTGATATTTTTCGCCCACATTTCTGTAGCCAAAGGAATACAATGTATATTGTTTTAAGAATAACTTCTTCTTCTTCTTCTTCTTCTTCTTCTTCTTCTTCTTCTTCTTCTTCTTCTTCTTCTTCTTCTTCTTCTTCTTCTTCTTCTTCTTCTTCTTCTTCTTCTTCTTTTTCTTCTTCTTCTGTCTGCCTGCCTGCCTGCCTGCCTGCCTGTCAGTCAGTCAGTCTGTCTGCCAGTCTGTCTGTCTGTCTGTCTGTCTGTCTGCCGAGACTTGGACTGATCGGTCACATTTGCCACCGCTATGGGTTGTAGTTATTAAGCCTGTTTTGAAGCACGATGTAACAAACTATCGTCTGTCAAGACGGCAATGTGCCAGTAGTGACCTCAGAAAGCAGTGGTCAGCCTGATCAAACCCACCCATTGATACTCTTTGAGTGTTATTTTCAACATTAATTCAAAACTCGTCTGGCGGGCGAGTTATTCAACTACATTTCAGATATTCAAAAGCCACTTGAAACATGGGCACATAACCGATGTTGTAACACCAGCCAGAAAAACTATACAGAGTTGTTGCTCTGTAAGTTAAACATTGAGAACTGTATTTATATTTTAGTGTGTATGTTACTTGCCGGCTAGGTGGCTATAGGGTTATTACGAATGCAGTTCGTAATCCCACAACTGCTGTTTGAAATACAGGTGCAGGCGATTTAGCAGCAGATCCCCCTTTGCGTTGGATTTTTATAAACTCGTATGGGTACCGGAAGTTCAGAAATGTTCAACTACTGAACGTAAACTTGCCAAGAGATCACAAACAGAAAACAAAAAAATGCTGGGGTGTACTGCTACATCCTGTAGATAAAATGCAACTAACTCTTGACATATTACTTAATGAAACTCCGGCTTGACAGTTCTGTGCTTAATATTTCTGGACATATCCTACTTCTATAAACCCATAGTTAAGTTGTATCTGCGTGTATAGGAGTTGCGACTGCAGACTGGTTAGTGCGCTTGTCAGCTAATTACATAATTCGGGTTTAAACCTAGCAGTTGCGGAATACTCTTTTTTCAGACAGGTTTAAGAATTGTCTGGAAAGGAAAGAATGTAAGGAAGAGAACTGTAGACCGCACCTCATTATGTCCTAGCTTAGAATATGAGATCTACACTCCACACATCAACGACAAGTATCCGCCTTCAGGGAATCAGCATGGCGGAATGGATAAGAACTCTTGCTCTGAAACATCCGGCGTGCTGATGCTGAGGTAGGGAATTCAACCCCTACACTGATCAGTTGGACTAAAATGTTGGCTTCTCGTCCTTGACTTTGAGACGTAAATTACAAGCACCTCTGAAGTCGGAGTGGGTTCACCTGATGGCGAGGGACACTGGTAAAAGGGAAAGCTAATCCATACTCCGTATATCCACGTGAGGAAAACAGCTGCGCGAGATTCGATAGCGGATCACGTCGCATTGGTTATTTACGGGGGTATGTGAGCCGGTCACTCAGAAAGCAATGGCAAACTACTAAGCGTAATCTTGCCAAGAACATCAACAACAGCTGAAAAATGCTGGTGTTGACTGCAACGTCCTGTAAGGGAAATGTAACTTTTCAAAAATATTCGCACTCAAAATTCAGTCACGTTCTACTAGAAGTAGCGTGTATGGACTATGCTTAAGTTCAAAGAGAGCGGGAAAAAAAATCAACTTCATTTACCGACATGGAATTATGTGACAAGTAATACCATAGGTGTTAAGTGGTAGGCATTCTCATACTCTAGACCACGACATACGAGGTGGTAAGTGTAGGCATTCTCATACTCTAGACCACGACATACGAGGTGTTAAGTGGTAGGCATTCTCATACTCTAGACCACGACATACGAGGTGTTAAGTGTTAGGCATTCTCATATTCTAGGCCACGACATACGAGGTGTTAAGTGTTAGGCATTCTCATATTCTAGGCCACGACATACGAGGTGTTAAGTGTTAGGCATTCTCATATTCTAGGCCACGACATACGAGGTGTTAAGTGTTAGGCATTCTCATATTCTAGGCCACGACATACGAGGTGTTAAGTGTTAGGCATTCTCATATTCTAGGCCACGACATACGAGGTGTTAAGTGTTAGGCATTCTCATATTCTAGGCCACGACATACGAGGTGTTAAGTGTTAGGCATTCTCATATTCTAGGCCACGACATACGAGGTGTTAAGTGTTAGGCATTCTCATATTCTAGGCCACGACATACGAGGTGTTAAGTGTTAGGCATTCTCATATTCTAGGCCACGACATACGAGGTGTTAAGTGTTAGGCATTCTCATATTCTAGGCCACGACATACGAGGTGTTAAGTGTTAGGCTTCTCATATTCTAGGCCACGACATATGATGTGTTAAGTGTTAGGCTTCTCATATTCTAGGCCACGACATATGATGTGTTAAGTGTTAGGCATTCTCATATTCTAGGCCACGACATACGAGGTGTTAAGTGTTAGGCATTCTCATATTCTAGGCCACGACATACGAGGTGTTAAGTGTTAGGCATTCTCATATTCTAGGCCACGACATATGATGTGTTAAGTGTTAGGCATTCTCATATTCTAGGCCACGACATATGATGTATTAAGTGTTAGGCTTCTCATATTCTAGGCCACGACATACGAGGTGTTAAGTGTTAGGCATTCTCATATTCTAGGCCACGACATACGAGGTGTTAAGTATTAGGCATTCTCATATTCTAGGCCACGACATACGAGGTGTTAAGTGTTAGGCATTCTCATATTCTAGGCCACGACATACGAGGTGTTAAGTGTTAGGCATTCTCATATTCTAGGCCACGACATACGAGGTGTTAAGTGTTAGGCATTCTCATATTCTAGGCCACGACATACGAGGTGTTAAGTGTTAGGCATTCTCATATTCTAGGCCACGACATACGAGGTGTTAAGTGTTAGGCATTCTCATATTCTAGGCCACGACATACGAGGTGTTAAGTGTTAGGCATTCTCATATTCTAGGCCACGACATATGAGGTGTTAAGTGTTAGGCATTCTCATATTCTAGGCCACGACATATGATGTGTTAAGTGTTAGGCTTCTCATATTCTAGGCCACGACATACGAGGTGTTAAGTGTTAGGCATTCTCATATTCTAGGCCACGACATATGATGTGTTAAGTGTTAGGCTTCTCATATTCTAGGCCACGACATACGAGGTGTTAAGTGTTAGGCATTCTCATATTCTAGGCCACGACATACGAGGTGTTAAGTGTTAGGCATTCTCATATTCTAGGCCACGACATACGAGGTGTTAAGTGTTAGGCATTCTCATATTCTAGGCCACGACATATGATGTGTTAAGTGTTAGGCTTCTCATATTCTAGGCCACGACATATGATGTGTTAAGTGTTAGGCATTCTCATATTCTAGGCCACGACATATGATGTGTTAAGTGTTAGGCTTCTCATATTCTAGGCCACGACATACGGTGGTTGCCAGTTCTGTTTTTCGTTACCATTCTCTACATTTATGTAACTGAAATTATATACCCAATTATTCGTCTTATTAGATATTTATCTCCCTGACAGCCCACATTTCTAAACATCAATCACTTATCTACCTAACTACCTAAATACTCACCTAGAAACCTAGCTGCCTACCGACCAGCCAACCTACCTATCTGTCTAGCAATGTTCATAGTTATATACCGACCTACCAAACAGTCTGTCTATCTAATACCTGTCCATCCATCCATCCATCCATCCACCCACCCACCCACCCACCCGTCTGTCTGTCTGTCTGTCTGTCTGTCTGTCTATCTATCTATGGGTGCGTAGTGGAGGATGTATGCGTGACTGAGTGTGTGTTGGTGGACGGGTAGGGAATGCGTGTGTGGGTGGGGAGTGGTGTGTTGGTTGGGGATATTGTGTGGGTGAGGTATGTGTGTGTGGGTGGGGGATTTTTGTGGTGTGTGAGTGGGGGTATGTGGGGTGGATGGGTAAGGGTATCTGTGTGGGTGTGGTTGGGAATATTGTGTGGTATATGGGTGGGGGACATGTGTGTGGTGTGTAAGTGGGGATGTGTTGGTGAGGGATATATGTGTGTGGTGCATGGATTGGGAATAGTGCGTGGTAGGGGGTGTATGTGATGTGCGGGTGGGGGATTGTGTGGTGGGGATTAGGTTATGGCATGTGTAGGTGGGTGGAAGTTGTATGTGTGGGTGGTGGGGTGTGTGTGAGTGGATTGGGGATGTATGGGTGGTTAGGGAGATGTGTGTGTGTGTGTGGGGGGGGGGGGTAGGGACATGTCAGTTGGTGGGGATGTGTGTGTATGGTTTGGGGATGTGTGAGTGGATGTGCGATGTGTGGGTTGGTGGGGGATTGTGTGCATGGGTGGGGAATATGTTGTCGATGGAGATGTGGCTGGGGGATGGGTGGTTTGAGGTGTGGGTGGGAAGAGGATGTGTGGGTTAGGATGTGTATGTGGATGGGCGTGGGATGTGTGGGTTGGTGGGGGAATGTTTGTGGGTGGCGAGTGTGTTTTGGTTGGGGGATCAGGTGAGGGCAGTGTGTGTGTGGGTGGGGGATGTGCGGGAGGGGGATGGGTCGGTTGGTGGGGTATGTATGTGTCCCTTGGTGTGCGTGTGTGTGTGGGTAGGTGGGGGTGTGTGTGTGTGTGGGTGGGGTGATGTATGGATAGGTGGGAGATGGGCCTCATAACATGGTAATTAGCCTTGTTTATGTTTACAACATTCATTTCACAATGTTTATTTTTCTTCCTATGTAAATGTATAGTGCTCATGATAAACGAAAGACGAGTGATTGGAAGGGCCGAATGTAAGACGGGCCTGCGCGCCCAATTTGTGACCCTAATAAAGTTGATTTGATTTGATTTGATTTGATTTATATCTATCTATCTATCTGCCTGCCTGCCTGCCTGCCTGCCTGTTTGCCTGCCTGTCTGTCTGTCTGTCTGTCTGTCTGTCTGTGTATCTGCACATTGTCTACTTTCTTATGTAACTAACTACCCACCCATACCCCCACCCCACTGACTATCTACCTACCTATTTATCTACTATCCATCTGCCTACCTATCTACCTATTTATCTACGTATCTACCACCTACCTGCCTGCCTGCCAATATATCTTCTTACCCATCCACCCGCCTACCTAGCTATATATCTGTCTGCATATTTGCATGTCTTTCTGCTGTGACATTTGTCTAAAGTACTCTAAAGCATGCTGACGATATCGTTTACACATGTATTCATGACTAAACCACGCACTGAAGGGCATGGGCTCATCACCCTTACAATGAAGAAGCTTGGCTGGCCCATGAGACAGACATCTCCTGTTTAACGAACCACAAAGTGTCAGGCACAAAGCCTTGGAATGATGGGCACCCAGCGAAAGGAAATGAAAGTGGATCCAGTCTACCTTACTCTCCATCTATTTCCGGTGCATTCAAAACGGAAGTGTGGTCTTGCAATGCTTCCGTTTTGTTCTGATCACACCAGACGCTTAGAGAGTTGCATTAATCACAGTACAAAGGAATGAAGGCAAGCTGCATCTGTTATTTATATGTGTGTTGTTTGTTTCCTCAGTATCAGCATATCTCGAAACAGCAGGCATATTTTGACAGTCATACACCTGATATCAAGAAATATCATTTCGGGAACATTCTGAAGCCACAAAGACAGCTCATAAACACATTTAAAAGTATTGATTGCGTCCCATTGAAGAAGAAGAAATAAGTAGTGATTAGAAGACAAAAAATTGTAATCTATTGTAAACGATAGGGGATTCGAACCAATAGTATATTATAGCTGTAGTTTCAGATGGATGATAGATCTGGCTAATAATGACTTTGTATCAACTTCTCTGTCAAACTGATGTTCTTCTTCTTCTTCTTCTTCTTCTTCTTCTTCTTCTTCTTCTTCTTCTTCTTCTTCTTCTTCTTCTTCTTCTTCTTCTTCTTCTTCTTCTTCTTCTTCTTCTTGAAGGGATGTGTGGTAGGTGGGAAATGTGTGGGTGGGAGAGATTGTGTGGGGGATGTGTGTAAGTCGGGGATATTTTGGTGGGTGCGGGATATGTGAGTTGGCAGGAATATGTGTGTGTGGGTGTTGGTTATTTGGTTGCGGGATTTGTGTTTGGCTGAGTGGTTGGGGTGTGTGGGTGGGTGGTGGAGGATATGTGGATGGGTGAGTGTTGGTAGGTTATGGGATGGTTGGGGGATGTGTGCGTGTGGGTGGGGAGATGTGTGAAGGTGGGGGGATGTGTGGGTGGGCGATGGATGGGTGGATGCATGTATGAGTGCCTGGGATTGTGTGTGGGTGGGTGGGGGATGTGTGTGGAAGGATGTGTGGTTGGTGGGAGATGTGTGTGTGTGAGTGGTGAGATGGTGTATGTGGGGTGGGGGAGTGTGGGATGAGTGGGTTGGGGGTGGGTGGATGGATGGGGGCATATATGTGCCTGTGGGTATGTGTGTGGTTGGGTGGTGGATGTGTGTGTGAGGGACACGCGGATTGATAGGGGATGGGTGGGTGGATGGGTGGGTGGTTTGGTGGGTGGGGTTTTTGTCTCATAACATGGTAACATGCATTTTTTAAATGTTTACAACATTCATTTGACAATGTTTTCTTCCTATGTGAATGCATTATGCACTGATGAACGAAAGATGAGTGATTGGAAGGGCCGAATGTAAGACGGGCCTGCGTGCCCAATTTGTTACCCTTTGAAAATAAAGTTCGTTCGTTCGTTCTTCTTCTTCTCTTACTTTCGTTCATTCGTGTTTACATCGATGGATACATTATTATGACGTAGTTAACAGTGTTTTGGAGTCCCTCATTGTTCCATACAGTTATGAATGCAGCGAAATCTCACTAGGCCTGCATTCCAAATAGCTGGCAATGCTTGGGTCAACCCTGGAGAACAAGCTCTGAAGTTTTATCGCAATGCCGGCATAAGGATAATGATGAACCATTCAGACCAGGACTGTACATATTCTTGTGCAATACGTTATATCCTATCCGGAGCCTTAAAACGTTGACTGTCCCTGCCGGTCAAGAGAATGATGGTCGTTGTTGGTCTGATTGTGGTCATTTCTGGTAGTCCATTTAACTCTCTTTTTCTAATAATATGGCATATCTTAACACATTCTGTCTATCAAAAGTAGATTTGTAGTTAACAGAAATGGATGGCGGAAAATGAGAAGTAATTATGTATCACACTTATGACTTAAAAGTTGTTAATATGGTAGCTGACATGTTGTATTATATATCAAATTAAAGGGCGTTGCATAAGGAAAGCTACTGTATATAAGCCCATGACAGATACGGGATGTCGCTTAAGACGATTAATTATCTTATGCCACTCAATCAGTTAAGAAGCGTTTAGACTGATCAAGTAGGGTATTTAGATACCGTGAGAAAACTGTCTGATAAACCAAGAAGAAACAACAGCATCTGTAGTCACAGGACACAGTACTTCGCCGTGGGTGAGTGAAATTCCAAGCATAAAAGTGCATACAGATATTAACAACTCTCCAGGGAAGACCAAGTTTTCATTAATTCTCCATCGACCTGGCAATGGATACATGAGATACCATGTTTACATCATGTTCCTGATTTTTGCCAGAACCCTGTGCCGTGACAACCGAACAAATACGACAATCTTTCAAGACCGACCTCTGCAATATGAACTGAGGAATCCACAGTGAAGTTCATTTATGAGACATTGCATGGTGCAACAGGCTATGCCGGGGAACCAAATTTAGCCGTGCTGATGACAGATCGGCTGTGTCATCGAATCTCACATCTACAATCACGCGGACTGAAGTAAACGTTTTCACCTCTAGAACATGCATCATTCCTATTGCAACATCGGGGTGTGAGTCTACACTACACTACACTACACTACACTGCACTGCACTGCACTACACTACACTATATATCACGGTAGGCTCCAGTGAATCGGTCCAGGGGATCCTTGACACAAAATGCAATTTAGACGTAGATACATTGAACTCTCTGTGAGAAAGTCGCATATCTAGGTATTAGGTAACCATTCCAAAAAATTTTTTTTCCCCCGCGTTTCCATCCTGTTTCAGGATATTGCGGTCAACACCAGCATCTTTCAGCTGTATGTTGATTCCAAGGCTAGATTACGCTCATCAGCACGCCACGACTTTCTGAGCGACCGGCTCCATACTCTCATAAGTCACTTTTGCGATTCGAACCACTGCTAATTCTCGTCGCGTCACGTGACGAGAGTAGTCGGGGTTAGCGGAGAAAGCTGCTAACTCCTCGGCCACGGAGCCGGCTAACCATTCCAAAATGGAAATAAATAATGTGTATACTATTTTATCTCATCTGTACTACCTCGTGAAGCCCTCTGCTTCAATAACCACATGTCTATATCTGTTAATCCCGGATTACCTAGCTCATATTCTGGATAATCACTTTCTTCAGGCACAAGTTGATAAAGCCTGTTTACTTCATAATGTCCCTTACGACGCAACACGTTGTGAATTATTATTATTATTATTATTATTATTATTATTATTATTATTATTATTATTATTATTATTATTATTTGTTTTTGCCGTTGATTTTCATTGTGACCTTGCCTACACTCGTGCATTTAGGAGGATAACACCCGTCTTAATCTTTGAGATTCAAGGCATTACAATATTTGTGTCTGTGTTTTATAGTTTTAATGTTTGCTAGACTGTATCCTTCATACATTTACGTTGTTATTATTATTGTTAATAACAAGAGCTGCTTTTAAAGGATAACAACAATATAATACGATTACATGACTGTTTAGCTATTGCAGTGGGTTTAACCCCTAGATGGAAAATATTCTTTTAACTAGAAAAGTAGAGGTTCTAGTCTAGTGGCTAGCAATGATTGTTTTAACAAACAAGAAAAAAATAAAAACCAGTACGTTATACAAATAATCTTGAGGTATTTTATCGAAAGACTAAATTTCTCGGATAATGACGAAAAAATGGAGGTTATGTGTACAAGTTGTAGCTGCGTTAGTGTAGCAGCTAGACGCTTGTCTACTGTACCGGTGGTATTGAGTTCGATCCGCATCATGGTGGTTACAGTGTTTTAAAATTACACTAGACTCCGGAGTCCATGACGCCTAAAATAGGTACTAGCAAATATCTGGGGAAGTGAAACGCACCGGCTTGATACCGACCACATCATCCATCGTATACCGTTTGACCTATGAAATTTGGGGTTAATTCCATATGCAAAATGTGCCTAAATGCGTGCAAAAGGAGCCATTACTTTGTTTATTTACCCTTGTGAAACTAGTCAATTACTTTGTTTATTTACCCTTGTGAAACTAGTCAATTACTTTGTTTATTTACCCTTGTGAAACTAGTCAATGTTAGTGATAAACACTCTGCCGCGGAGCAAACACAGCAGGGGGCTTCTGATCGTTAGAAGAGTACCCCCTTCCCAGAATGTTTCGGATCATTTTACTTTTGACACTCTCTGGGGGCGGTCCGTCCGGGTCATGACTCCGATCGTATTTTCCCTGCTGTGCGAGGAGTTCGGTCAATTTCGTTGTCCTTGTTGTGCTTGTCCCTAAGCTGTTAACATGTCCACTTTCAAGCCTCGCCCCCCTCAGTGAGGTGAGTCCGTGCAGCCTGTGCTTGCCTCTGTGGTCGTGGGAAGCCTGCTTCTTCTCCAGCCACGGTCTCTATCGCCTCTATACGCCTCCGTTGCCACGTATCTTCTTCGCGCTCCGTTCGCGGCGCCGCACTCTGCTAGGAAGCCGGTTCTTCCTCCGTTTTTTTTCGATCCACCTTTTGGTCTCTGCAGGTGAGTGCGACTTTCGGACGATTACCGCTCTGGTATGGTGGTTGGACTTCGGCCGACATTTGTATGATTTGACTGCACTTAGACTCACCACCCTCGCTCGGAGGAAAGGCTATAGAATAGACACGAGACATTGCAAGTACGAGCTCTTAGACTCTTAAAGGTCGGAGAGTCACGATTTAGTCAC
This sequence comes from Cepaea nemoralis, assembly GCA_014155875.1. Classification (NCBI taxonomy): domain Eukaryota; kingdom Metazoa; phylum Mollusca; class Gastropoda; order Stylommatophora; family Helicidae; genus Cepaea; species Cepaea nemoralis. The sequence continues at coordinate 286,511 of JACEFZ010023124.1, read as the reverse complement.
TGGGATGGTAGTCAACGCAGATAATAACTTTGTAATCTGTTTCGTTTTCCCACCTGGTAATACTTTTGTAAATGTTTTCGTTATAACTCATCATCATCTAGTGCCTTGGCGGATGGCGTGTGCGATCATGTCTCTCCACAAATTACAATCTACGACGTCATTGATCAGTTCGTGTGTTGACTCCCTTCAGTGCTATGACACAAGACTGTCAAGAATCTTACCACGCTGTCTTCCTCGATCTCTCTTTCCGTAAATCTTTTCTGTTGTCACATAATGTTCCAGTTTTTGTCTTTTCATAACGTGGCCATAAAGCGATGACTGCCTCTTTCTGATGTTTGTGATAAGTTGTCTTTGCGACTCAGCTTCCCCTAAATCGTCCTGGTTGCTCTTTTTGGCTGTGCAACTAATTTTCAGCATTCTTTATAACATCACATCTCCAAGGCTTCCATGGATGTTTTCGCCCGTTTACTAAGTGTCCATGATTCCAAGTCGTATGTTAAAACTGGCTCTATGTAACATGCAAGAACTCTTTTTCTGACTTTCAAGGACAGTGACTTATTGCACGATATGTTCTCGTTTGATAGAATGCAATTTTTGCTTATCCTATTCTGCTGTTTATCTTAGTGATGCATCATCCATCCGATGTTATCCATGTGCCTAGTTATCTGAATTTTTGCACTTGCCCCATAATAACATTCTGTACTTTAATTACACATTTAGGCACAATCTGTTTCTTTGATATCACCATGACTTCTTTCTGTTATTCAAACTAAGGCCTACCTTTTCACTTTCTACAACCACTGTATTTATCAATTGAGTTGAGTTGAGTTAAGAATCGACATCACTGAACTCAGAACATTCCAATACGTGCTCCGTCCCCTCGTTCAACAGCCAGCGAGGAGTATTACTACTAATCGTTCCCACCGCTATCTGATTAAACGTTCTCCTGGTCTTCCTTCTTAATTTTGAGATTCTTCCAGAACCCCTACCGATGAAACGCAGTCTCATTCTTTCCATAAATGGGTTCTCAATCTGTTCCTCCGCCTTCTCCACCTGGTCCCACAAGCGCACGACCACCTTCCCCTTGTCCATAGGCAAACTACCACCATTTCCTGCTAGCCTATCAGCCTGTTCATTCCCCCGTACCCTGCATGGCCAGGGCAAAATATCCATACAATTCTCACAATCTGTGACCTCTGAAGCGACGAGAGCCATTCCACACTAAACATTCCGATCTCCACCTTACTAAGCATACTCTTTGAATCCGTAATGAATACAACGTGTATTGCAGTAGTCTCCACTAGCCACCGGAATGCCGCTGTTACTGCCTCCACCTCCATTCTCATGCTGGAGGTCGTAGTCTCATATGCCAGACTCTCCTTTTTCAAGGCTCGTCCATTAGCCTTTGCAATAAAGCCCCAGCCACTACGTCTGTTTCTCACCACTGACCCATCGGTGTAGATGACTATGTCACCTTGATGTGTGTTGCTCTGGATCAGCTGTTGCACTTCAAACTCAGTGCGGCCCGCTGCCCATTCTCTGCACTCACGACCCAGTGTTATTATTACATTGTGCCAGTCCGTAATGTCTTCCGGACCTTCAACTCACTCTCTTTCACGATTGATGGTCTCTAGATCACACACCTGACGTATAGAGTGTTCCACTTGTGCCATCCAGGACCTGCCTCGTCTTATTCTATGACTAAGATCTTTCGACCCTTGACCATATCCATTGCTGCATGCAGCGGGTGATCCCTATCTGCGGCAACTCTCAGGTACTATTTGTCCTGAAGGACCCTATACATATCCGTTATTGTTGGTAGAGCCAGGATATGTATTTATCAATTCCTGTAGATCGTTCTGACTTGTTGCTTTCAAGACGGTGTCATCAGCATAATGTAAGTTACTTATATTATGTCCGCCAACCAGGATCCCTGACATATTTTCTGTAGATCTCATTATATATTCACTGTACAATGAGACCAAATCATGAAACATTACACAACCTAGTCTAACGCCCTTCTTTATACACTGAAATGTTCCTACAAGGTTGTTGACTCTTATGACTGCTGTTTGTTGCCAATATATGTTCCTTATAACTGTAAAGTAAATGTCCAGAAGCAGTTTCTGGCTCTGGATCTGTGGTGCGAAAGTGCCATGACGTTGTGTAGGTCTGAGAACAAAGAGCAATAGGTGGCCAATATTTCCCTCACTTTGGCAGACGACGAGCCAAGATGTCGAATCCGCTTCTGATTGTGCTCATGACATTATCAGCGCAGTTGGCTATCAACTTGGCCAACACGCCAGCTTACCATTTATACGTCATTGAAAACAAATACAAAAGAACAAAGGTTCAGCTTCCCTATATATGATGAATCAATGAGGCGGAACAGCCCTGCACCAAACGTGGGAAAGCCCCAATTATGTAACAGCTATAAATCAAATTGTGGTTACAAAATGCAAGCAGTAAGCCATAAACACGGCGCTGCCCTGGATATAGTTCAACATTTTAAAACCAAACTAACACAAGCACGTCTGATTCTTCTATTTATGACACTCTTTAACTTTTCAACATGGAAGAAAGCTGGTGCATATAGACCATCATGTCTCAGAAACTGAAATACGAGGGGAAGTCAATAAGTAAGTCACAAATGGCTGTAGAAAAATTACTAAATATGATAATAACTTGAAACCAGTTTATTTTTATACATACTTAGTCCCTTTATTTATCAACATAATTTCCACCAACATTGATGCACTTATCCCATCGTTTTATCAGTCCGCCCAAACTTGCCGCATAGAACTGCGTGCTCAGTTTTCTAAACCACGTTTTCACTTCACATTCAACTTCGGCATCACTCGCGAAATGTCTTCCGCCAAGGCGGGTTGTCAGTGGACCTATCCTCTAGCGATTTCCTCTAAAGCGGTGCATAGCTGGGCAGAAAAGTTACGAAGGCGAGTCAATAAATAAGTAACACAGTTATGTGGGATGGCAGGTAAATGAAAAGAAAGCACGCATTTCTATGCAGCCAGTTTGGGAGGACTGATAAAACAATGGGATAAATGCATCAATGTTGGTGGAAATTATGTTGAGAAATAAAGGGTCAATGTATGTATACAAATAAACTAGTTTCAAGTTGATATCATAGTTAGTTATTTTTATACAGCCATTTATGATTTACTTATTAACTTACCCTCGTATATTGGCCATCTTAAACGACACAGGAGGTTGTAAAGAACAGTGCTGGGAGAGAACAAGCTAAAAGATCTAAATGTAAGATTTACCTATATATGCCAACTAAATGCATGAGAACAATCCTGCATTAAATATGGAGAAGTCTCATTCCCTTCTTCTTTCTTTCTTTTGTTCTTCACTGCTCTCTGCCGTTAGGCGTTGTTAAGCTTGTTTGATGACGGGTTCATTTTCACTAGGTGGCCGAACCAGTTAAGTCTTTGTCTATCAATGAATTTAACAACTGGTGTTTCTCAAAATGTTTTATAGATCTCCTCGTTTCTAATATGGTCTTTTTTATTTTCTCGCTGCCTTTCTCATGCATCTCGTTTCACAAGTAGCGAGTTTTATTTCTTGTTCTTTAATTAATGCCATTGTTTGACATTGATAGAACAACGTTGGTATACTAATTGAATTTAACATGTTCTTCTTAATGTCCATGTGGATAGCTCGATTTTTCAGGATGGGTGTAACTTGATATGTAACATTATTGGCTTATTTAGTTCTTATCTCCATCTCTCTATCTACTTTGCCATCAGATGTAAAAATGCTTCCAAGATAATCGAATTCGTGTACCTTTGGTCGTTTATTTGTATAATAATTTCATAATTGTCCCACGTCCTTAACCAGCTAAAAATCATACAATGATAATAAATAGCACGAAGTAGGCTATGAATAGGGCGCTGCTCTGGCATCATGATAAAACTAGCCTAACCTATCACGTCTGATTCTGCCTTTATTGACATTCTTCTACAAGATCTGAACATCGGAGAAATCTGTCTCATAAACAGGCATCATGTCTCGGAAACAGAAATACTTTGGGCCACATTAAGCGTCTCGGTGGTTTGGCAAGAACAGTGATGGAAGGAATGGTACCGGAAGAAGACCCAGAGGTCCACCAGTATAAGATGAAAACAGGATAAGGCAGACACGCTGGCATGAAAATGCATGAGGCAGGACAACTGGCCAGGAATCGATAATCTTTTCGGCGGGCCGTGATGAGAGCTACGGTATGCAAAGTAAGTGCTCCAAGATTGGGGCTTGGGAGAAAGGGTGGAGGGAGGGCGGGGGATGTCTCATTGGCGTAGTAGTTAAACAGTATGACACGGGACCGAAGTTTGTGGGATAGATTCTGGACTCTGTCATTTGGTTCACGGATGAAATTATTGTCGGAGACTCCTGCGGGTCATCGCTGGAGTTGTGGAGTTCGTGCTTTGTGCGATGCTTTCGGTAGTCCGCCTTGCGGAAAGAGACTTAGCCATATGGTATAAAACCAGATGCAATGACGGAGAACCTCTCCTGTTTACACCTTAAACCTTTAAAATGCTACCGGGTCAGCAGGCAAGACTGCTAGCCAACCTTTTTACTGTGGCTTCCAGATGTTTCTATAATATTCAGTATATTTTCCCAATGAGATGCACAATTCAGTCAATGTAACATATATTATATCAATGTTGACATATTAAAACAGACGAAGAGTTAGTTATACTTACGCAGCTCTAAAAACACAATATAGTTTTGGTATCCAAAATCGAACACCTGGTTAGAAATTATTTACACTGTTTTTAGAATTCACACCTCCCGGACTCTGTTCTGAAATTATGACATCCTGGACTCTGTTCTGAAGTTGTTAACAAACTGCAAACATATCATTTTCAAATAAATCACAAGTATAAGGCTGGAGCGCATATCTATGCATCTTAATGGTCTTTCTGTGGTATGAAAAAAAAAAAAAGATTAAACAACTGAGGCGACAGACACTAAGACATAATACACAACACACACATACACACATACACATGCCGTTTATGTGTGAGTCTCGGTAGGATTTGTGGTTAATGCTGTTGCCCCCCCCCCCCCCCCCCCCCATAGTGGTCGGGAGTTTAATATTGCTTTGTTTGGTTTCAAAAATGCACAAAAAAAAGCAAACAAATCTTGATATCATACACGCACAAACAAGAACACATGCGCACATACACATGCACGCACTCACGCACAAACACGCGTACACACACACAAACCCAAGATCATCGGTAAGGGAGTCCAGCGTCTAGTCGTTACGCTGCCGCGGCTCCCTAGATTATACTCACACACACACACACACTCACACTCACACACACTCTCACACACACACACACTCACAGACACACACACACACACACACTCACACACACACCGATGATCTTTGGTTCGATTCGCAACTAGGCGATTTCAAATTTTAGAAACTCACCTCGGCTCCAAGGTAAACTCAGTCTAAACTGAATACCAGTAAATATACTGGGAAGTATATATATATATATATATATATATATATATATATATATATATATATATATATATATATATATATATATATATATATATATATAAAACTTAATGCAGCTATAATTACACGAACACATTAATCTACTCATAATAATGTCTTTCCGTAATGAATTTGAACAAACAGGACACGGTACATTAGATTACGCGATTTATTGCCTTGAATATTTTGCTGCACCTCATCGGGTATATAACATAACATCGCACAACATAAACCAAAGCAATAATATAAATCTTTCAAGCTGAAATAAACAATACAGATGTTTACATAGTAATTGTAATTGTCTATCACAGTAATTTTAAATTAACTATCGTTGATTATTTTTTTTTGCACAAAGTAGGTATTTGTAAATGAATGGCAATTGCTTCGACCAGCTCTAGCGTGCGAAAATATTGTATGTGTTAAACAACACCAGAATTCCATTGTCCTTGTCATTGACATTAATATATTAACGTATTGTATAAGAAATACTAGTGAAACGAAACTTCCATTTCCGGGCATCACACAATCTTAGCCAACGATGCATCCAACTAGGAACCAAATGGCTACACTGTGCATGTTTTGTTTTTTTTCCGCGTTTCCATCCTGTTTCAGGATATTGCGGTCACCAGCATCTTTCAGCTGTATGTTGACTCCTATGCTAGATTACGCTCATCAGCACGCCACGACTTTCTGAGCGACCGGCTGCATACTCTCATAAGTCACTAGCGTGACTCGAACCACTTCTAATTCTCGTCCGCTCACGTTGACTACGAGAGTATTCGGGATTAACGGAGAAAGCTGCTAATCCTTCGGCCAGGCAGCCGGCACACTGTGCATGTAGGGAACTTTATTCATATCAGGTCAGCACGTGTCAACAAAGGACTTTACATCTGAGTTACGTAACGTTCGCTTGAGAAGTGAACCAATTCAGGACAATTGGTTTATATGGTTACATACAGGAGTGTTTAAGCTAGAGACACACTTACACCTGTAGGTAATGCCTAAGGTAAGTCGCTCAGCACAGAAGTCACGCATGACAAACAGGTGAAGCTAAAAGAGTTGTACATTAATAACGCCGAGTGACAAAACTACGCAGTCAGCCATTGGCACAATGAAGTTAACTTTGGGAATGATTGCTTATTGCGTAAATGTTTGTTTTGCAAAAGTCGACTTTACCAATTTAATATAAAGGCGACGCGAACTCATATATAGACAAAGCCAGTGGGGCAGGAAACATTAAGTATTTCGCTTGTACTATCCCAGGTGTGATATATTATAGAATGAGATTTGGTGGGTGTTGGCAATAGCTCTTCATGATAAACGTGGTCGGGGCCCATTGGGATCGTATGTATAGTGTAGAAGAACAGATCGATCATGACGGTCAGTAGATAATGGTGCAGCAGGGAGTGACCACAGGTTCTGACCTTCACTCAGGACTTCCGGGAAGGGCCAGACGGACACATTATTATAATGTTACAGGTACCAGTAAAATTGGGACTTTTCGCTTGCTGTTGAAAATTAGGACGGAGTACGCATGGAAATATCCCGATTGCTGTGATGCCGGTTCTTGACTCATACAACTCAAATTCTCCTGAATACTGTGCTTGTGTTAAGTCTCAACTAACCCTGAAGACTGTGTGTATTGACTCCCAGCTCTCACTGAAGACTGCGTTTGTTAACTCCCAACTCCCCCTGAAGACTGTGTGTGTTAACTCTCTAATCCGACGCATTGGTGCTCAGGTTGTCATAGCCTCGAGAAAGTCTTGCCTCTAACGGAGTGATGCCTGTGGAAAGGGTTTTCTTCCCTCACGGTACCAAATTAGCGTCTCCACGGGGACTTTGTTGTAGAGCTCTCTTTCCCCTCTCCAAAACAGAAACCAGCCTCAGTAGAGTTGTGGCTAGACACTCGCCTAACGACCAGGAGGTCAGGGGTCGATCCACAGCTAGACGAATTCGTACTTTTCATAATCGATTTATTTGGTTGTTTGAGGATTTGAGGATTTAAAGATTGGGCACAACCCACTACTGGAAACGCTGATCGTATTCCTGTACGAAACTAAGGCCTTGTACACGTCAGATTGGAAGCACTGGGTTAGAGTTTCGCTCTCGTTTTAGCTCGTCAGTAGTGCATATCCTTTACTGGACCCGGGGTCGAAGCCCCGGATCACCGGCGTGTGATACGGGTGTGTAACAACTAGACCATGTGTGTCACGCTAGACGCGACCAAATTATCATACTTGAATCTTGCAACGTCACCCATTGTAGGCAATAGCTCAAAATTAGCCCGATCGCCGCGACTGACATCCGTCAATCGATGTGGCCTCGTATGCGCAGGTCTTCTCGATCTGGCAAAGCACACCAGGTCGCCTAAAGTCCAGCGAGTAATAATCATGTTGACGTATTTGGTTGTTTACAACCTTTTCATAATTGTTCTTGGCTCACAGGTCTACCAGCATACAATGAATACCAAGAATGTTTTGGGAAATGAAAGCAGCCGGTGTGAAACTGACTTCATCACCCTCCGAGTTCCTTCTGGTCTATACAACTATGGGTATAATAGCCACTTTAGTATCATTTTCTCAATTGCTTTTTAATTATATAACCTGCATAGTTGGATACCTCTTGGGAAAAACATCCGACGGTACCTTATTCAAGTATGTAGGTCAATTGTAAGCCGAGATATTAATGCTTGTGTGTCGGTTTATCATTTAACAGGAACATATAGAAGAAAACGGTTTTGACCTTTTCATTTTTTGTGACTCTACCTACACACTCACACCACTGTGGGTTACATTCATGCCAAGGGAGATTAACACTGCGGCCCGTCTAACTCAAGGACAAATAACTCTGCCAGTTTATATATATATATACACACACACATAGATATATTCATCTCCACGCCATCTTGTGATGGCGTCAGACCGCGCGCAGACTGCACGCGAATCTTGTCAGCCAGCGTAGATAGATGCATTTTGACAAAAGATGTTCCGTTGGAAAGATGAAAAATTATCAATGATCTGGTCCATGCAGAGTGATGAAAAATTGCACATACATACAATAATGGGTGTTGAATGTAAACATGCATTCATTATCATTGTAGTCGCTCTGAATATTTCATAACAATATTAAATGTTCCTAGCTGGAGTAAAACTGCCACCTCCGGCCATTGAAATACCTAATTACAGCATGCGATCTTCATAATGTCAGTGTGACAATGATTGCCAACTTAAATGGTCGAAAATTACATTACAAAATACACATAAAAATGGATGCTACATTTAATGATGCATAGAATAACAATGTAGGATTCTCGAAGTGCCAGACATGCACAAGGCAAAAAGGGGTGGGAAAAACTATATAAAGTAATCGATGTCTGTTTTAACTCGATCTTGAAATAATCCGGGAATTTAACATCATGAGTACTCTAAACCCCTTTAAATCGGTGACACAAAAACAAGAAAACAAAAGTCACCGCAAATAAATCTCCGGTAAAGTTCGGCAACCGAAAAACGTAGTGCCAAGTTATAACACTGTATGCCCGTGGCTGTTTAATGCACGAAAAGGGATCTTTACTTTACTTTACTTTACTTTACTTTACTTTACTTTACGGGTATGCAAGACCGGTAATGGAACGACACATCGGCGGAGAGGCAATTTATTATGTAACGAGGTCGTTATTTAGCACGGCATAATAAATAAATAAATATGTGGACTGGCTGAGATTATTCCTGGGTTGATCATGTTTTCTACTGAGGTTGTAGACATTTCATTCTCAACAGACTCCAAACCATAGCTAAAGGAGAATGGGCTGAGGTAAGTAAGGGTCCTTTGTACATACCTTAAAACGTAGTGATACATGGCTCTAGACCTATATTTGTATAGACCAACCACCACTCAAACGGGGATATGGTCAATGTCAGGCCTGTCGCCTTCATCTCTAAGACATTTCCGGGCACCCATTTTAGGTTGGGTCGCACTGGGACCGTCCGCATATCCCCTCTACGAAGCACATGAAGGTCGGGCATTTATTTTACAAGGGCGCGTCACAACATAACTATGCAAGCCCAAGTACTATTATGGCACTTTATTTTTACATACATAAGTATGTCTTCAATTGGTAAACGTTTACGCTGTTGTCACTCATAACCACATAACACGGCTCCCCCTCACTTCTGCAGTTTACTAAGGCAATCAATCGTCTCGGCTAGACACCCACGAGTCAAACAAAGTCTTGTCTGTATAATGTGGGATCTTGCATGCGCATTTGTACATTATGCTTGACAAGGTCGCTCTCTTAAAATGTGTTGCTGTGCAGGTATTTTGTTTGTATTGTTGAGAAATAAAATGGGTTACACGGCAGTAAGGCTATCAAAAATTCAATGGGTATGTCAGTAATCATAGAAAGTGGAAATGGTCAGCTGTACAAGATACCAATTTCAAAATACAGAATAGTCGGTACGGCAAAAAAGTTATCATTAGTGCACAAAAATAGGGGGACTGATAACAACACATTTTAAAAATAGGTCTTCGAGTCGTTCAAAGATTAAAAAAAAAAGAATTAAAATGTCTTTTTGTATGATTTTCTTTTATAACCTTTGAAGGCTTTCTAGCCACAGCGTCGCTTGTCATTGTGGTCTTGTAAATCTGGTCAATTTTATTGTTCGGTTTTATTCATATAGTCTTTGTTATTTCGTCGCTGCAAAGAGATGAAGGGTTCTCTGTGGCTGAAGGGCTTGCGAACGCGGTTTGTGAGCCCGTATACCCGGGTTCGAAACACGGCGGTGCTCGTATTTTCGAAAAAGGTATAGAGACCGGTCGTTCAGAAAGCAATGGCAAACTACTGAACGTAACACTTGCCTAGTACATCAACAGCAGCTGAAAATGCTGGTGTTGACTGCAACGTCCCGTAAGGGATACGCAACAAAATTATTTTTTTTTTAAGAGATGGACACGTGAAGGTGTCATATTACCGTATTCGGCCGAGTGACGAAGAATGTCTCAGCTTATTCTTCCAAACGATTCTTCATTGTGTTACTATGTGCGTGTGGTCGGGCATTATCAGACAACAACCACACTCCGTCGACTGACGCCTGAATCGTTGTGCGTTGAACAGCTCTCTGTATTTTCTTCTTCTTCTCTTCTTCTGCCTTTTATCCACCATTGGGATGGATAGGCCTTCAACCAAGCGCCCAACCGTCCAATCTCTTGCTATATCCTGCAGCTCCCTCCATGTTCTCCCAGTATTATTTATCTATGTCTGAAATTATCTTGTCTACGTGTTTTAGGTCTCTCGTTATTTCGATACCTTGTGGGTTCCAGACAAGAGAGTGTCTAGTTATATTGTCGTCAGGTTTTCTCTGTGTGTCCTATCCAGCAACATTGTCATTTCTTCACCTCTTGATTCACTTGTATTTGTTTAGTTCTCTCTATGAGCTCTACATTGGTGATTGGTGACTATTTTATTCCCACTACTCTGCTCAAGTACCACTTAGCGAATGTCTGTAGTTCATTAGTAATTCTTTCAGTTGTTCTTCATGTTTCTAACCAATGCATTGGAATGGATTTAACATTGGAGCTACAAATTTTAAGTTTATTCCTAAGCTTAATTTCTTTAACTTCCACAAATTTCCTATAAAAGCGCCGCTTTGGATTTTTTGGAATTTATTTCCTTAGTATTGACTGCATAAGTAGGGATACTCATTTAAGCATTACAATGAGTGAAATCTAACTAAAGGGCCACACGTATCCGTAACACAGTTGTCTTGATTTTCTCAGGGCTGGAGTGTTTTCTTTCTATTTTTATTTTAAAACTAGGCAGCCGGGATGTCATGGATTGGACATTTGTCTCAGGGATCGAAGTGAAGTGGTGGTCAGCGAGCTTACTTGCCAAGACAGTTGTCAAGATATAATCCCCAGCAGATGTTTTTTTCTCCCGGCTATCACAGCTTTAGGGTCGATCCATTCTCACGAAATATGCCTCAGAGAATATTCCTAATTTTTAAAGGAAATTGTCTGAAAGTAATAACGACGATAAAGGAAACTGGCCACCATACCTCATATGCTGTAGGCTAGAGTATGCGAGGGCATAACACGTTCATCCCCAACGGCGGTATCTGCTATGAGAGTACCACTACCTTTACCTCAAGAGGTTGTGGGATATCCAGTGCAGTCCCCAACAAATATTTCGCCCAAGAGATCCTCACCATGCTACTTAAAGACTTAAAGTAGAAGTGGGTGAGGGAAGCATTCATGTCGTGTTTCGCTTGGGTCTCTGTTATTTGCCGAGGTATCCACCAGATGTACCATTGAGTTGAGTTGAGTTGAGTTTAGTTGAGCTGAGTTAAGTTGAGTTGAATTAAACTGAATTGAGTTGAGACAAGAACCGACATTACTGCATTCTGGACTTTCCCAAAAGCGCCCAGTCCTAACCTTCAACAGCCAGCAAAGAGTTTCAATGTTAATGGTGGCCGTTGCAACCTTATCCCTCCCGCTAGCCTAGGGACATCCTTCGACAAGGTGGAGCACCAGTTTAGCCCCCCCCCCCCTCCCCGAATCAGGCTTACGTCCCAAGTTCAAGTTGTGTCCTGCTTACCGAGGAACTGCATGTTTGTAGGGAGCACAAATGATTTACTGAGGCAGTCAATATTACAGGGGTGGCGCTTGGTTGATGAACATCTTGTCCTAGTCCCCTTCCCCAGCACGAGGGCACTACTGGGGTGACTCGGGGTATGAACCCTTACATACACTCCATCAAATAAGTTACTAAATTTAATTTCTAAGAACCATCGCAGGAGCTACGGAGTACGTGCTCTGCGTTTGATATAATCTTCAGTAGTCAGTGTAGATGGTATGAAGAGAAGAAGGCGAGGAAATGGAGAGAGAAGAAGGCATATATGCTTAATTTTCAACAGCGAAACCTGTAGCAAACATTGTTCCAAATCTTGTAATGTGAAATATCAATCCTACTTCCAAATCTCTAGCTATCCTCTCTGACTGTTCTCCCCATCTATTGCGCTGTGTAAGCCCACGATGAACTTGAGCCATGCTTCACAGACCTATCTATGTAGATGATGTTGTTTTCTGGATGTGATTGTTTCTCGACCAATTCTTTATCCCAGTGTCGACTCATGCGGGCAACTTACATCTACAGCAACATGTAAATGACATCAGTGTTACAACACGATCCAGCGACCTTGAAAACCGACCTCGTCTTTGTTCGTCGGTGGTGCTAACCCAATCACCACCTAACGCACAACACCAGCTTCTAAAATGATCCAATCACGCGCTGGCCATATACAGGTTCCGGTCCCAGGTGAATGTGAATTGCTACTGTTCATTTTGCATAAGGAACATATTAGGAAGCCACAGTGTAACAGTGGTTTGTGCTTTTGTCTGCTACGTTATTGGCAAGGATTCAATCCTCATCAGTGGCAGAAATATTATTGTAATTATTACAGCCTTGAGGTCGACCCAGATTCAATTGGTGCTTGAGGCTTATAACAATTTACCATTTCTTCAGAGGGTCGCGATAGCGCCGTGGCTAGGACACTCACCTGCAGATGGTGGTTATGTGTTCGAGTCGCCGTCGAGTCGGATATTTTTAATATAACTAAGCTGGGCTCCTTAATCTAACCAGCCTAACTTAGGTACCGGGAAATGTTGTGGGAAGTAAAGATGACGGACGTGATACTGACCACATCACTCATCGAGTCGCGAATAGTCTATACTGACGGGTCTAGCACCATATACCCAACAAGCTTCAGGGCGTGGACAAAGATTCTCTACTTGTGTATTTTGCCTTCTCTAATTAAAGGTAGTCCCATTACATACACTGGCGTACGCGTTTGACATTAGAAGTCATACACAAACTTTCACATAGAAATGTTAGCTTTGGTGACCCGCTTCGGTTCTCGTCATCAATCCTAGATGAAAGTAACTCTGTTGCAAATATTACCGTTTGGGTGCAGAGGTAGACCTTAATGTACACTAAGTACTTGAGCTTAACCAGATGCTAAAATATGTATTCACCCGCTTCACAAAACCAGTTTAGGGAGAGTCTATTAGTAGCAGAAGACAATGAATCGGTACAACTATCTCGGAACAGTTGTGTCATCTGATGGGAGATGCCTTGAAGAGGTTAGAGCAAGAATCGATATGGCAAATGTTGATCCAAACAATGATAAAAGTTTAACTGCAAAGTTTTTCAAGTTGGAAAATTATTCTTCTGATAAAGATCCACAGAAAGGCCAGAAAACCATCTCACTTGAATTTATCTTTCAGGTCATGATCTGCTTGTAAGTCAAGCAGCTCCAATTGTATGTCCTCTGTGGCTGTATCAGCTTCTTCACTAAAAGGGGAACTGAGAATATTGAACTGTGGCTCCGAGTTCTTGAAATCTTGGAATCTCTATCCAAATTCTTCAGTCAATGCATCTAATTGGGTTTTGTACATTTCAGTTATTTCACCAGAAATGATTTCTTGTTTAAGCAAAGGGAAGTGACAAAGTCTTTTTTCACTTGCTTGTCTGGAGAATAGTGAGAGTTTTGCCTGAAATGATTTTACATGTACATACAATTCATGTGCAAATACACCATTGCTCTGAAATTTGACATTCAGTTCATTTAACTTTTCCATAATTTCAATGGCAAACATAAAGTCTAACTTCCATTCTTTATTGACAATGTTAGTATTAAAGTCACAGTCAATGCCCTTCATCTCTAAGAACATCACTATTTCTTCTCTGAGGTCCCATACTCGCCGCAACACCTTGCCGAGACTCAGCCATCGAACACTGGTGTGGTACAGGACATCGGAATTTTCAGTTTCCAAATCATCAAGTAATGCCTTGAACTGTCTGTGATTAAATCCTCTTAATCTGATGAGGTTGATGACCTGACAACTTGGTCAATAACATGCTTGTTATTGAAAACAGTTTTACACAGACTTTCTAGATGGATCACACCGTGAAGTGGTAATAATTTGTGGTCAGGATATTCTGCTTCAATCTTATCACTTATCAACTTTACCAGGCCTACATTTTTTTTCTAGTCAAAGCACGAGCTGAGTCAGTTGTAACACTTGCCATCTTGTTCCAAACCAACCCAGTTCTTTCAATACAGTTAGTAACAGCATTGAATATATCATGGCTTGTGCTTGTGTCATTGCGTGACTCAACACTCAGTAACTCTTCAGTGAGGTTGAAAGAAGTGTTTATTCCACGTATAAAAATCAATAACTGGGCAGTATCATGTACATCGGTACTCTCTTTCAATGCAGAGAGTACCACAAATATTGTTTACTTGCATCTTGAAGTTGATGCATCAAATTGTTACTTATCTTGTCTACACTCTGATCACAGTTCTCCTTGATAAAGTAATGTTGTCAATTTTGCTTGTTTGTTCTGGACACATAATGTTTGCTGCATCTAGAAAACATTCCTTGATGAACTCATCATCAGAAAATGGCTTGTTCTGTTTTACAATTCTGTGTGACAGCACAAGACTAGCTTCTGTTACAGCATCTTGAATTGAAGACAGTTTAGTGAAAACAGTTTGCTGTTTTCCAAATTGTTCACCAACTCCAGGCATGTCCTTTCCATCTCTTCTGTTATTAAATACTATACGATGTCGGAATGTTTTGTTTGATAATGTTTTTTTTTTTTTTAAATTGTACTCCTTGAAGACAGCCACTGACTCACGTCACAACAAGCAAACTGATATGCTACCAACTTTTATAAAACAGTACTTAGTTGTCTATTCGCCATTTTAAACATGGCATTCATATCCAATTTTACGTTTCTTAGTGACAATAATTGTTTTAATATCATTCTAACAGTTAGAATTTTACAAAACTTTAAAAAGGAAATGAAACAAAACCTACTTCCAGCTGTGTGTGAAAATAAAATATTCGGAAAGCAAGTAGTAAACTCAAAATAAATTTCAGAAATATATCAAGACTACTACAACAAATAAAGTAATTTGCACATTGTAAATGTGGAAATAATTTATAACAGCAAAAAGCGTTTAAATTTAATTAGTTTCTTGCAAAATAAATCATTCACCGGAGAAATATCTGTTTTTCATAATCATCCTTATCAAATTGTTACATGTCGATAAATATTTCTCTATATTAAAATCGATAAATTCCCATATTAGCATTACATTACGAAGGACTTTTGCAAAAATAGAAAATTAGAAATAAATGTTATCAAAAATGTTAAAACAATCATAACGGTACATGAAATTCTTTAAAATTCAACAAAATAACTTAAAAACGAAGCAAAAAGTTGTATTTCTAGATGATCACGAGGGCCACATAATATCAGTTGC
Organism: Cepaea nemoralis; assembly: GCA_014155875.1. NCBI lineage: Eukaryota > Metazoa > Mollusca > Gastropoda > Stylommatophora > Helicidae > Cepaea > Cepaea nemoralis. Next base: position 270,647 of record JACEFZ010023124.1, on the reverse strand, counting down.
TGTTCCGCATGCGGCCCGCGGACCGTAGTTTACCCACCCCTGCAATAGCATGTCTTTTGCAGAACCTCACTCCCATAACAACCATCTGGAAAACATCTCGATCATAAACAAGATGTCCCGCGTCCGATAATTCCATTTGGAGGTCATCTGTCACATCTTGCACCCATCTACTCTTTGGCCTTCCTCTTCCTATCTTAACGGGCATATATTCCTCCATTATTGTTCTCTCCAAACTTTCATGACGTTTCAAGTGACCAAACTATTTCAATTGCTTTTGTTTTTTAGTCTTTAGTAGCCAAGCTTCTTCAATATTCAGCTCTTATCGTATGGTTTCATTTGTTCGTTTCTTTATCCAATATATTCTTAGAACCCTTCTATAACATGTATATGCAAAGGAATTTGTGCGCTGTTCAGTTTGTTTAGTAAGTGTCCAGGTATCACAGGCGTATGTTGCAATGAGAAAGATGCATGCTCTTAAAAATCTAATTTGTGTAGTTCTATCTATCCTACACCACAATGTATTCAGTTGTAACTTAGGACAGAGAAGTCTAACTGCTAAAAACATCTTGAATAAACTCCCCGAAACTGTCATTTTACTTTCCTTAATTGTCACTGCAAACTTCCCAAAATTGTCACTAATTCTAACCTTACCTTTAGTTTTCTGCTACATCTGCTGCTTCATATATTGCTATCCAAATCAGTGTGGCTTTTCAGTAATATCCGTCTCTTTCAACAGCAACTACTTCATCCAGTGGAACAATTCTTTGAAAAGACGCCGTGTCGTGTTAGGTGTACATTTGCTAGCTCATGTGTAACTTAAATTTTTCTTTATGACCTTTTGCTGAGTCATAAGTTAGAATGGTGGAAAAGTGTCACCTCTCTCCCCGAATAGTGTGATAGAAATGATGAATAACTAGGCGCGTTTCCTCCTGTCATTTTATGTTTATTTAAAATAGAACGGAAGGCGCGGTAGTGTAATGGCTACAGGCTTGTATGCTGGCATGAAGGGCATGGGTTTAATTCACGTGGCGGCCGATTTTTAAAATTGTCTTGGGATCCCAGGTCGACTCAGTCTAAAATATGTACCAGGAACTGGTTTGGGAAGTAAAGACGGCCGATGTGATACTGACCATATCACTTGTCGAGTGCCGGTTGGGACGTACACGTACGGGTCTAACACCAAATGTTCAACACCCCTTATAGTACGCCTCATTGTGGTACTATGGTATTCTTTACTGTGGTACTATGGTACACCTTACTGTGGTACTATAGTATGCCTTACTGTGGTACTATGGTACGCCTTACTGTGGTACTATGGTATTCTTTACTGTGGTACTATGGTATTCTTTACTGTTGTACTATGGTATTCTTTATTGTGGTACTATGGTACGCCTTACTGTGGTACCATGGTACGCCTTACTGTGGTACTATGGCAAGCCTTGCTGTGGTACTATGGTACGCCTTGCTGTGGTACTATGGTACGCCTTACTGTGGTACTATAGTACGCCTTACTGTGGCACTATGGTACGCCTTACTGTGGTACTATGGTATGCCTTACTGTGGTACTATGGTACGATTTACTTTGGAACTATGGTACGCATCACTGTGACACTATGGTACGACTCACTGTGGTACCATGGTACGCCTTACTGTGGCACTGTGGTACGCCGTACTGTGGTTTTATGGTACGCCTTACTGTGGTACTATGGTAGCCTCACTGTGGTACTATGGTACAGCTTACTATGGTATTGTGGTACGCCGTACATGACATACTTTCCTACCACATACAAGCCAACTGCAGATGTGAGGCTTCTGGAGATGTGAAAGAATGTATAACATAAAAGGGCTAACTAGGTGCCACGTATGGCTATTGGTGAGTGCGCTGGATTGTCAATACAGTGATCCGGGTTCAACGCCAGCCCTGGCAGGGATTTTCCCTTTCCATATGTCATGCATCGGTTCAGAGGTCGCGGGTTGTGAGCATTCGCTGGAACTTTTCTCTAGGACACTCTGCTGTGGTTGGAAATGAACAGGCTGACACATGGCTGGTGCAGCATCATTAAAAGGTGACTTGATGCATCATAAGGCGGGTGTTGTGAAGGCCATCTGGGAGCGCGTGAATAATGCAAAAGAATTCATATGCTATCATGGTCTAGAGAGAATGCAGCAGCAAGGTGTAGTCAGGGGACCTGGTCGACAGTCGTCACTCAGAGGTAAAGCAAGGCTGACATATCATCAGATTGCAGTGGACACCATTAGTATTTGAACTCTTTCCTGGCCGTTGAAGATGACGACTTGACGCTTATGGGAATGCACAGATTGCAATGATTGTCGGTTCTTGACTCAACTCAACTTATTACTTTCCGACCAGTATGGTTCCGTAGTTGACCCGACCTCATTACATGGGTACAGGATCATTTTCAGAATTTTCTGAGAATTGCCTGAGACGAAAATGAGAGTGGAAGGAAACTGAACCCGACCTCATTATGTCGTTGTCCACCCACCCACCCACCCACCTATCCATTAATCCACTTATCCATCCATCTATCCATTCACCCACCCACCCATCCATCCATCCATCCACCCACCCACCCATCCATTAATCCACTTATCCATCCATCTATCCATTCACCCACCCACCCACCCATCCATCCATCCATCCATCCATCCACCCATCCATACATCCATCCATCGTTCAGAAATCAATGGCACAATTGAACATAAACTTACCAAGAAATCACGAACAGCCAAAAATTCTGGGGTTGACTGTGACATCCTGTAAAGGCATGCAACTACCTTGAGGTTGGTATAGATATTTTTTTCCCTGGCCCATTTTCAAATCTAATAATTACTTTGGAAATAGCAGAAATTTACATGTTAACAGTATTTTAAAGCTACAGCCTCACACCATATTAAAGCTACAATTCTTATAAAAGTGACAGCTATTCACAAACATCCTGTCTGACTATTGATAACAGGTTTTGCCGTTTTGTTTGACAGCTGGCATTTTAGCCTGGAGTATGCCACGCTGTAATACTTGTCTTCTATCCACCCCCCCCCCCTCCCCCACACACACACTCACGTCTTGAGGGTTATCGAGGCGATTAAATCCATGATTTACTGCAGGCGGCGATGCAAAGACAGGTTGTACCCGTAAGGCAGTGGTTACTTTGAGCTTTCCAGGCCCCGATAGCAGTGAATTCAATGGGGTATCTTCACCAATTTACCACACGAAGCAGACGTAATGAGACCAAGACGCACTGGAAAGGACGAACGAACTTTATTTTCAAATGGTCACAAATTGGGCACGCAGGCCCGTATTACATTTCGCCCTTCAAACCACTCATCTCTCGCACATCAATTATCTATCCCGAATATTACATTTACATTTAAAAATAATAAACATTTTAAATTGAGAGATGTAAACATAAACCAACCAAAAAATGCATATTTCAAGATTATACAGACAGGAACAGGGATGAGAGGCATAGAAATGACGTGGAGGAACTACCAGAGATAACAAATTATAATATTGTTTTTATCATAAGTGTAACTGTTTCCTTGGGGGATGGCTGGCGTAAAATGAAGAAGAGAAGAACTGATCCTTCATGACTGCACTTAACGAAGAATAAATGTAATTAATGAATGAAAATAGTCATCCCATTATCTCCCATTCTTGGTATCTTGCTGGGCACAATTTCATTCAACGACTTGTTCATACTGGTGCTTGTTGTTTGGTTGGTTAGTTGGTTTTGCTTGGTTGATTTGGTTGGGATGTTTTGATTGGCTGGTTGCTCTGATTGATTGGTTGATTTTAATTGCGTGGTTGGTTGTGAATCCTCTGGAAGACTGAGTTTTAGCGTCTGATGCATTGGTGTTCAGGTATCCTAAACACTGAAAGGACTTACGTTTATCGGAGTTAAATTGGTATACAAATATTTTTCCAGATACGTTTCCAAGCTACCATTTCCACGGGTGAATATGGTGCAGACTTGCATTTCCCTCTCGAAGTTAGGAAACTAGCGGGATGTTCAAGACTGGTAATGCAACTTCACATCTGCGAAGAGAAGTGTTAGGTTGTAACCAGATGATGACCGAGTCCATCACATACGGACTGGCTGAGATTAGACCTCTGCTGGTAGTGTTTCCCTCACAGATTTTAGGTATGTTATTGTCAACCCTCTCAGGCAACGCTCAGGAGGAAACTATCGCAACTTAACTATAGCCTTGTTGTTCACTAGTGGAGCAATTGTCTCTTATCATTCTTCTACTCGTGAATGCAAAATATGAGAATACGTTTAAATTCTGGCTAGTTACATAACTATTGCTACCCATTATCAAATGCCGATAAGCGTGGGCGGTCATGTTTCGCCATCTCACACGATCACCAAAGTCGTGGCATCAGCTCAGTGTTCTTGTCTCAGCCATACCACCTGACCAAGCCATTCAGGTATTTACTTCTCTGCCTTCCCCTTGTTCTTTTCCCCTCAATCTTGTCAGTTGTACTAGCTAGGTGAGTATGATTGAAACGGTATGGTGTTTACACATACAGTGATTTACATTATTGGGTGGTACTATTATTCTGAGATGTTACATTTGAGTTACGGCACGAGATAACATGACTGGTTCAATATTTCAGCAGTGAGCTACCGCACTACGTGCCAACAACCTTAATGACGTAATCAGTAGTAGTTAATCGAACCCATTTTCACGTCATCAGGATGCACTGGGTAAACGATGGTAGCCCCACATTCAGACACCGATCGGCCCTCGATGGGTGATGTGCTGACTGCGGCTTTAATGAGGCGGGCCGATACCTCACTTCTATACATCAGAATTAGCTCTATTTGATTCCCACGAACTCTGTTTCTCACCTTAATTGACAGTCGACATACTGCGCGGAGTATGAAAAGTCCCAGGAATTGTAACAAAGGTAAAGCAAAGAACCTTTTTTCCACACCTTGAGGCGCATTGGTTATATGGTACATCATCATCAAGTGCCCTGTCAGCTGGCGTAGTCGTTCATGACTCTCCACAGATCTCGGTCTTTGGTGGTCTGGATCAACTCTGCTGATGGTATTCCTCCATGCTACGGTCTCAATCCATCCATCATAATTTATCTTTCTGGTTATATGTTGCTAGCGCCATATTTTTTATATACCAGACTGGCATTCGATGAGTATTGTAGTCAGTACCACACCACCCTGCGTTAGTTCCTAGAGAATTTTCTGGTAACCAAGGGGGTTGGGTTGACCTGAGATCCCAGATCAATTAGAGCAATTATCCCGGCCTCGATATAAATTTGAACACAAGATCACCACGTCAGCAGGCAAGCGTGCTAGTCACTACGCTATCCAGACTCCTTTAATGTAACTAACTATAAGATAAAACAAAAGTCACGCAAATAGAAAACCAACCTGTAACAATATCGCGGTAATCAGCAAGTTGCTCTTATCTTGGACAAGCAATAATAGATGATGGCAGAAGTGAAACAGAAATCAAAAAAGAGAATAGGAATGTTCAATCATGTTTCAACATTATGAAATCATTATTAACATCTAGAGAGATTAACAACTCAATACAAATGAAATTGTCAAATGTTATGAATACTAGATGGCGCGGAAGCCTGGACAATGAACAAGCAATTAGAAAGCCGAATACAGGCCACGGCGATGTGAATATACAGAAGAATATGTCGTATTTCATGGAAACACACACACAAAACAAATACAGAGGTTCTAGAAAAACTAGTAATGAAAATAGATGATGAAAGAAAAAAAGAGTCAAGTGAAATATTTCTGCCATGGTAAAAGACATAATACTCTTATAAACACCGTACTGGAGGGTAAGGTTAGAGACAAATAAGAGATAGACAACCATCCAAGTGGGAAGATCACATTACAAGATGAACGAACAGCAGTCTGACAAAATACACAATCACGGTGAGAGACAGACAGCGTTGGAGATCCATTGCAGCCAACTTCATTTTGGAGACAGCACCTGATTGACTGAGAAATCAAAACAATCAAAACGATTACATACACAAACATCTACCCAGAAGAAACATGGAAACAAATAGTCAAGCAAGGAAACTATTTTATTTTTTTTAACGTTTATTTCATACAAATCAATGTATATTTACAAGGTGTAATGTGTGTTTCTTTTGTTTGTGTATATTACAGAGCGTTGCCGTTTGTTAGTGTTAGGTGTCACATGTGTGAACAAATATACATATATACAGTTATATTATGGCATTTATGGCATAGTGCATGTAAACGCGCGCACACACACACACACACACACAAACACACACTCGTACACATGCGCGTGTAAATACATGCAAAACACATACACACCTGCATCCACACCCAGACGCATACATATGTTACTGCCAGCGACAAGGAAACTATATTTGGTAATGTAAATAAGGATAGCTAACGGATGTGTGTTGAAAAAAAAATAACCCAAGCTACTTTCTAAAAACATCCTACCTCTTAGAGAAAAGACGACGTGAGCTATAGCATAACCACAGTGCTTAATAACAAAAACGTAACACTATGTTCAACGGAAAATCCAGACGGCTACAATAGAAAGAATATTTTCTTCCTCTTCTTCCTCGGTGGCACTCAGACGTCCAATTTAATGTCTCCACTAAGAGCAGTAGTTAGTTTCGGATTCATGACTTTCCGGTACCGTTTTTGTGAAATGACGTTCGGTGATGCCATATTTGTTTGCGTTCATTGTTATCAGATGGGCATCAGACTGTGCTAGCTGACTAGACGTCTATGTCTGTGCTAGCTGACTAGATGTCTATGTGTGTGAGTGTGTGTGTGTGTGTGTCGCTCTTACTCTCTGTCTCTCTCTCTCTCTCACTCTCTCTCTGTCTCTCTCACACACTCTCGCTCTTTGTCTCTGTCTCTCTGTTTGTGCGTCGCTCTTTCTCTCTGTCTATCTCTCTCACTCTCTCTGTGTGTCTCTCTCACACATTCGCTCTTTGTCTCTGTCTCTCTGTGTGTGTCGTTCTTACTATATGTCTGTCTCTCTCACTCTCTGTGTGTCTCTCTCACACACTCGCTCTTTGTCTCTGTCTCTCTGTGTGTGTCGCTCTTATTCTCTGTCTACCTCTCTCACTCTCTCTGTGTCTCTCTCACACACTCGCTCTTTGTCTCTGTCTCTGTGTGTGTCGCTCTTACTTTATGTCTGTCTCTCTCACTCTCTCTGTGGGTCTCTCACACACTCGCTCTTTATCTCTGTCTCTGTGTGTGTGTCGCTTTTACTGTATGTCTGTCTCTCTCACTCTCTCTGTGTCTCTCTCACACACTCGCTCTTTGTCTCTGTCTCTGTGTGTGTCGCTCTTACTGTATGTCTGTCTCTCTCACTCTCTCTGTGGCTCTCTCACACACTCTCGCTCTTTGTCTCTGTCTCTCACTCACTGTGTGTCGCTCTCTGTCTGTCTCTCTCTGTCTCTCTCTGTCTCTCTCTGTCTCTCTCTGTCTCTCTCTGTCTCTCTCTCTGTCTCTCTCTGTGTGTCTCTCTCACACACTCGCTCTTTGTCTCTGTCTCTGTGTGTGTCGCTCTTACTGTATGTCTGTCTCTCTCACTCTTTCTGTGGCTCTCTCACACACTCTCGCTCTTTGTCTCTGTCTCTCACTCACTGTGTGTCACTCTCTGTCTCTCTCTCTCCCTCTCTCTCTGTGTCTCTCACACACTCTCGCTCTTTGCCTCCGTCTGTCTGTCTCTCTCTCTCTCTCTCTCTCTCTCTGTGTCGCTCTTACTCTCTGTCTGTCTCTATCACACACTCTCTCTCTCTCTCTGTCTCTCTCACACAATCTCGCTCTTTCTCTATTTATCTCTCTCTGTGTCTCTCTCACTCTCCCTCTATGTCTCTCTCTCTCTCTCACTCTCTATCTGTCTCTATTTCTCTTTTTTCTGTCTCACTCTGTCTCTCATTCTCTTTGCTTCTCTGTCTCATTCTCCCTCTGTCTCTCTCACACTCTCTTTGTCTCTCACTCACTCTCAGTTTGTCTTTCTCTCACACTCTCTCTGTCTCTCCCACTATCTCTCTCTCTGTGTTTCTGTCTCTGTCTGTCTCTCTCTCTCTCTCTCTCACACACACACACACACACACACACACACACACACACACACACACACACACACACACACATAGGGATCCGACGAACCTATGTAATCCCTGTGTAAAATATGATTTTTCAGAATGTTGTGTCATGTTCGCAGAATACCAATTATGACGTGATCTTGTCTAGATTCTTGAATACAAGCACCATTGTCATGTAGTCATTATGGTTAATATTTTCAAGGTACAGCCCTATTATCCCAATGAATTTACATAGAAGCAAAATATTAAGAAAATATTAAACGCGAAATACTGATGCAAGAAATTAAAAACAGCCATAAAGAAAATCGATTTATTTGGTTGTTGTTTTGATTTGAAGTTTGAAGATTGCGCACAATCCATAACTGGCAACGCTGATCGTGTTTCGGTACGAACCTAACACCTTGTCCACGTCGGATTTGAAGCACCAGTCTCGAGTTTTGCTCTTATTTCTCAAAGAAGCTCGGGAACCGCGGTGGCCCAATGGCTAGCAGACATACCTGCCGGCTCGCTGGTAACGTGTTCTAATCCGCCGATGCCGAGACAACGACACAGACGAAAGCCCGGGAAGAAACCGGTTTCTCACGGCCTTAGGAGCTAGGATATGTGTGAGGACAGGAAACACCAGAAGCTCGCCCCCCCCTCCCCCCGGGAATTGTTATTGTAAAATTGACGGGTCTCCAGGATAGACCAGGTCTAAAATGGATATCAGGAAAAGCTCTTGGAACTAAAGACTATTGGTGTGAGGCTGACCACAAAACCCGTCAAGTGCCATCTGGACTATAGAATAAGGAGTTAGCTAACATATACCCACTGCTGCTCAAGTCCTGGGGAAGACTCCCTGACTTTCACTTTAAAGAACAATCCCCAAAGCAAACTGTAGGACGCAGAAGGAATAACTAACCAAGCAATTAAATGATGCAGGAGTAATTGGCTTTAAAGAATGTTCTCAACAGCGTGAACATAATGACAAGATACCCACTGACTGAAGACAATAACAGTACCATTTCTGAAAACAGAAAAGCAATATCATTACTGAAGCATACAGGTAAAATTTACAAGGTTGGGGGATTGGGGTGGGGAGGATGGAAGGGGGGGGGGAGCAGGTAAAATTGACGAAGACACCTTGTAAGTTAATCCTTCCTTCCTTCCTTTTTTAGCATATCCTTCACAGGACTTAGCTGTCAACACCAGCATCTTTCAGCTGTATGTTGATCTCTTGGCAAGATTACGCTCAGTAGTTTGCCATTGCTTTCTGAGCGGCCGGCTCAGTATCCCGCAAGTCACGAGCGGGGGTCGAACCGCCTCAGCTCTCGCTCCGCTACGAGACTCTGCGTGATAAACGGGATTACAGAGAGAAAGTGTTGTAGCCCCTCAGCCAGAGAGACTGGCGTAAGTTAATCAGCAAATGATTATTCACAGTTTGTCTTCAGAAGATGATTGGTCTGCACAACTTTGGTTAACAATTTTGGGACACCTTAGAAATTACGACATAAAGTGACTACTATTGTCTATTTACTTTGACCAACATGTAAATACATACATGGAAAGCAATGATCCTCCAAGATAGACACGATAAATATCAGCAAATCACAAAGCCCACTAATCATACAAATGCACAACACTTAAGTAAAAGAAGTTTAGGCAACATTTTCTCAGAGGACGGAAGATTCCACAGGTGTTTAAAGAAACACTTTTGCGCATCAGCTATCACAGTAACGCTCAACAATCCGGAAATTATGATGGAAGACAAGCGACAACTGATAAACATCTGTATTTTTATCAACGCATTGTCATCGTCGTTAAATTTACAGACAGTTAACTTTCCATTTTCTTAATAGCAAAGTGGCGCTGAAGGGAACTGTTCACCCCACTTATTATGCCATGACCTAAATGCTAGGGTCATCTTATTTTCTCTCCTCCCCACCCCTAAGGCAGTATCTTCCATAGGAAATACCCGTTTTTACATACAAAGTAATGGAATAGAAATGCACGTACCTTGTGAATGCATATATTGTCATATCTTGACAATCTATAGCTGAACGAACTTTATTAAAAAGGGTTAAGAACTGGGCACGCAGGCCTGTCTTATATTCACACCCTCTACCTCTTGTCAGCAGCCAAATTGAAACATGCAAAATAAGACTTAGAAAGGAAACGTGGTCGTTATACAATAATACTTTCATAATGATTACACTGTACACAGCTATCTTGCTTTCGTACAGTTCACAATGATTTTAAGTCTGCCTTCAAAAGACAAACACATTCCAAACTTAAAGACGTAGCAGTTATCAACAATCAATCAAGTGCCATGCCGGAAATCGTGGGTGGTCATGACTCGCCATTTCACTCGATCACCAGAGTCGTGGATCAGCTGAGTGTTCCTGTCTCGTCCATGCCATGTGGCCAAGCCATCCAGGTATTTTCCTCTCTGTCTTCCTCTTGGTCTGTTCCCTTCGGTCTTGCCAGTAGTCACTAAGTTCTCTAATCTATTTCTTCTCATAACATGTCCAAAACATTTTGACTGTCTACGTCTAATTTCTCTAATCAGTTTACGATTTTCATTTGTCTCATGTAGTACTTGGTCATTGGTTTTTCTATCTGTCCATGGTATTCTTTGCATTTTCCTCAGAAACCATATTTCTGCAGCCATCAGATGTTTTTCAGCTTGACTGCACATTGCCCAAGTTACACATCCATACAAAAGAACAGGCTCTATGTATCCCCTCAACACTTTTTTCCTTGTTTCAATTGACATCTTTTTATTGGTCAGAATTATTTTAATCTTGCTAAAGGCTTCTTTCGCCGTGGCGATTCTTGTTCTAATCTCTTCAAGGCATCTCCCATCAGATGTTATGACTGCTCCGAGATAATTGTACCGATTCACTTGTTGTGTTGAAGAATATTCCCATCTACTTGTATATTACATTGTGATACTTCGTTCTTCCTAGTGACGACCATAACGTGTGTCTTTTAACAATGTAATTGTAACCCAAGTTGTTCACTGTGTACAATAACCGCATCTACTAATTGTTGTAGATCCTGCGCATTGTCTGCCCCACTTCATTATCAATCCTTATGGCAGTTTGTTGTTTCCAATATATGTTTTTTATAAGTCTAATGTCTTTCCCATCAATTTGTAGATCTGCAAGTGTATCCACCATGTTGACATGTCTAACTCTATCAAAAGCTTTTGTGTAGTCAATAAAGCAAAGATGTATATCCTTGTTTACTTCTATAGCACGTTCAATAGCTGTTCGCAGCATATAATCAGCATTTACTTTACCCTTTCCTTCCACAAACCCATATTGTTCTTCCCCTATTCCAGGTCGTAATTTCTTCCTCATTCTTTGCATGATAATTCTTAGTAAAATCTTTGTGATGTGACTCATTATACTAATTGTTCTATGTTGATCACATTCCAAGGCTCCTGATTTCTTTGGGATTGCAATAAATACAGAGTTACATAATTCAGAGGGTATATATCCAGTATCATATAATGTGTTCAGCAGTCTGGTGACTTGATCTAGTCCATATTCTTCTAGAGCTTTAATCATTTCTGTTGTGATGTTTTCTGCATGTTTTCATATGCTTAAGGACATTTGGAACCCCCATCTTCAAAATTGGCGGTCCTTCATTATTAAATCTAATACTGTTCCTCTCTGTTATCCTCATAGAGGTTTTTCACATAATCTGTCCATACATGTATAATCTGATCTTTTTCTATTATGATTTTGCCATCTTTAGTTTTTAGACAGCCTGCTGATGTACTTGTTCTTTTATTAGTAAGTTCCTGAATTCTTGTGTGCACTAATTTGGTATTTTGACTGCTGTGTTGTTTTTCAATTTCTGAGCACTTTTCCTCAAGCCATGCTTCTTTTGCCTCCTTACATAATATTCTGACTTGTCTGTGAATTTCTTCATCTTTGGCAGAATTATTTTTGTTGAGTCTTCTTGTTTCCATTAGGTGTAAAATTTCTTCAGTCATCCATTTCTTACGACCCATCTTCTTTAATTTTGGAATAGTTGTTTCTGCAGCCAAACTGACTGAATTCTTCAACATTTCCCATTGATCGTCCACATCATGGAATAGGGTCTCTAGATCAGACAATATATCAAATTTCTGTACTTCTATGTTGAATTTGTTTTGTATTTCCTTGTCATTACTCAATGTACACAAATCATATTAAATGTTTTCTGTTATATACTTGACTTTCTTCAACTTTATCCTCAATGTTCCTGTGAGTAATCTGTGGTCGCTATAACAATCAGCACTGGGAACTGCTTTTGCTATAGTTAACGCGTTTCTAAATCTTCTGCTAATCAGAATGTAGTCAGTCTGGTTTCTAATCCTGTTATCAGGATTCCTCCATAATCTTCTAGGGTGTTGCTTAAACCAGGTGTTTCCTACAATAATTTCTTGTACTTTTGCCCACTCTATTGTGAGTCTGTATCCTCTTTCATTTCTCTCTCCTAAACCATAGTTTCAGCCTGTGTATCTATCACCTTGATTTCCTACTTTTGCATTGAAGTCCCCTAATATGACGTTTATTTCTGAATGTTTACATATCTTTAAGGCAGACTCTATGCCATTATAAAATTCCTCTACACTATCTTCACTGGATTCTCATGTTGGGGCATATACTTGAATAACATTTATGCTAAAAGGTCTGCCACTTAATTTGAGTTGAGTTGAGTTGAGTCAAGAACCGACATCATTGCACTCAGGACATTCCCATACGTGCTCAGTCCCCATGTTCAATAGCCAGCGAAGAGTCATACTACTAATCGTTGCCACCGCTATCTGATTAAATGTTCTCCTGGTCTTCCCTCTCAGGTTTTAGATTCTTCCAGAACCCCTGCCGATCCCCCGCAATCTCATTCTTTCCACATATGAGTTCTCAGTCTGTTCCTCCGCCTTCTCCACCTGGTCCCACAAGCGCACGACCACCTCCCCTTTGTCCATAGGCAAGATACCACCAAGAGGTGCATTATCTGCTAGCCTATCAACCTGTTCATTCCCCCGTACACCCGCATGGCCAGGGCCCACTTATTTTAACTAGCAGTTATATTGTTCACAAAAAGAAACGCAACATTTTTGGTGTTACTTTTATAAAAGATATTCGCTGATTGGACATCAGTCAACCTATCGACTGTGTCCATCTGGTCAATAACGTCTCATGGTTACCTGAATTGTACTCACCTCATGATTCGTGAGGTCATGAAAGAGGTCAGGGTCAATTCAACATTTTTAACAATAACTCGTGACAGCTTCATTATAATCCCGCGAAACTTACTGAACACAAAACTCTCTGGCCATATTTATTGAATGCTTATAAAAGATTGACGCTCCTCGAATAAATTCAGTTGAAAATTCAATGCGCAATTATGGCTCATCTCACTACAGAACAACAACTCATCGTCATTGGACGTTTACAGGCTGGACAGTCAAAAAATGTAGTAGCCAGATAATTTAATGTGGTTAGAAGCACCATTAGTCACCATTTGGAGGCGATTTCAAGAAACTGGCTCAGTGGCAGACAGGTCGCGCAGTGGAAGACCCAGAATCACAACTGCTGCCGAAGACCGCTTCATACGGCTGCGTCACCTTAGGAATCGATTTGCATCTGCGTCTTCCACAGTCCAGTCAATGCCTAGGGCTCGTTGAATTTCAGATCAAACGGTCAGGAACCGGCTGCACGACGCTGATCTTTGGGTTAGAAGACCCTACAGAGATCGTGTTCTTAGGACCGGCATCGCCAGAACCGACTGCAGTGGGCGAATCAGCATCGTCAATAACATGTTGGTACAAATTTGCAATTGAAACTGCAATAATGTTGCAGTTCTCCTTTTTGTTGAACAGTATAATATGGAGTATAGATAAGATATAATTGAAATAGGTGAGAAAATACTTAAGCATAATTACACAATATAACTCTTTCCGGAGTCGGAAAACGTGTAAGTTTTAATTATTTGAAAGCTTAGAATTTAAAGTAAACTAGAATATTGCAAATCAATGTATAAAGTAAACATTACACACAATTACGTACATGAGATTGTTCAGCTGTAGAAAAGGTTGGATTAGCATAAGCAATAGAACAATGAGAAGATGTCATGTTGGAAGATACTGAGTTTTGAGCAAATAATCTAAACGTACTTTATGAATGAGTGTTTTGTGGACTGAGACTTGATGTGGTTTATAAGTGCATGCATTTCAGAGATGTAATACTGACTAGGCAACTCTTTGCCGGCTTCCTGGCCTAGAGGTTAGCAGCTTTTCTCCGTAATCTCGTATACTCTCGTAAGTAACGTGACGACGGTGAGAATCAGCAGTGGTTCGAATCGCGTCGGTAACTTACAGGGTATGTTAGCCGACGCTCATAAAGCAATGGCAAACTACTGAGCGTAATCTTGCCAAGAAATCAACAATCAACTGAAAGATGCTGATGTTGACAGCAATGTCCTGTAAAGGATATGCAAAACATTTAGGCAACTCTTTGGTTGAACAGATCGATTCTAGACTTCGGCAACATTAGATGATGAAGTTGAAACGCCTATCTATGCCTAAGTTGAAACAGTGGTTGTAGTTAAGAGGGTGAATTGCTAGATAGAATAACACAAACAGTTGTTGCAGAAATAACATTCCCCTAAAGTGAAGATGATGGAACGTTAGCAATTGATAATGGAAGACATATTAAAACTAATAGAAATAAGAAGAAAAAAAGTAACAAAACCCACCGTGAAAGTAAGAAGAGATTCATAGAAAAATTAGGACATTGTGCAAAGAGGCAAAAGAAGCCTGATTTGACGAAAATTACAGGGAAATTGAAAACCAATGTAACACCCGGACTAGCAAATTAATGCACAAAAGAATTAGTTACATCATTAAGAAAATAACACACATATCAACGTGTTGCCTTACCAAAAAAATGGTAACATTATAAAAGAAAACGATCCAGTTTTGCATGCATGGTCTGCTTATGTAAAAGACTTTTACAATGATACAAGGGAAGAACAGAATGATATTCCTTATAATAATGAAGGATCTGAAGTTTAGAAGGCTCTAAACCAGTGGTTCTCAACCGGTGGGGAATTCCCCCCCAGGGGGGAATTTCATGGTTTCCAGGGGGGGGGGGGGGGGGGCTGGAATGAAGACCATTTCAAGATCGTGTTAATACAAGAACCGATTACTTGACATAGTTTTTCCCTTCATACTTTACAGTTATGTATGTCTCGTCCTTCTAAAATTCATTTTATAAAGTAAGTAGACCCACAAATCATGTTTTATGTGGATGTCTAGACTTGCTTTAGTATATGCTATTACATTTGCCTTCCACTTTTAGTATACTGTGTAGGGGTGAGGGGATTTTTAGATAGGAAATATGAAAAGGGGGGGGGGATGACGTTCTGAAAATACGGTGAAAGGGGGAACGGGCCAAATTTTTGATAGGAAGGGGGGAATGGCGTTCTGAAAATATGGTGAAGGGGGGAATGGGCCAAAAAAGGTTGAGAACCACTGCTCTAAACCATATGACAATTGGCAAGACTCCGGGTCCAGACAACATCACAACATAATTCTCAATGCCGTAGAAGAATATGGAATTGACCAGGTCATCAGACTGCTGAACACAATATTCGATACTTAAGATATACTCTTTGAATTATGTAAATCCTATCATTATAAAGTACCATACCGAAAATACGTGGGCGGTCATGGTTTCGCCATCCCTACACGGTCACCAGAATCTCGAATCAGATCTGTGTTCTTGTCCCGACCATGCCTCGCTGCCAAAACTATCAAGGTGTTTATCCCTCTGTTTTCTTCTTGTTCTCTTCCAATCAAGCTTGCCAGTTGTCACAAATGTTCAAGTCCATTTCTCCTCATAACATATCCAACAAAATCTTGACTGTCTATGTCTAATTTATCTAATCAGTCTCGGTTTTTCATTGTCCCTTGAAGGACTGTCTCATTTGATGTTCTGTCCGTCCATGGTATTCTTTGCATTTTACTCAAAAGCCGCATTTTCCACCGCCATTAGATGTTTCTCAGCTTCTCTGTTAATTGTCTATGTTTCACGCGCATACAACAGTATTTGTTCTATAGTAGAACTTCAACACTCTTTTTCTCACTGCAAGTTGACAACATTTTGTTGGTAAGTATGTTTTCCATTTTGGAGTAGGCCACCTTTGCCATGGAAAGTCTTGTTCTAATCTGTAAAATTTACATGTAAATGTACATTAATTTTAAAAAAAAAAAAAAAAAAAATGAGGAGCCTCGTACGATTAGTATTACGAGCCACATCACTAAAATTTTTCTAAGAATTATCGTATAAAGAGTTAGGAAGAAATACTACCTAAAATAGGGGAAGAAGACTATGTGTTTGTAGAAGCTGGGGTATAATAACTGCTGCGTATATGCTCGGAATATTAATGGAGCGTTCGATAGGGAAGCAAAGATCCTACATCTTTGCTTCAATGACTGCTCGAAGGCTTTCAATAAAGTAAGATATATCATCATGATGAAGATGCTTGCAGCTCTACAAATTGATGGCACAGACCTTAGACGTGTAAAACAATCAACATAAATTGGAAACAGCAAGCTGTCTTAAAGAGTGATAATGAAGAAGATCAATATTAGCCTATTAAGAGAGATGTGCGACAAGGATGTGTAATGTCTCCAGATCTTGTGTCCTGCTAACGATATTCAATTTCAGCTTCAGATGTCAAGATTATATGGTCTAAAGTAGCGAATGCTTTTTGAGGACAGTGTATACGGCAACAGATAACCTCTCGTCACTGATGCTTAAACGCTAACTGTCTGCCTTTGTATTCAGAGTAGAAAAGACAACAGAAAGAATTGGTTGTGTGATTGGCTGTTTTTAAAAAAAATAATTGTTTTTTAAATTTGTTGGTGAATCCGCTATAAGACTGAGTTTTAAGCCTTAAGTCCCATTCTTTGGCGTTCAGGTTGTTGTAGCCTTCAGAAGGAATTGCGTCTATCGGAGTGAGGCTGGTGTAGAGACACATCTCATCTCACGACCAGGTACCAACATGTCATTTCCACTGTGTTGCTGAGCTTTCCTTTCCTTCTCCTCGCCTAGAAACTATCGAAGTGTGCCAGACTGGCACTTGTACTTCACATCTGCAGAGAGGCATATTAAGATGTCATTAGACCAGGCTTTAGTACAGCACATATTGGCTCGCCGTTGATTATCCCTAAGTTGTTCATTTAAACCCTGAAGCCACATACAATATGTTACACGATTTATTGCCTGGCATGTTTCGCTGCATCTCGTCAGGTGCTCGCTGCAGAGTTATATATCATATTAAGTGAATAAGTGAAAGCTACTAAATATGAAATACTTAAAACACAGACACTGATATTCTTCGAATGTGGAGCATTTATCCCTACGGTTATTTCAAATTTAACAGGAGCTTTTTTCGTTTTACATAAAACTGGCTAGAACCGCGTAATTGTTATCTAACTATATTTTAAACATATTTAAGATGTTTAATTGCTTATTTACACGGCGAGGTAACTGCTTGGGCAAGCTGCCTCTATTCCTGATCCAAGAAAACCCTCCCAGCAGATACAATCAATAGGAGAAATGCCGCAGTGATGGTTGTTTTTCACCGTCATCATCATCGTCGTAATCATCATTATCAAATGCCATGCCGATAAGGGTTGGCGATCAATGTACCCCATCTCACATGATCTCCAGTCTTGGAACAGGTCTGTATTATTGTCCCGATTATGCCATGTGATCAATCTATCTGTTCTACTCTTTGCCTTCTCCTTATTCTTTTCCCATAAAGTTTGTTGTTGATCACTAAATAATTATAGTTAATTTCTCTTCATAATGTGAGCAAAAAATGTTTACTTTTACGTCTAATTCTGTAATAGATTTACGGATTTCATTTGTTTCTTGAAGGACTATCGCGTTCGTTTTCTATCAGTTCATGGTATTCTTTGCATTTCCCCAGAAACCACATTTCTACTGCCGTTAGATGCTACACAACTGATAAACTTATTGTTCATGCTTTCACAAGGATACAACAGTATATGTTCTATACTGCAAATCAATACTCTTTCTCAATGCAATTGACAGCTTTTTATTCACGATTGTGTTTCCCATCTTGCAACAGTCGACCATTGCGATAGCGATTCTTGATCTCATCTCTACCATGTGTTATAACTGTCCCAATATTGCTTGTCCACGATTCACCTGTTTAAGAATGTTCCCATTTTCTTGAATTTTACATCGTGTTATTTCTTTCTTCTGGGAGATGACCATACTACTTTTTATTTACAAATCAATTTCAATCATTATTGCCCACTGTGTATAATTACCTCGCGCTAAATGCTTTAGATCCTATTCGATATCTACAATTAGTATTGTATCACCTGAATATTATCAATTGTTGATTTTATGTAATTCCAAGTCTATTCTTCTCACATCTTCGAAGTTTCTCATATTTTTCAGTGTATAGGACAAGTTTAAAACCGTTCACAATTCTGACGCACGTTTTGACTGATTTGGAAATTATCTACTTCTTTTCTATCTTTATGACAGACAGCTACTGTTTCTAATATATGTTCTTAACACGTCACAGTGTATTCTCGTCTCTTTGGAGATCTGCAAGCATCTTTATCATCTCGACGCGTCTTACTCTAAAGAAAGCGTTTGTAGAGTCAATAAAGTAAAGATGCAGATCCGTGTTTTTCTATCTAACGCTCTAATCTCGGCAAATACACATAGTGTATTGAGCCCCTTGCCTAGCTGTTTCTGTTTTTCTTTTAAATATAGACGCCTAAGAATTTCCTTGGAACATAAGCTGTGGGGCATAGTGATCACTTGTCTTACAGTAAATGAGCCGACTTAGTGATGAATGGGTTATGGACTCAGTTCGAGTATGAGCGCCGGTCGTCCAGAAAGAAATGCAAACTACTGAACGTAAACTTGCCAAGAAATCACAAACATCAAAAAAAAAAAAAAAGCTGCGGTTGACTGCGACATCTTGTAATGGATATGCAACTAGCTTTTTCTAAAAGCTGTATATGAGTTCGGACACCTGATGCAGTATTTCCCACATGAACACCTACCTGATGCAGCAATGCCTATATGAACACCTACCTGATGCAGCATTGCCCACATGAACACCTACCTGATGCAGCATTGCCCACATGAACACCTACCTAATGCAGCATTGCCCACATGAACACCTACCTGATGCAGTATTTCCCACATGAACACCTACCTGATGCAGCATTTCCCACACGAACACCTGACTAATGCAGCAATGCCAATATGAACACCTACCTGATGCAGCAATGCCTATATGAACACCTACCTGATGCAGCATTGCCCACATGAACACCTACCTGATGCAGCATTGCCCACATGAAAAAACCTAAATGATGCAGCATTGCCCACATGAAAGCCTAAATGATGCAGCATTGCCCACATGAAAACCTAAATGATGCAGCATTGCCCACATGAAAACCTAAATGATGCAGCATTGCCCACATGAAAACCTAAATGATGCAGCATTGCCCACATGAAAACATAAATGATGCAGCATTGCCCACATGAAAACCTAAATGATGCAGCATTGCCCACATGAAAACCTAAATGATGCAGCATTGCCCACATGAACACTTACCCGATGCAGCATTACCCACATGAACACCTACCTGATGCAGCATCGCCCACATGAACACCTACCTAATGCAGCATTGCCCACACGAACACCTACCTGATGCAGCATTACCCACATGAACACCTACCTGATGCAGCATTACCCACACGAACACCTACCTCTCCCCCGATGTGTCTCCACCTTGCCGTGGTGGGGGAGCTTGAGTGTCCCGTTGACCCCATGTGCTTGCCGATGGGTGAAAACTACATATCGGACAGCGTATGGGATAGGGACCAGACTAAGAGAGACACAACCTGCTGCTCTGCAGGAGACTGAGGATAGCAGTCAAAAGTTTAAATCAGGCGCATGAAGGCAGTTCTTGTTTCGGACAATACTCTAAGGCTCTCTGTCGAGGGTTTAGGCTGAACGCCTTTAAGCCACAGACCCTCGGATCTGAGAGTCGGGCCGATATCCACCTACCGAAAAATTGGAATCGAGATACTGAGCAAGCTACATGCCCAGTTCTGACACTTGTTTGAAGGCTCTCAGCTGAGGGATATGTTGGATTCCCGGATGAGATGGCCTGGCCGTTTCTCACTGACTGCACGAAGGTAAGGTGCTGAGCCGGCAGCACATGTAGCCTACCTCGTGAGCGAGTACAAAAAGTCAGTAAAATGCCCCAGTCGAAGGAAATGGTTACGAAAACTGTCTGTATCTAACTCATAGAGAGTGTAGATAAAAGTGGAGAAACGTCTCAATAACGCGAAATGGAACGCACGGCGAGCGAACCTATTGCGTGGTCCAAAGTCAAAAGCAAAAGCTTACCGAGTGGATGTCGCCCGCAGTCTGACCTCCCCTGGAGCTCACTTGAGCGACCAGTGGCAAGCGAGATGCCCAATACATGGAAGTGAGGAACTAAAGCAGCCATGAGCAAGACGTGGCAACTCCTCGGGTGAGCCCAGTCTCGGAGCAATATGTGCCGGCTCTGCAATTATGGAAGCCTCCTTGGATAGCGAGGGACTGCCCATTGTCTGCCCCTGCCTTCCCTTGAGGGCCGACCGCGATGTCGTTGGTCGTTCTATCTTGACCAGCTGAGATGTGGGCGACATCACAACAGTCTAACGTGCCTCGAAATCAGAGGAAGGTTAACCTCATTAAAAAATGCCCGCCGGAAGTCGGAAGTGTCGTCCTACGGGTGGCAAACTAAAAATTGACACTACGCAATTACGTCCGAGTGAAATGTCTCGTCCGAATGTCTCTCGTGCTAGGAACAGCTCTGACTACCTAGTTTCCGAATGCCGCTCTTGTTCGGAACAGCTCTGACTAGGAAGTTTTCCGAATGTCCGCCGTGCCTGGAAGAGCTCTGATGGGTACAGGGACAAGCACATGTCCGAAAACTCGCTTAGTGGAAACCAACCGCAGAGCTGACTGGTTTGTGCAGGAACGGCCCAGGGCGAGCGAAATGCCCAATATATTGAAGTGAGGAATTAAAACAGCCATGAGCAGGACGTGACGATTCCCTCGGTAAACCCAGCACCAGAGCGTTATGTGCCGGCTCTGCAATTATGGAAGCCACCCAGGATGGCGGAAAATGCTATGGACTGTCCCTGCCTTCACTTGAGGGATGACCGTGTAGTCTTCGACTGTTCCAACTTGACCAGCTGAGATGTGGACGGTACCACAAAAGTGAGAGTCTCCCAGGATTGCTAACCTGGTCAAAAATGCACGCTAAAAGTCGGATGTGTTGGCCTGAGGGTTTCGACCCGAGGGTGCCTAACCAGACACACCGCAATCACATCTGAAAAAATCACTCCGGATGAACGCAAAGAAGAAGAACACCTACCTGATGCAGCATTACCCACATGAACACGTGACTAATGCAGCTATGCCTATATGGACACCTACCTGGTGCAGAACTTCCCACATGAACACCTACCTGATGCAGCAATGCCTACATGAACACCTACCTGACGCAGCAATGCCTATATGGACACCTACTCATCATCATATAGCAGATCCTTTGCAGAACGTGGCTCTCATAACGGTCCGCGGAAAAGTTTCTCGATACATATCCTGTTCTTCTGCCTCCTGCACACTCATGCCCTATCGTCGCACTGATTGACCCATTTCTTCTTTTCAGCAACCATGGCTTCCGCCATTGTTATCCCCAAGCCGCCGTGTCGATCAACTCGACCAAAGCACCTCAGTATCTGAGATATGATGCTTCAATGAGTCAGCCTTCCCCGATGCCCGTATCTTTAAGAATGTAGCACTTTCCTCTACATGGTCCTCGACATTCAAAGAACCCGTCTGAAATCTTTAATTAAGCTCAAAAGCAGCCACTATCTTCCCTAGCCATTGTGAAATAATTCATCCACATTAGAATAAATACCAAGTCTAGTAGCAGGAGACTACTGTGGGTATGTAGAGTGTTACGACCATCATACTGTGCAGGCCTGGGTGCACAGATGTATAGTTGACCAGTCTTTCTCTCCCGCAGCAAACGACGAGAGCTAGCGTCCAGCCCTCTTTCTACGTGCTCATGCCATGGTCAACTTAACATCCAACCATCACACCAACGTTGACACTA
The DNA here is from genome assembly GCA_014155875.1 of Cepaea nemoralis. NCBI lineage: Eukaryota > Metazoa > Mollusca > Gastropoda > Stylommatophora > Helicidae > Cepaea > Cepaea nemoralis. Next base: position 248,301 of record JACEFZ010023124.1, on the reverse strand, counting down.
AGCAATTTATATTTGCAGCACAGGCGGACTGCCGTTGAATACTTGTTTTTATAGTCCATTCCGTGTGACGTTGGTGATTATGTCTGTCCCTAGCCTTCCGTCTAGTGTGCTGCCAATCTTCTTTGATGCTATGATCCTTCCTTGCCACGATATCAAACTGTTCAACACCTCCTTTCTTGATCTCCTCCTGCTTCTCTTCCCTCCAACTTTCCCATTGTTACAACATACTCCAACATTCCCCTTCTCATGACATGCCCAAAGATTGTCGATTGTCTACTTCTGATGCGAGAACCAAATATCTATATGAGTTAACGTATTCCATCCATCCATCATGTGCCATGCTGATAAGCGTGGACGGTCATGTTTTTCCATCTCACTCGATCACCAGAGTCGTGGATCAGCTCCGTGTTTCTATCTCGACCATGCCACGTGGCCAAGCCATCCAGGTATTTAATTCTTGCTTTTCCCTTTGGTCTCCTCCCTTCGATCTTGCCAGTTGTCACCAAGTTCTCCAATTCATTTCTTCTCATAACATGCCCAAACTTTATTTTTTGACTGTCTACGTCTAATGTCTCTAATCAGTTTACGATCTTCATTTATTTCTTGTAGGACTTATTCATTGGTTTTTCTGTCTGTCCATGGTATTCTTTGCATTTTCCTCAGAAACCACATTTCCACAGCCATCAGATGTTTTTCAGCTTGTCTGGTCATTGTCCACGCTTCACATCCATATAAAAGTACAGGTTCTATGTAGCACTTCAACACTCTTTTTCTCGCTTCAGTTGATATCTTTTTATTGGTCAGTATGTTTTTAATCTTGCAAAAGGCTACCTTCGCCATGGTAATTCTTATTCTAAGCTCTTCAAGGCATCTCCCATAAGATGTTATGACTGTACTGAGATAGCTTTACCGATTCACTTGTTTAAGAATATGCCTATTTACTTGTATATTACATTGTGGTATTTCTTACTTCCTAGTGACGACCATAATCTGTGTCTTATTACAATTCAATTCCAACCCTAGCTGTTCACTGTGTGCAACAACCGCATCTACTAAATTTTGCAGTTCCTGTGACTTGTCTGCAATCAAGACTGTATCATTTGCATATCAAATGTTATTGATATATAGTCCCCCAATGTTGATTCCTTACATATCTTTTATATTTCTGAAAATATTTTCACTAGTACAGGGAAAACTGATCTGAAGACATTACACATCCCAGTCTCACACCTCTCTTAATAGGCTGATATTGACCTACTTCATTATCAATTCTTATGATTGCTTGTTGTTTCCAATATACGTTTTTTACAAGTCTAAGGTCTTTTCCGTCAATTCGTAGATCTTCAAGCATCCTTATCATGTCGACATGTCTCACTTTATCGAAAGCCTTTGTGTAGTCAATAAAGCAGAGATGTAGATCTTTGTTTACTTCTATAGAAAGTTCAATTACTGTTCTCAATGTGTACACAGCATTTACTGTACCCTTGCCGTCTTCAAACCCACATTGTTCTTCCCATATTTCAGGTTGTATTTCCTTCCTAACTCTTTGCATGATAATTCTTAACAAAATCTTCGTGATGTGACTCATTATACTAATTGTCCTATGCTGATCACATTCCAAGGCTCCTGATTTCTTTGGGATTGCAATAAGTACTGAATTACATAATTCACGAGGTATATATCCAGTATCATATATGGTATCCAGGAGTCTGGTAACTTGATCTATTCCGTATTCTTCTAAAGCATTAATAATTTCTGTTGTGATGCTGTCTGAACCGGGAGTCTTGCCAGATTTCATATGGTTAAAAGCATTCTGAACCTCCATCTTCAAAATTGTTTGTCCTTCATTATTATTTTGAATATAATACTGTTCTTCTCTGTTATCATCATAAAGATTTTTCACATAATCTGACCATACATGTAAAATCTGATCTTTGTCTATTATGATTTTTCCATCTTTTGTCTTTAGGCAGCCTACTGATGTATGTGTTCTTTGATTGGTAAGCTCCTGAATTCTTTTGTGCATTAGTTTGGTATTGTTACTGCTGTGTTGTTTTTCAATGTCTATGCAATTAACGTATAATTGTTGATTATAGTATTATAGGCTCAAGTTTCACGTGGGCAGATTATCTTTTTACAAAAACAATGGCCATGGTCAACCACCAGTATGGTCACTGAGAAGAAGGACAGCAATGGCAAACTATCTTCTCATCAGATAACAAAATCTTTTATTTTCAAATTTTATGGAGCGTGAAAGACGCCAAGCACTGTTTGTAATCAAGACGAGAACGAAAACATACAAGGGAGACTATAGATAGAATGTTTAGTGTTTCCATTTGATGAGTTACCTTCCGGATTTTCATGACGCAATCAGAACCTGAAGTCTCATTATGGAAACAAACTAATTACAATTTCTGTTGGTTTAATTTCTTGTTGAGTTGATTATTTACTGCATACATATTTATGGTTCAAGCAAACATACATTTCGAGACCAACTAGTTTAGTGTCTGTCCGACCAAAATAATACCGGTCTCCATTCTCTATGTATAAGAAACGAACAAGTGTTTAAATACCTAGCCGGTAACATAATGAGAAACAAGGCACGCAAAACCGTAACGAGTAACTGGTTTACTAGTAAGTGCAAATAAAGGATCTCCACACAATGAGGCTTGTTAGATATACCGTGCTATAACCATATTATATGGTTCCTAAAACGAATGTTGCGAATTATTTAGACAGCCAGAGTAACTAACGACGATTGCTTGAAACAGGGTAATGAAACTAGAACATTATATACAACAGTAAGAAAGAACCAGGAGCTTTCTTCGGTCATGTGATGCGAAGAGTGGCATTGGAGAACATCGTGACAACTGGAAAGATCGAGGCGAAGACAGGCAGAGGCATACCAAGAGAAATGATGCTGGATGGATTGAGACGGTGGCATGGAGGAATATCATCAGCCGTGCCCGTATGGGGGAGCAAAGAATAGTAACACTGTTGCCTACTACGCACGTCGTAAGAGGCGACTAAGGAGGCTATGGTTCCGTCACCCTGCTACTGAGTGAGTGCGTGGCGCGACACTGTGAGCTGTGAATTTCGCGTGGAATGCTTTTGCATCTGTCCGCGGTTGTTTTTCGCGTGAACTGCATGTTCGGAACGATGACGGCCGGCTGTTGCTGGATTGACTGGTTTGCCTTTTCGGTTCACGGATGCATTTTTCAGGAGACTCCTGGGAGTCGCCTCTGTAGCTACGGAGTTCGTGCTTTGTGCAGCGCTTTCTGTGGGTCGCCCTGCAGAAAGAGACCGAGCCATATGGGATAAAACAACGGTCAATGAAGTCTTTCTGGTGACTGCCGTTTTCATCGACGATGAACTGTATTTTTCGTGGAGGACTTTTGTGTTGGCATTCTGGCGGTGGCATTATGCACGGTGTACCTGTGCGGGCTGTTGGCTTGCCGACACTCCTGTCTGTTCCATTGTTCACATGGGGCAGTGAGGAGCATCTTGTGATATTCACTGGCACAGGAACGGAGCAATATGGGGACGACCTGTTGCCGTGAAGTTGGAACCGCTACTAACTAACTAACTAGCTAACTAACTAACTAACTAACTAACTAACTAACTAACTAACTAACTAACTAACTAATCGTCAGCCGAGTTGATCCAGAAAACCAAAGACCGAGATCTGTGGAAAGTCATGAACACCCACGCCAGCCGGCATGGCACATGATGATGATGAGTTTGCCATTGCTGTCTAAACAACATGCACCCATACCATTTCGCTAAAAACCAACGCTAATCGGTCTGCTGTGAAATCTCCAGCAGCTGTATTTCGAACGCAGTCTGCGGAATTACGAACTGCGTCCGAAACGCCTTCGCCACGTGGCCGGCAACAAATGTTGAAGAGCAATAATGTAGAAGCTGCATAATATTGATCTTTTAAATGACATAATACTCTTATAAAAACCATACTGGAGGGCAAGGGTTGAAGGCAAGCGAACAAGAGGTAGACAACGATACAATTTGGAAGGTAACATCAAGAGATAGACGATCAGCAATCTGACAGAATGTACAGTCAGGTCGAGAGACAGACAGTGTTGGCGATATATTGCAGGCAACCTTTATTGTGGAGACAGCACCTGATTGATTGCTCTTGTCTTGCTTCACAGCTGCCTTCTTGGCCTATGTGTAAACAGGCGCATACAAGCGCGCCTAAAGTTGATGTTACACAGACTGTAAATGATGGGATTAGCGGCGCTGTTCACAAAATACAGTCTGTAGAAAAAATTGAAAATGGTTAACTCCACCATGTTCAGTCTAGCGTATTTGTCAGGTAGTCGGTTTTTTAGAATTGTTAACACCAAAAAGGGGATAAAACCGAATACAAAGATAGCGCTGATAATTATTAACATAGCCGTCATTCGACTTAACGTTTTGCTTCTTTTGGTTTTTCTGCTATTACCCAAAGGATTTGATTTGGATGCACGTTTTGTAGTGACAGTCTGCAGGTCTAAATAATTATGTGTGACATCTTTCTTTTGTTTACCCGCGATTTGCTCATTATTAAAATTTGAAGAATTTAGTATTGTCCTTTTGTTCTGTGTGAATTTGTTGTCAACACTTGATTGATGTGGATTCTGCACTATGTTGTCTTGTTTTATTTGAGGCTGGTCCAGAGTATCATGAATTGGTCCATTTATTTGATCTACAGACTGGTTTGCCGATGCACTCGGTTTAACATTCATATTCAAGGATGATTCAGCTTTATTGGTTCTGTTCATGTACGTTTCTTGATTGTGGCCTTCTAAACTTTCATCATTGCAGCCAATATCAGAAATGGTAACTTTGTGATTAATTACTCCTGAACTTGTCACTTCAGTGCTAATTTCTTCCGAGCGTGTCATAATCTGGCTATTTTCATTCGAACTAACACTTCTTGGATGTTCATTTGTGTCACTGTTTGCTGTCGAGGCAAATGCATTCGTTGCATTAGGTGTCTGCCTGGCATAAGCATTACTACGGCTTCCTCTTGATTTTATACAGCATAAAACTGTCATCAGTCTTCTCTTATGTGCAAAGTTCGTCTCTATTTGTTCAACATCTGTCACCAGCTCTTGGTTAGGTAACTTGGATGGCTGTCTCTGTTGTTTTGAGTTCTTGTTTTCTATACCCACGGCTGGTCCCCGTGTTTGTAAATTCTATATTGCTCTTTCGGTTCGAACAGTTAATAACCAGCTCACGTTGTTTGTTATGTTTCCAAGCAGTCACACCAATGAGAGTATACACAATCATCATTGAAGAACTCAAGGCAACAAACAGTAGAATGAACAGAAGGTTGTTCATAAGTGGCCAAATTGTGTAAAAGTAATTATCGTCAGCGAAGCATTCATATCCTTTAATGTTAGCACACGGGGTCTCCTTCGTCTTAACACCATAGATGATCGTGTAGGGTATGCTGACCAGAAGTGCAATTAAAGCAGCGGCTAGGCTAGCAAAGATGGCTTGTTTTATAGTCACCTGCCACTCGTGCGGGTGACATACTTTTCTATACCTGTAGACAGAAAGAACATCATTGTTTTTATTTATAAAATATATTTATGGAGGTTAAAAATAGGAGACGTTTGAGCTATGCTGGTATAATGGTTCATTCATTCATTCATTCAGTAGCATGTCCCTTGCAGAACCTCGCTTCCATAACAACCTTCCGGAAAACTTCTCGATCACAAGCAAGATGTCCCGCGTCTGATACACCCATCTGGAGATCATCCGCCACATCCTGCACCCATCTTCTCTTTGGCCTTCCTCTTCCTCTCTTCCCAGGCATATACCCTTCCATTATTGTTCTCTCCAAACTGTCGTGACGTTTCAAGTGACCAAAATACTTCAATTTTCTTTGTTTTATCGTCTTTAATAGCCATCCCTCCTCAATATTCAACTCTTGAAGTATGGATGCATTTGTTCTTTTCTTTACCCAAGATATTCTTAGAACTCGTCTCATCATTCATATCATTGGCACCTTGCCGTCTTGACAGACAATAGTTTGTGCTTTAAAAAGGCATAATAACTTTTAACTATGGCGGTAGCGAGTGTGACTGATAAGGACAATTTGCGCTGTAAATGTCCGTTCACAGTGGGTGCATGTGAACACGTGGTCATTTCCACCATCATGCACCATCTTACGTCTCAAACGCTTGGTGTGTGACTTTTCTGCAATAATTTTCTCCTTTGACTTTATTCCATTTCTGATATTTGCCCTCCATGCAACACGTTCAGCGGCGACTTGCTCCTAATGTGCATTATCAATGCCTGTATCAATCATGTCCCGCTTACACACATCTTTGTATCGTAGTAGAGGCCGACCCTGAGATCTCTTACCCATCTGTAATTCACCAAAAAAGATATCCTTTGGTATTCTACCATCATCCATCCTCCTAAGATGTCCTATCCATCTAAGTCTACGAAGACTGAGCATGGAATAAACTGTCACACAACCTGATCTTTCCAATACTTCAGTATCTGTGATTTTGTCTTGCCACTTAATACCAAGAATTCTTCGCAGACAACGCATATGAAAGCTATTTAAGTTGTTCTCTTGGTGTGAGTAAGTTGTCCAGGTTTCACTGCCATAGAGAAGAGTACTAAGGACACAGGCTTGATAGACAAGGACTTTTGTTTTGGCAGTAAGCTTCCTGTTCTCCCAGACTCTTTTTCTTAACCTGTTCATTGTTGTTGCTGCCTTACCAATCCGGATGTTGATTTCCTGATCTAGGGATAGAACTCGTCTATAACATTTATATTCAAAGGCATGTATGCGCTGTTCAGCTTGTTTAGTAAGTGTCCATGTCTCACAGGCGTATGTTGCAATGGGAAAGATGCATGCTCTTAAAAATCTAATTTTTGTAGTTCTGTCTGTCCCACACCATAATTTATTCATCTGTTTTAGTCTTTGAAGAGCAATGGATAAGTCGCCGTTTAATTTCTTTCATTGTGTCACCATTATTGGTAATCAATGACCCAAGATATTCAAAATTTTCCACCACCTCCAATTTTCTCCCATTAAATGTATATTTCTTTCTCCATAGTAGTTTTATCTGTATGCATTATCTTAGTTTTTGCTATGTTAAGATATAAGTTGTGATTTTAACTATTCAATTGTGTTGAGGCTATTAGTTTTTCTATGCCATTCTGTGTTGTGGATAGTAATACTGTATCATCAGCATATAGAATCTCTGGTATGTCATGATCCGCCGATATTTAGGGAATCATATGGCTCCCTGTTTATATCATCTCTTACATTTCTCATTATATTTTCGGCATACAGGTTTAAACAAATAGGGTGACAGCACGCAGCCCGGACGGACTCCTTGCTTGATGTCAAACCAATCTGATGTCTCGCCATCTATTCTAACTGCTGCTTGTTGGTCTAGATATAGCATTTTTATGAGATGTACTACCTGTGAATGGAAAGCCCATATTCCTCATGATTTCCCAAAGTTTCTGATGCTGTACACAGTCAAATGCCTTTGAATAATCCACAAAACATGAGAATAGGCTTACATTAAATTCTCTGCACTTCTCTATTATTAAACGCATGTTGAATATGTGATCTCTTGTTCCTCTTCCTTGTCTAAATCCAGCTTGAACCTACGTTAATCTCTTCTTCCATTTTCTTACTAAGTCTTCGCATTATGACCTTTAGTAGAATTTTACTTGCATGACTTATCAGGGCAACAGTTCTATAGTTGGTGCATAATTTCAGGTTGCCCTTTTTTGGTATTGGAATGAGGATAGTTCTCTTCCAATCTTTTGGCCATATACCATATTTCCAAATCTTTCGTACATAATGCATGATATATGTAGTATGCTTTCTTCTCCTCCTGCTTTAATTAGTTCAGCTGGTATCTCATCACATCCAGGTGATTTACCATTCTTCAGGTTCCTTATAGCCCAAGCAATCTTCATCTAATGAGGGTTCAGGTTCTGTCTCTGTTGTCATTGGCATCATGTATCTCATTCATATCCTCACTGTCACTCATATCATACATTCCACTGCAGTACTCCTGCCATCTTTCTAGAATTTGTCTAGATTCTGTTAAGGTATTTCCCATCTTGTCACAGATAACATTCAATTGAGGTTGAACATTTCTTGTCAATAACTTCATTTCCTTGAACATTTCATAATCTCTTCCAGCCTTATGATATTGCTCTATTGCTCTATTCTGGTACAGCAATCTTGTATATATTGATTTTTGTCCTTTCTTCATGGTTCATACAATGAATAAATCACCAAAATAAAAACAATTAAAAAAAAACAAGAAGTGTACTGTTACACTTTCTAGAACACTATCACAAGTTACACAATGGACGTTGCGGTTAAAGCTTTCGTCAGCACACACAAAGGGACGCAGAGGTGTTTCCAAGGCACCAGGGCCGGGTTATATACTGGCCAAGACCTATTGACGCGTCCTCGTCGAGCGTCCTGGGCAACAGGTCCCTTCGGGGTCCTGGCTGAAGTCAGTAGGATCGCCGATTCCTCCGAAGTCGGAGAGTGTCTGCCTGTACGGCGAGGAACCACCAGTCTGCACACCAATAAGCCAGACATGGGACAACGGATACTCACGCAAAACTCAGGTCCTGTATGACATCACATTGATGTTGGACAACAGGATGCCTTCATCCGACATACAGGACTTCGCATTGGAGCTCAAGCCAACGAACACAAGCAAGCAAGCAAGCACACACAAAAAAAGAAACACACCGATACAATTACATGAAAATACACATGTTAAAGTAACGCGTCTGTATAATTGTTATAGACTAGACAAGTCTTTTATTAGATCCACGTGTGTGATGCCATCAAGGAGATTTATGTGAGTCCCTGCCAACTTATATAGCCTAGATTCCATATTGAAATATCATCTACATTTTAGGCTCAATCTTCCAATAGCAATAAGCGCATTATGGCCAGTCATTTACCATACTCCTATGCATCTTACAGTAATTAATCTTAACTCTATACGGAGATTTAATGGATCTTAAACTACTTCCTGTTTTCGAGTTATTAACGAGAAGGTCTGAATGACCAGCGAGGATGACAGATCTCAAGTGCTTCAGAAACTATATCTTCACTTAGTGTGTTTACCAGAAAATATATACAAGCAATGTCGTTGGGAAAGAACGGAGCGGCTGTGGTAATACTGTCTATACTGTCCATAACATCGCCGTTTTATCACAGAAAATTATTTAGCCCCACAACCAAATCCCACCGATAATGAATTCCTTGTAAAGGGGGTTAGTTTCTGGTCTCCTGCTGCCTTTTATCCCCTGCTGAAGCACACACACTCACCAAACTCACAACTAACAGTCCTATTCTTTGTTATCTTCTGCTGCTCCATTCCCCATGTCTTCCCAGTATGATTTATCTTTACTTATTGTTCGGAACGTTAACGGTCGGCCTGTCGCTAGGAATTGAATAGGTTGCCTTTTCGGTTCACGAGTGCATTTTTCTAGGAGACTCCTGCGGGTCGTCGCTGGAGCTACGGTATTCGTGCTTTGTGCGATGCTTTCAGCGGACCGCCCTTCCAAAAGGGACCGAGCCATATGGGATAAATCCCGGGGCAATGAAGTCGATCCTCTCGAGTTTTACTGCAGTAATGTGTGGCTGCTGGTTTTCTAGTGACTGCCGCTTCCATCAAGGATGAACTGTATTTTCCGTGGGAGACTATTGGGTTGGCATTCTGACGGCGGCATTATGCACAGTATACCTGTGCGGGCTCTTGGCTTGTCGAGACTCCTGTCTATTCCACCTTTCACATAGGGCAGTGAGGAGCATTTCGTGTGATATTCACTGGTACAGGAACGGAGCATAATGGGGACTAACCGTTGCCGTGAAGTTGGAACTGCGACTAACTAACTAACTAACTAACTAACTAACTAACTAACTAACTAACTAACTAACTAACTAACTATCTAACTAACTAACTAACCAACTAACTAACTAACTAACTAACTAACTAACTAACTAACTATCTAACTAACTAACTAACTAACTAACTAACCAAGTAACTAACTAACTAACTAACTAACTAACTAACTAAATAACTAACTAACTAACTAACTAACTAACTAACTAACTAACTAACTAAATAACTAATTACTTATTGGAAATGTGAAATCCTTATGGTTTGACATACATGGCAATGTCCAACTGACAAGTGATTACACTCTCCTCCTTTACCAACAAAGAGATCCATGGTAACGCAGTAGGTGGCACTCTTGCTTTGCCTTTGCTCCTTGATTGCCATGTATTCGAATCATCACTGAGGCGGGAATTGTGTTTTAATTGCCTGAGCAATCAGGACGATCAAGTCTAAGAATACTGACATATTCTGGGATCATGCCGCCGGCGTGATATTGAGAAGAATATTCATCGAGCGCGGATTGTCTATAAAATTCTGATCTTGCACCATATACCAAATACGGCAAATGGCGTGCAAAAGGGTCCATTATTTTAACTTGTTGCTCCCAACATGTTAACTGATATTAGATGTATTGGAAGGATAGCACTGATACAGGTAGTTCGCATTAGGGCACAGCATTGTTTTCACGAGAAAATTCTAGAGAACAAGGACTAGTCTATGGGACTTTAAAGGCGGGAGTGCCGAATTAATTGCACCGGGTTTTTATCTCATATGACTCGATCCCTTTCCGCAGGATAGCCTGACGAAAAGCGTTGTCGGCAATGTTAAAAGTATTCTGTAGCTTCAGAGGCGATCCACGGGATTCTACAAGAAAAGTGCATTTGTAAGCTGCACGACGAAGACCGGAATCGAACACACAACCTTCGGAGTGGCAGTACATATGTCCTGCGGTTCATTGTGCCGTATTTTACCGTATTTTTTTTTTTTTTTGGGGGGGGGGGGGGGGGGTGCGGGGTGCCATGTAGCAGAAGGAGGAATAAACAGCACTTCAGAATGAGACACAGAAGTTAAAGGGAAAAGGGACCCGAAGAGTTAATCTCGAATCAGCATACGGGCAAAGGTTGCTAAGCGACGTCACTGTGTGAAAAACGTCACTTTGTAATACGTCACGAATCGGCAGTTAGGTCTGGGGATGATGAAGCAAAGGTGGACTAAAGTGACAGCGGCGAATTATTATCTTAATTTCCTTCAGAAAAGGTAAATCGAAGAAGTACGTAAAGAAGGCACACTCTGGAGTCAAGATGGAAGGTCGGCCATGGATATTTAGATCAAAATTGATGGAATGGCAATGCGCGAGAAAGTTGTCGTTTGGTTAGCAACCAGAAGTCACAACTTGTCAACAGACATGGATTTGTAAGTAACCCTTTTGACGATCGGCAGTGACGCAGTCTAGGGAACGATAGACGGTTGGAAATTATCTTAACATTCAGATGTGTGTGTGTATATATATATATATATATATATATATATATATATATATATATATATATATATATATATATTTGCACACGGCAGTTGATAATAACATTATATTTATATTTTTAACATGGCACTGGCCCTCCCATCAACATGGGAACGGTGACCTGCTTTGACGCGACAATGTGTAAACAAAATTTGAATGACGAGAAATGCCAGCTTTTACTCAAATCCTTGATGTTATATTGAATTGCTCCTGTTGAGCTGCCTTACTGTTGTTAGACAGCGAGCTGGACAAAAGGGAGAAACAGTCTTTGGCAGGGGTGGGGTGGGGGGAGGGGGTTGCGGTAACATTCGGTTATTTGTTTTTGTGTCTCCGATATGGGGACCGTAATCGTGCGCATGATGTTAAATTCCGCGATTATTTCAAGATCGCGTTAAAACAGAAACAGATTACCGAGAATTGTAATTCGCTTCCAATGCCTACAAATCCATACAACTTAGCTTCTCAAATTGTTCTTCATACCAAGATAAAGAGACTGTCTTTTTAAGATGTAAGTTGACTCGTAAATTTCGTTTTATATAGACATTGTGAAATGATTTTGTATGAATAATTCAAATGAGCATCCATTTTTACGCGTACTGTGAAATTTGCGACTATTTAGGTCAGCGGGGACATTCCAAACTGAAATACTTAACATCGCATGCTATGATGCTGTAATGGCATATTTCAATGATGGTAAAATAGCGGATGTCCGTGTCAGAATCAAGCGATGATCATTTAATATTCTTATGGATTAATCAGAGCGACCAAAGGATAATGAATGCACTTTTGCATGTAACACACATTCTAGTATTTGTGTGTAAGTTATCATCAATCTACGCGGCCGGGGTCGATTATTGTTTGATAACATTTTAAGGCGATTTCTCTAGTTAAAATGGATCTCTCTGCCTCACTGCCTTATATATATATATATATATATATATATATATATATATATATATATATATATATATATATATATATATATATATATATATAAATTCAGTCTTTAATTCCAGCATGATAGCAGAGCCAACTACAGAAGCATCTTCTCTTCAAACAGGTGACATGTTTTTTCCACTAGAACCATTTTCTGACTGCAATGACTTGACGGAAGCATATTTACACGGTTCCGAGACGATGTCTACCATGTGCGTACTGGACGAGAAGTAATGGTGTATAAAGTTATCTGAAGGATTGCGAGGCATTGCGTATGAAGTCTTCTCTATAATGCGCCTAGAAACACATGATAATTATCAAATACTCAAACAGACACTACTTGCATGATTTTAAGTTGATTCAGAAAGCTACAAAAAGAAGTTGAAAACTGCTCGGAAGGAGCCAGGAGAAAACATCTGCACAATGTATAGACAGACTAAAGACATACTTACGTAAGTGGGGCATATTAGGCAATTTTGAGGAAATGTATGAAGGCTTGCAGTAATGATCATCATTGATCAGCTGAAAGATAAAATGTCAGAAGACATTAAAGCGTTCCTTACCTAGCATGGAGCTGAAGGATTGGAAACTATAATCACTATGGCCGAGAGATTCGAAAAGTCACAGAAGGAATCTAAAGGTAATCTCGGACAACAATTACTCCCTCAAATGACACTTCTCACAAGCCAAAGGAAAATCATAGCAACAGCTACGGTAAGCCAAATGAAGAGACGAAAACGTCCACCCGAAACAAAACCTAGCATGCATTGAGAGAAGAAAACTATACTGTCCGAAATGCAGATTACTGGACACCATGCTAAGGCATGCCGGCGAAAATCGTCTTCTCGCACAGCTGTATGCATGGCAAAATAGGAAGCAAAGAAGTTGAGCACTGATGACCATCTAGATACGCTTGAGTATAAAGACACAATTACAAGACTTCGTGTGGCAGAATTAGTTACCCTTAACGGATTCTTTACCACATGTCTGTAAGACACTAGTGTACAATTCGATGGAATCGTTGCACCCTGATTAGTGAGCCACATATCAGGTTACAGAGGAAACAATTGAAATACAGGGGCCTTTACAAAGGTCAGTGCTATGTCTTTACCGGTGACCAAGGAACATATAATTTCACGTTATGTGACTAGCAAAACAGAGCAGCGCTCTTAGATGACCCCATTTACCCTGTGCTGTTGGGATCTTGGTACGTATTTCTATGAGATACGGTACAGCCCGTGACGGTTGCAGCCATACCGAACAGACAGCAAACTAGGAAATCTAATACATCGACAACTCCAACAAATCCTCAACCAGAGGAATTAAAACAAGCCAAGGCAGCAGATAGCACCTTAGCGGCATGTTTTAACAAAATGTCTAAAACACATTCACCCCCTCATAAAGGTGAATTGTACCTGAAGAAAGTATGTCTGGTAGAAGAGCAGAGAAGGAAGAACAGGAGTATGCGTAACTCGTTGTTCTTTCATCGTAAGCAGCTTAATTTCTAGAATTGGGCCATTTACTCTCATTCAATAGACACATGGGAATCAATGCTATTACGACAAGGATTTCTACACACTGCTGCTTTCCTGGAATGAATGCGGACATACTTTGATATGTCAAATCATGTCCCCAGTGTCAGAGAGTAGTCCCAAAGCAATGGACAGCACCAGCTACCTTAGGGGAAATGCCCATCACTGGCACACCATTTGAAAACGTGGCTCTGGATATAGTAGGACCTCTTAACCGAACGAAGAAAAGGAACTGCTATATACTTACATTCGTAGACACTTGCTTAATATGGGTCGATGCAGTGCTATGCCAGCTAGCGATTCAAAACACGCAGCTGTAGCTCTACTTGGTATATTTACAAGCTTAGTCTTTCCCTCAGAATTCTAACTGACAATGGATCACAGGTCAGAGGCAAGCTAATTGAGGAAGATTTTAGACTTTTCCAGTCTCAACAGATTCACACTTCTCCATATCGCCCGGCTTCGGATGGAACAGTAGCAAGATATATCGATACTATTATCACCATCTTGAGAAAGTTAGCTAAAGAAAGACCAGATACATAGGATACTTATGTACAGCAGCACTATTTGCGTTCAGGAATGTAACCCATCACTCAACTGGAATTTCACCAGTAACTCTGTTGTTTGTTCGTCCGATCAAGGGACCATTTGAGGCACCATCTACTTCGCACCTGGACTAATGATCAAGAAGATGAGACAGTTATAACTGTGTACACGTATGTGGTAGATGTGTATAAGAGACAGAGTTAAAACAGCGTTTACAACATTGTTGGAAATTAGCGACAGACAACCTGCACTTTCTTGAAGTAGAATTACTCGCTATTACTACAAGAAAGCTAAAGACAGAGAGCCATAAGTGGGAGAGAAAGTGCGGTTATTTCTCCAAACAAGTAAAAATAAATTGCAGATCGGTTGGAAAGGACAATATGAAGTGATCTAAAGGACAATATGACGTGATCTAGAAAATATCTCGCACTGATTACAATATTTCCATTAGAGGCAAACAGACAATTTATCACAAACACCTCTTGAGGAAATACAATGAACGGCCTCCCACCGAGACATCTTATTTGATGGCCATGGCAGTGACTACAGAAGTAGATCACGGAAACACTATGGTTGTAGAATACACTCAGCAGGTAAAAGCAACACTTCGTGATGTGGACATCGGTTCTACATTTAGCAAGGATTAACAACATCAGGATTCAAGACCTCTTATGCAGAGGTACCTAGTGACAAATCAAGACTCACAAGATTTAGTGCAATGTGACATGAAACTGATGGACAGTAGCACATGTGAGAGTCAAAGCAAACGCAGTTCCATATGCAAAATTACATACGTTACGAGAAGAGATAGAACAAATGCTTTCAACTGGGGACTTAACTCCATCAGAGTCACCCTACAGTGCAAGTGTGATTTTATTTAAAAGACCCAGTGGAGAACATAGATTATGCATCGACTACAGACAGCTCACATACATCGTTGAATTTAAGGCCGAACATTTGCCTGATCAGAACCAACTCTTCACTAGTCTCAACAAGGCCAAGTACTTTACAAGGATTAACCTCAGTAAGGGATATTATCTTATATTATCTTATGAAACAAGAGATTAGACCAATGCTGGCCTACAATACTTCGATGTTCACCTTGAGTTCAATGCTCTTCCCTCCTGATTGAGTAATGCTCCTAGTGTCTTTACTCACATGATGGGAAAATTACTCGACCCACTCAAACAACCTGCTATAAGCAATTTCAATGGATGGTATCCTAATTGCTACTGTGACGTTTGATGAACATAATAAGGCACTCCACCGCCGTTTCAAATGCATGAAGGAAACTGGTTTAACAGCACGACCAAAGAAGTGACAGATATGATTCCAACAACTAGAGTTTCTTTGACAAACGGTATATCAAGACTTAATGACTCCTCGTGAGGGCAACATTTAAAAGCTAAAACTAGCACCGAGTTCAAAAGCATCAAAAGATGTCCGATCTTTTGTTTCATTGTGTGGATTCTATCATAAATGTTTAAAAGACTTCAATTCCCTCACCGCTCCTTTAACCAAACTTACCAGAAAAGGGGAATCAGAGAAATTCATATGGGCGGTCGAATGTGAGAATGCTTATTCCGCACTCAGGCTATACCTGCAAAACCAGTACTTCATCTTCCAGATCTCACAAACCCATTCACTCTTCGTACAGACGCAAGCAACATTGGAATTGGTTCCACATTACAACAGAAAAACGAAAATGAGCCCTCAGTCTTATTCCCTGATTGCATATGCTAGTAGGAAATTGAAATCTGCAGCGAAGAATTATTCACGATAGAACAAGAATGGCTAGCATTAGTCTGAGCTGTGGAGAAATTTCAAGCTTATTTGTACGGGACGCATTTCACTGTACATTACGATCATAAATCATTGATGTTTCTAACGGCTTTAATGAACTTAAATGCAAGACTGATAAGATGGTCACTGCTTTTACAAAAAATATGCATTCCAGATAGAATGTCCTTGAAAAAATGAATGCTGGAACAGACCTCCAGAGTCGACACCCTGTTCCCGATACGTTAAACGTATCAGAACCGAAAGGAAACAACGACGAAGTGATAGAGTAGATCTGAGGATTCAGAAAGTTGCATATTGTTGATATTCAAGGTCTCCCTAGGGGGAACTATCTTAGAGGGGCACCTTGCGACATTGCGATTAACCACCAAACTGCACACTTTCTAGAGTGCATTCCATTCTCATGCGGCAGTGTTGTTTTGGATACAGCTAGCTGTTGTTTACATTACCCTGAATGTGTAAAAAGCGGAACTACAGGGAGGAAGAAATGTGTGGACGCTGCGGAAAGATAAGCCACAGTAGGATGTGTAAGCAGACGGGACAAAATGACGCCCCTGGACAACTAGGAGATTAATTTACGAACACAATGAACGTTTATAATAGAGAAACAAGGGACATATTATGTTAAAAGAATCATCATTGTTTGCGTGGGAACAGCCAGGAAACAATAAACTCACGAGTGTCTCTTGCTCACTTAGTTGATATTAAAGCGAAAATCAGGATCGGCGTCAGTTGAAAGTTAAGTGCCAGGGAGCACGTTGTGATTTCGATGTTCGGACTAAGTGACTTCAGTGGGACCATGTAAGAAAACATTTGTTGTTAACACCTCCTGTAACGTTATGACTAACCGGGAGTGTGTACAAACCATTCATTACTTCTCTATATATGTTAGAATTGGTCTTGGAGACTTCGTCTTAATAAGCGAATTGCTATGGAGATATATGTACTCTTTCGTGTGTTATAGAGTGTTATAAATTATGTCGGGTCTTCTTCATTTACTTTATTATATCCCTTTGCTTATTACTCTACACTTAATGAAATGATATATAATCTCATTTGCCTATGGCATATGCTTAATAAGATATTAATTAGCTACTTATATACAGTATATGTGAAATGAACATATAATTATGTGCAACCATATATACTAGAAAAGGGGTATCATCAGGACTTTGTATGAATGCTTTCATTATCTAGATTCGCCCAGAGATGTGGGTGGCTGGACATCTGCATATGGCCAGCCCATGGATCGTGCCGATATTATTAACGTCCTTAAAGACATGTCGAGAACAGAAGACTTTGACGTCAGTGAATCCACATCGTTGTCCAGGATGACCGACTTGGAAGTAAATATTGGCACGGCCAGACACGAGAGGTATATCGGAAAAACGAGGTGCCTCGTTAACCAACACAGAACTGGCACTATTAGCCACCGAGGATGACCCAACTAATAACTGATAACTGATATTATGGCTGGTTTAGAAACTTATTGAATGACATGATGGTACATGTCTTGCTAGACATGAGATATTGGCTACATCTATCAATATATATATATATATATATATATATATATATATATATATATATATATATATATATATATATATATATATGTGTGTGTGTGTGTGTGTGTGTGTGTGTGTGTGTGTGTGTGTTTATATGGATCGGAACCGAATGATGTAAAGACCTGACATTAGGGATAGTAAAAGGTTAATACGCAGATAATGTATGGAATTATTTGCGAATATTGCGCTTTTGACCAACCCAACCGCCAGCAGCACATAGGAAAATCCTCAAGGATAACCCAGAAATGCAAATTTCGCATTGTAATATAATACTGTATCCACATTTATGACGAGGTCGGGTACATGGGTGTTGCTATTTTAATTTAACAGGTGGCGGTTTTTTTGTGTTTGTGCCTATACGGGGTGCATACGTTGCCCCAAATATTGAAGTCACCAGTTGAGGCTGGTGGATCTCACCTTTCTACTGCAGTGAAGAGTGAAGAATTGATATCAGCAACTAGCTGCTCATAGTTCAACTGTATCAGCCAAGCCTGGGTAAAAGCTGAGTATCACTTACTAACATTAGATACAGCCATACCACGCCCGAAGCCAATTTCCTACCAGATTGTTGCCCAGCAAGGATCTATCAGGAAGAGCTAGCGATTTAGAAGAACCAAAGACGCACAACTAAACCAAATCCTACTAGGCTAAAACAATAGATGTTTCAGCGGATTACTACAGAAAATGACAATCATTTATGTGATATTATATATAGTGTTGTGTATTGACTTGACCATCTTTCATTTCACCCAAATCTTCCATTATGATTGTACTTTAACCTGTAACTAAATGTTACTGTCTTATTTTATCGTATTGCCGTGTGTGTAACTGTGTTATATCTATGTAAGATAGGGCTACAGTGCTATCTGGGGGATCCGCGACTTAGTAACAAGAGAGCTGTGTAGCAGGAATACTGCTAGTCTTCAGTTCTACAATAGTGAGTATTGTCCTCTCTGACGGCAGTAACTTTCCTGTGCTCGCTCGGCCTTCTACCTGGAAACCTTACTTAGACCCTTGGTGTAATTCCGCCAGATTTGTCTGATCTATTCACTAGGGAGTCTTATGAACCATTTCTAGTTTTCTTTTAGTAGTCGGCAACCACCGAACTCAACTGAATATACCACATATACCCACACCACGTCCGTTCTAGCACTTCAGTATATCCACACCACGTCCGCACTAGCTCTTCATATACCCACACCAGATTCTAGCACTTCATACACCCACACCTGTTTTTAGCACTTCATATACTGACCCCAGGTTCTAGCACTTTGTATACCCACACCAGGTCCTAGCACGTTATATACCCACACCAGGTCCTAGTACTTTATATACCCACAACAGGTCGTAGCACTTTATATACCCACACCAGGTCGCAGCACTTTATATACCCACACCTGGTCCAAACACTTTATATATCCACACCAGGTCGTAGCACTTTATATACCCACACCAGGTCCGAGCACTTTATATATTCAGACATCAGATCCTAGTACTCTATATACCGCACCAGGTTCTATCACTTTAGATACCCACACCAGGTTCTACGACTGTATATACCCACATCAGGTTCTAGAACTTTATATACCCACACGCGGTTCTAGAACTTTATACACACACACCAGGTTCTAGCATTTAATATACCCACACCTGGTTCTAGCACTTTATATACTCACACCTGTTTCTATCACTTCATATACCTCACACACCAGGTTCTAGCACTTTATGTACCCCATAACAGGTTCTAGCACTTCATATACCCCACACACCAGGTTCTAGTACTTCATATACACCACACACCATGTGGTAACACATTATACGACCACACAGTAGGTTCTACCACTTCACATTTCCACACCAAATCCTAGCATTTCATAACCCAAACACCAGGCTCTAGAACTTTCAACACCCACACACCAGATCCTAGCACTTCACATACCCACACCATATCCTAGCACTTCACATACCCACACTAGATCCTAGCACTTTACATACTCATACTAGGCCCTAACACCTCAGATACTCAAATCAAGTTCCTGCTACGAAACCTGTTTCCTTTTAATTTTAAAACCAAAAAAAAAAAAATTACAAAATAGTGTAGACTTACCCATATGGTAGGACATGGGAAGGGATCGTTAAAAATGAATATATAAACAACAGGATTCTATATCGCATGCATGGCGAGGTAGTACAGTGGCTAAAGCGTGCGCCCGCCGTCTGAGCGGTCATGTTTTCGAATCCCCACCGAGTCAGATGTTATTTGTACATTGACCTGAGTCCCCCTTCTACAGTCTATATAAGTACTAGGACATGTTCCCGGAAGCAAAAGTGGTAGGCGTGATACTGGTGAAATCACCAATCAACTGTCCATCTATACAAGTATGCGGTTGGCACATTACATCCAGTACGCCCCATGGTGGGGTAATGGGCAGTTTGATTAGTCACTTGCCCACTGGTCTATACATGTTTGGAGTTAGCTCTATAAGCCCAGTACGCCATAGACCATGCAGAAGCGTATTTTCTTGTTCATGTTAGTTATATTCCATGCATAAGTATGTGTAAGCATAAAATCAATTAATGATAGACACATGCAAGACTAGATCAATGATAGGAAGGAGTTAGCAGTATATCCTTTGCAGAATGTCACAGTCAACCACAGCAATTTATTGGCTGTTTATGATTTCTTGGAAAGCTTACGTTCATTAGTTTGAAGGGGGCATTTGTGAAATGTGTCAACGTGTTACAAACCTAACAACAGCAACAGCCAACAGCGATATCGCTCCGCCACCTGTAGTGAAAGCTCCCAGGAAGACCTTAATTTTGCAAACACCGGGACTACTGAAGTTCCAGGAGTCAAACATGATATTGACCTCGCCTGTAAGAGAATTAAGTCTGATTATACATAGCTGACAGACCCTGTGCAATTTTCAACAGTTCGTGGTATTATATTTCTGGTAGTTAGTCTTGCTCATAGCTATGAATGCACCAACAAAAAAAAAAACAAGTTAATTGCATATCTTTACAGGACGTTTGCAGTCAATACCAGCATTTTTTGCTGTTGTTGATGTCTTGACAAGTTTACTTTCAGTAGTTTGCCATTACTTTCTGAACGAACAGCACCCAGATAATTTCGTAAAAAACCCAGCGCAAAATCTGCTGCCAAATCGGGCGCAGTTGTGTCTCGAACACGGGTTTGCGGGATCACGAATCGCGTCCGAAATACCTACGCCACGGAGATCGGCATGTAAGCACACGTTCCTAGAAATCTCTTTCTCTCTCTCTCTCTCTCTCTCTCTCTCTCTCTCTCTCTCTCTCTCTCTCTCTCTCTCTCTCTCTCTCTGTCTGTCTGTCTGTCTGTCCGTCCGTCCGTCCGTCCGTCCGTCTGTCTGTCTGTCTGTCTGTCTGTCTGTCTGTATGTCAATCTATGTCACTCATTCTGTGTATGTGTGCATGTGTATGTGTGCGCACGCGTGTGCAGCCTACCTCTGTGGACAGAGGGGACATGTCCCGACATAGGATTTTCCCAATTTGTCAAGGATGGTAGCTGATGATAGAAAATCGTAAAATGAACTGCAAACTCAGCTGAATCGCAAAGGTTCTATGTGTCATATGTTGTTCCATGTCGGAGACCTTTGCAGTATCATTTCCCACGAAGCCCACTGGTCTTGCAGTGATTGTTGCGCACTCTTATGTCGTCGTCTCCTTTAAGTACAAATCAGGTTGTGCTACTTCAACGATTGCATATTATTGGTACCTTGCCGTCTTGACAGACGATAGTCTGTTCCATTGTGCTTCAAAAAGTCATAATAACTACAGCCCAAAAAGCGAAAGTGACTGATAAGACCGATTCGCGCTGTATATGTTCGTCCACTGTGGATTTTTGTGAACAGATGGTCATTTCCACAATCACACACCATCTTAAGTCTCCCGCGCTCAGTGTCAGGCCTATCTGCAATCATTTTCTCCTTTGTCTTTATTCCATTTCTGATCTTCGTCCTCCATGCAACACATTCAGGATCGACTTGCTCCCATATGAAAGATGTTCAAACGTATCACTTGGTATAAGTAAGTTGACCAGGCTTCACTGCCATAAAGAAGAGTACTAAGGACACAGGCTTGATAGATAAGGACTTTTGTTTTGGCAGTAAGCTTCCTATTCTCCCATACTCTTTTGGTTAACCTGTTCATTGTTGTTGCTGCCTTACCAATTCTGATGTTGATTTCCTGATGTAGGGATAATTTTCTATTTACCTCTAATCCTAGATATGTAAAATAGTCTACTATCTCCAGGTCTGCGTCGTCAATCAAGAATGATTGTCCCTCATGTGAACCGTGTGACATAATCTGTGTCTTTTTTTATTGCTAATTGTTAAACTAAAGGTGAGCGGCTGGCCGAATGGCTAAGAACTCCAGATTCTCCTCCGGGAGATCCAGGTTCAAATCCTCAATAAGGTGTGGATTTTTTAAGTCGTGGGCAAAAAGAAACTCCTAACCGGCACAGTTCGCGGCGACTGCACTAGCCAGGCGGCCTTAATTTACCAGGCTCAATACTCCCTGCTCTATACTGCAAGGTAGTACAGGCAGTAGATGACAGTCAGTTTGACATTTAAATCAAATTCAGAACAAGCATTGGAGACTGCAGATAGTAGTCGTTGCAATTCTTCCTCAGAGTGAGTCGTAATTGCGGCATGCATCATCTGCAAAATGCAACTCTCTTATCAGTACCCTCCTGATTTTGAACTTGGCCTTCAATTTCTGAGCATTGTTGAGGCCACCATCTGAGCGTGAGTGAATGTATCATACTGATCACGAATGGCATATTTCAGAAGAAGTGAAAAGTATATTCCAAAGAGTGTAGGAGCTAGTACACAACCTTGCTTAACTCCACTTTTAATTTCAAACTCTTCTGAAGTTGCACCACAAACTTGATTATACCCTTCATGCCTGCGTGGAACGATTCCACAATGGACAGAAGAGTTGTTAGGCAGCCAATCTTCTTTAGTGCTATGAACAGACCCTTACGACTGATCAAATCAATTGCTTTTGTTAGGTCGATGAAGGCAATAACAGTGGCTGATGTGTTCACGGAATTTTTCTTGCATTTGTCGCAATGGGAATATCATATAAATGGTAGACCGGTTCTGTCGAAAGCCACACTGTGATTCGGGGTAGACTTGATCTCCAAGGACTTGAAGTCTTGCGCATGTACTGGCATATACTTTCCCAACGATACACAGAAGTGATAATCCCCTATAGTTGTTACAGTTGCTCCGATCTCCCTTGTTCTTGTACAGTGTTATCATGCTTGAATCTTTGAAATCCTGTGGAACTTGTCCTTCTCGCCAGCATAGCTCTATTAGCTGGTGGATTTGTAGAGTGAGTGTCTTTCCCACTCCTGATAACCTGTATTGGAATCCCATCCTTACATGGAGCCTTGCTAGATGAAAGTTCATTAATAGCACACTTAACATCTGTTATGGTGGGAAGTATGTCCAGGTGGTTAAGAGATGGCAGGGCCTCCGTGGCGGTGAGGGCATCATCCGCTAATTTGGTCTCGCCTGAGTAAAGCTCCAAATAGTGCACCACCCATCTATCCATCTGCTGTTTCAGATAAGTAATGATTTCTCCAGTCAAGGTTTTCAGTGGTGCACTTCTTTTGATTATTGGACCACAGGCTTTCTTTATACTTCATGCATGCTTCTGGTGTTATCTTATCACTTGCATTTTGAATTTACTCGCATAACTTGATCCCGTAGTCCTTGGCACACCGCCTGGCAGCCTGTTGCACATCCTTCCTAGCTTGCTTCAGCTCACTGAGAGTGTTTCGCGTTGTTCTGTCCTCGTTTCTTAAGACAGCTATCTTCTTTTTATCAATCAAGGGCTGTTGTGTCTGGCTGTTTGCTGCAAATCAGTCCTGCCCCTTATGACCCACAGTGCCACAAACCCCGGGGCATTTAAAAATGCGACCTCTCGATTTGATTTCAAGACCGGTTAAGACCAAGAATGGAGTTATACCTCTTCATGGCACAGAGCCTGGGCTGAAATGTAGAGACCGTGTGTTGCCCAAGCAGCATGATCCCTCTCTCGGCCTGTCTAGTTCACTCCAGAGGAAAGGTGACACCAATACATCGGTAACAAGACAAGCTGCAGAAGCTGCCGGGTCATGAAAGCAATGCTCTTAACTGTTCGCCTGTCGGAGTTTCGATCTTAGACCTTTTGCCAACCAAGTCGTAGGGCCTGCTCTGCCCTGCCATGTCATTTAGTCGTTAGGTTGAATTCCTCGTACCAGGATAAGGCTTGTCCCCTCCCACTTGCGCTCCTCCGCCCGAATTGATTGTACGTAATTGTTTAACACGCAGGAAAATCAGTTTAGTCAAATTATAGCAGAGAAAACATAACTTCGATTGAGACATTTATGTTTCAACCCGGAAAAAGCAGCTGTTTTGTGGTGCTCTCTGGACAATAGGATTATGAGAACTGATGTCCCAAGCCTCACGATAGATGGTAGAAGCGTCAACAGAGAGAACAAACTGAAGTATCGGGAATCACATTTGACAGGAGTCTGTCCTTCAAGGACCATGTGTAGACGGTTGTGACACGATCTCAAAAGGGACTCAATGCACTTAAAACTATGGTTGCAATGGACACAGAGCAGAGAATGCTTTTCACACTATACCAGCACTTGATCCTCTCAATGATTGATTACGGACTAGGACTGCTCACTGTCTCAAAGAGTCATTTGGTGAAATTGTTGAGTTGAGCGCATACAGAACGAAGCTATGCGGGTCATTCTGGGATGCACCAGAGACACCCCAGTAGTGTGTATGCGTTACATCCTTGGTTTGCTGACTGTTGCTGGTAGGCTCAAGGGGATGCAGGCGAAGGCATACCTCAGAGTAGTTGCTGACACAGATCACCCGTTGCATGAGGCGCTAGACGCAGTTAAGGGTCAGCGACTGATAAGAGAGAAATCATGGATGGCTCAGGCGGAGGATACGATCAGACAGGTGTGCCCCTTGGAGAACATTAGGCGAGGAGAGGTGTGGGTCAGAGTGCCAGCGGAGCTCTCAGACTTGTGCAGAGATATAATCACATTGAGCTGGGAGTGCAGGGAGTGGCCAGCAGGGGCCACGGAAGTGCAAATCCAGCAACTAATTCAGGATAATGCTCAACCGGGTGATGTGATTATATACACAGATGGTTCGGTGTTGAGAGGCAGGAGAAGTGCCAGGGGGTTCTTAGCAAAAGCTTATGTCGACGTTTGATGCAGAAGAGCCTGGCATATCATACCACAACATCTAGCTTAAGAATGGAGGTGGAGGCGGTAAGTGCAGCTTTCCGCTGGATGGAGAATACGATACACACACATCGTGATTTTAATTGACTCAGAAAGCATGCTGAGTAGGGTGAGGACAGGCAAGCTTCGTGCAGAGTGGCTTGCTTCGCTTCGGAAGTCACGGGTCAGGATCTTTTCTCCGGGGCATGCTGGTGTGCTGGGGAATGAACAGGCGGACAGATTGGCTGGCACTGCAAAACTTGGTGGAGTATTGATGCATGATAAGACAGACGTGATTGCAGCCTTGTGGGAGCACGTGTATACCTCGGAGGAGCAAATGGATCACGCAAATGGGATCTGGCCGACGATCGACGCTCAGAGGAAAGGCGAGACGGACATATAATCAGATTGCTACTGGTACTATTAGTGTTGCAACTCTTCGCTGGTTGCTGGGGATGGGGACGGAGCGCTTATGGGAATGCCCCGAATGCTGTGATGTCGGTTCCTAAATCATCATTCAATCATTTATGTTTCTTAGTGTTCCATGTGTGTGTGTGTGTGGTTTGTGTGTGTGTGTGTGTGTGTGTGTGTGTGTGTGTGTGTGTGTGTGTGTGTGAGTGTATTAACTTTAACTGTTGCCATCAGGCAAACCCACTTCGACTTCAGAGGTACTTGTAATTTATATCCCAAAGTCTGGGACG
>JACEFZ010023124.1:190000-217500 GCA_014155875.1 Cepaea nemoralis | reverse complement strand
TTACTTTGCAACAACAAAGCCAATGAATAAATCATGTACGAGTAGTTCTAGCAAACATATTTCACCGTGTTAAATTAAACAGAACATCTGAATGCCGCGAATTCTCAACCTAAACAATGAAGAAATCATAGAGTTCTACCAAACACATCACCTATCGTCGTGTTAAAATGAACAGAACTTCTTAATCCCTTTAGTTCTCTTCAACTGATGAATACTTCCTTGTTGGCTTGGAGGATGTTTATCTATAGCCGGCTGCTGCATTCGCAAGCCTGACATCGCAAATTTTACTTGCAGGACTTTGCATAATCATATACGAATATAAACATCAATGTTTGTTATAACTGCCCCCCCCCCCCCCATCCGCATAGTGTCTTCCAATATTATAAACATGTATGTGAAAGAACCCAATGATTGCTCTGTGGTGAATCTGAGAAAGGATACATCATTTAGGATCCGCGATAGCTCACCTGCCAAAGGATAATATATAGCAAAATGATGAGATTTAGCATATAACCTTATCATTATGTCCACCCAACAAAAAAATTTTTGTTCTGGAGATAGTACAGCAGATTTCAATGTTTGTTTATATGCGGTATATAATTTATGGCTCCGGGATTAATACCATCATTTTAAGAGTATTACAGCTTCAGCAAGACATATCCCCGCTATGTTTGAAATTGTCTCGCAGTTTTCGTTTTGGCACAAACAGCGCGGAGTTAAATAGTATTGTTCAGAGGTGTCTCCAATGGGGGTTCTTTCATGAAACGTGATTATATAAATAAACTAGCTGACTCGGCCCGGCTTCGCCCAGCTCCTGGCGGGGATGGATCTATCTATCTATCTATCTATCTATCTATCTATCTATCTATCTATCTATCTATCTATCTATCTATCTATCTATCTATCTATCTATCTATCTATCTATCTATCTATCTATCTATCTATCTATCTATCTATCTATCTATCTATCTATCTATCTATCTATCTATCTATCTATCTATCTATCTATCTAATCTATCTATCTTTCTATCTATCTATCTATCTATCTATCTATCTATCTATCTATCTATCTATCTATCTATCTATCTATCTATCTATCTATCTATCTATCTATCTATCTATCTATCTATCTATCTATCTATCTATCTATCTATCTATCTATCTATCTATAACGGGCCTGCGTGCCCAATTCTTAACCCTTTGAAAATAAAGTTTGTTCTATCTATCTATCTATCTATCTATCTATCTATCTATATATCTATCTATCTATCTATCTATCTATCTATCTATCTATCTATCTATCCATCTATCTATCTATCTATCTATCTATCTATCCATCCATCCATCCACCCACCCACCAACCTTTCTACCCACCTACCTACCTACCTACCTACCTGTCTGTCTGTCTGTCCGTCTGTCTGTCTACCAGTCCGCGCTATTAAATATTGATAAAAGTTACTGGAAAAAATGTGAGGACCATGTGTTGAAAGAGGAAGAGGACTATTGGAGAAGGGATGGATTGAATTTTATGCAACCGAGAGCAATCATCAACCTATTGGAATCGTCCGACACAGATTAAGGTCTGAGCAGATCGCAGACCTTAATCTACGTACACACTTACTGGGATATCTTGCTCCAACTATTCAGGCGAATTGCAGGCCCTAAACATTACAGCATCAGCATAATGTCAATGGCAACAGTTTGTATTCCACAGTGATGAATTTTCAATTCCGCAAGCCCTCCGGTGACAAACAACTGTATTGAAACACACACACACACACACACACACACACACACACACACACACACACACGCACGCACACACACACTAAACGCATTGAATACCAACAGAAGAGTAATATTGCGGTGGAAACTGACATATTGTGGCATAACAAGAAACGTGAGAGCAAACACGTTGTCAAATTAGGGAACAACACACGTGCATACGAATCAATTTATAAACTTCAATGAAAAGAGAACCAACATCTTGGTCGTTAAGAAGAAAGCCCACTACAGAGACACTGACAATCTATTTTCATAGTGCAAAACAGGTAATCATGTTCCGTCTCTGAACGGTAAACAGCAGAGTAGACCGTCTTTCGCGAAGACTCAAAGCGGGTCTGTCACCCATGTGTACGTGTGAACAAACTACACAGACAGCTGAACAGATCCTTAAAAAATGGAAACATGATGACTAAATTGCGGTATCATTTCTGATCGCAGATTCATACGCACATTAACGCACAGCTATTTGGAAGCTTTCACGAACTCAATATAAAAAGCTAACATGAATAATTGTGTACACTTTATTAACCAGCAACTGAAGAAACAAGAAGGAAATGAAAAATAAGGTAAGAAATATATTCCTTCTACTTTCCTGTTAATTTACAAATTATTTACCCCATGCCTCAGTAAATTCTCTGTCTTTACAAATATTACACATTGCACCCCTCTCGGGATTCTCCGTGGTGAAGTGGTCAAGCCGTCTGACTCGGGCTCCGAAGGTTGTATGTTCGATTCCGGGCCGCGTCCTTCATTTCACGAGTGCATTTTTTCGGAGACTCCCGAGGGTCGTCGCTGGAGCTACGGAGTTCGTGCTTTGTGCGACGCTTTCCGCGCTGCGGAAAGAAACTGAGCCATATGGGATAAAAACCCGGTGCAATGCAGCCGACCCTGTCGACTTTTAAGCTGGTTCTTTCATTGTACCCACTCCCATACGAATCCGGATACGCCTTGTGTGTCATCTGAATTGGCGGGGGATTCCCTTACTGTAAACATAAATTTGTTAGCTGGAAATCACTAGATTGTTAAGCAAAACATCAAAGAAATGTCGCCGCTTTCGATGATTTAAGTTGTTTTTGGACCTATCAAAGACATATTCCTTGGGTGGGGGTAAATATAAGACGGCTGGAAAAATTTCATAACAATGCAACAGACAGTTTTCAAAATAATTGATTGTGAATGAAGGCATTCTTTGCGAGACAAACTATAGTCAAAGCCGGATGTGCAGAGCTTGATGAAATTGTGAAACGCAATTTACTTTATGATGAACCGTGTCCGTTTGTGGAGATTATGTTTCCCAGCTGTACGATCAGCTTGATCATATTGTTCTCGTTAACCAAAGTACGAGGGTAAGTCAATAAGTAAGTCACAAATGGCTGTAGAAAATAACTAAATATGATAACAACTTGAAACCAGTTTATTTTTATACATACATTGTCCCTTTATTTCTCAACATACTTTCCACTAACATTGATGCATTTATCTCATCGTTTTATCAGTCCTCCCAAACCGGCTGCATAGAACTGCATGCTCTGTTTTCTAAACCACGTTTTCACTTCACATTCAACTTCGGCGTCACTCACATAATGTCTTCCGCAAAGGTGAGTTTTCAGTGGACTTAGCCCCTAGTGATTTCCCATAAAGCAGTGCATAGTTGGGTAGAAAAAGTTACGAGGGGGAGTCAATAAGTAAGTCACACAGTTCTGTGGGTTGGCAGGTAAATTAAAACAAGCACGCATTTCCCAGCACGCATTTTTATGCAGCCGGTTTGTGAGGACTGATAAAACGATCGGATAAATGCATCAATGTTGGTGGAAATTATGTTGAGAAATAAAGGTACAATGTATGTATAAAAATTAAATGGTTTCGAGTTATTACCATAGTTATTTATTTTTCTACAGCCATTTGTAACTTACATATTAACTTTCCCTCGTACTAGCTAATGTTCATCACTCGCTCCATGTGTAGTGTGATACATGTTTGAATGTAGCGTTTCCTGTTACTAATGGTGTTCATGTAACGGCTAGATTCAAGTGAATGCATGTTCAGCTCTGTTGTTATAATTTATAAATAATATTTTTATTATTTTAGAAAGTGCATCTTTGACCATGAAATCTTTTATGAACCTTCATTTGTTACACTAGCCGTTATTGTTATAAGTGTAATTTCGTGAATTAAAATAAAAATGCTGACATTTTACAAGATCTGAACATCGAAGAAAACTGAATCATAAACAACATATCACGTAACCTATAAATACTTTGGCCGTATGAAACATAACAATGGTTAATGTGAATTGTAATACATTTTTGTTGTCAATAGCTTATGCAAAGGCATTTGTAGTGTAATAATAATTTAGTACACTTGCATACCAACACATTGGTCAGCAGCTCAAGTCCCAGTGGTTGCCATATTGGAACTAATCAAGTTGTTCTTTCAGCTTTAGATGTATATTCGACTGTATTAAATTTAAATGACAACGTGAAGTCGCTATCAACATAGAAGTAAGTGAACATTTTACAAACTTTGAAAATCTTGGCTCCTATCAATAAATCTTATAAACAAGTGAATCGGCACAATTGTCTCGGAACTGTCATAACATCTGATGAACGATACCTTGAAGAAATTAGAACAAGAATCGTCATGGCGAAGATAGCCTTTTGCAAGATAGAAATTAATCAATCAAGTGCCGTCTCCACAATGAAGGTTGGCTGCAATGGATCTCCAACACTGTCTGTCTCTTGTCCTGACTTTACATTCTGTCTGGCTGATGTTCTTCCATCTCTTGATGTTATCTTCCCACTTGTATCGTTGTCTACCTTGCCTTCCAGTATGGTGTTTATAAGAGTATCATGCCTTTTAACATGGCCGAAATATTTCACTTGTCTCCTCTTTATTTCTTTCATCAACTCTCTCTTAATTCCCAGTTTTTCTAGGAAGGCAAAGAAGTCAATACTTGGGTGGCTTGACCACGTGTTTTGATCAAGACAAGAACAATGCGCTGATCCACGACTCTGGTGATCATGTAAGTCAGCGAAACATGACCACCCAGGCTTATCGGCGCGGCACATGATGATGATAACTGACGTTGTCTAAATTAGGGTACACTGCGTTGTCTAACAACATCCGAAGGCGGTGAAATAATTCCGTTCAAAGTTAGACGCAGTGCTCTTTTATGTAGGAGTTGTAGTATATTAATATTCATTCATTCATTCATTCATTCATTCATTCATTCATTCATTCATTCATTCAGTAGCATGTCCTTTGTAGAACCTAGCTCCCATAACAACCTTCTGGAAAACTTATCGATCATAAGCAAAATGTCCCACTTCTGATACAACCATCTGGAGATCATCCGCCACATCCTGCACCCATCGTCTCTTTGATTTTCCTCTTCCTCTCTTCCCAGGCATATACCCCTCCATAATTGTTCTCTCCAAACTTTCGTGACGTTTCAAGTGACCAAAATATTTCAATTTTCTTTGTCTTATCGTCTTCAATATTCTGCTCTTGAAGTGCGGATGTATTTGTTCTTTTCTTTATCCAAGATATTGTTAGAACTCCGCTATAACATCACAGGCATTTATGCGCTGTTCAGCTTGTTTAGTAAGTGTCCAGGTCTCAAAGGCGTACGTTGCAATGGGAAAGATGGTGATCTTAAAAATCTAATTTGTGTAGTTCTGTCTGTCCCACTCCACAATTTATTCAATTGGTTTAGTCTTTGAAGAGCAATAGACACACGTCTTTTAATTTCTTTCATTGTGTCACAATTGTTGGTAATAAATGACCCAAGATATTCTAAATTTTCCACCACCTCAAATTATTCATCATTAACATATATTTCGTTCTCCATAGTAGTGTTACCGGTATGTATTATCTTTTCTTTTGCCATGTTAAGATATAAGTTGTGATTTTCACTATTCAATTGGGTTGAGGTTATTAGGTTTTCTATACCATTCTGTGTTGTTGATAGCAATAATAATATTAATACTAACATCCCATAATGTGGAGCAGTAATTAAAATATTTTCAAATGTGTGAGTTAAAACAACAACAGCATTAATTTTTGGTCTAAATCATGTTTTATTTTTGTCATCTAACATTTCTTTTTGGGCTAAAAGCTTTATTAATCCCATCACACGAGTGTTAAGCGTTGATAATTTATTATAAGCACTGTCTGTTCTGCTATGCTTGCTTGCTTGCTTGTGTTCGTTGGCTTGAGCTCCAACGCGAAGTCCTGTATGTCGGATGAAGGCATCCTGTTGTCCAACATCAGTGTGATGTCATACAGGACCTGAGTTTTGCCTGAGTATCCGTTGTCCCATGTCTGGCTTATTGGTGTGCAGACTGGTGGTTCCTCGCCGTACAGGCAGACACTCTCCGACTTCGGAGGAATCGGCGATCCTACTGACTTTAGCCAGGACCCCGAAGGGACCTGTTGCCCAAGACGCTCGACGAGGACGCGTCAATAGGTCTTGGCCAGTATATAACCCGGCCCTGGTGCCTTGGAAACACTTCTGCGTCCCTGTTCTGCTATAATTTCAATCTGAAACGTCCCAGAATAAAATTGCAATGATCGTTTGGAGACGATACTTTGCTTTTGTTTGCTGGTAACATGTAATGACTCCGTGTTTAAAATGTTTGCTAAGATGCTATTGTGGAGGTGTTAATTTAACGATAATACTGCTGACAATGATTACTTGAAACAATGGCTGTTCACACAAGAATCTGGTAGATGATCAAGCGAAAGGGTCAAGATAGACTCACCGCGGCAACTGGTATAACATTTATCGTTAGAGGATTACATCGTATATACTCCCACAACAAGCTAAGACACTTAATAGTTACAACAGACATTCGTACTTATCCACCTCTCAGATATAGATACATTTTTCCACGCGATCAAGTGTGAAGCTGTTCTGCAAAGTCCTTTACGGTCACACTTTTGCAACCTTCATCGCTTGAGTAGATAGTGCAGTCGTCAGCGAACAGAATCGCAGAGATAGTCAAATGCAGGAGCAGATCGTTACGGAAAAGATTCTCGATCCATGACCAGTTCTTCTGCCTCATGCTTCCGTATGCCCAAATGTCTGCAGTGTCCTGTGTTCATCTTTGTGCTGTTTGACCCATTTCTTCTTCCAGCAGCCATGGCTTCCGTCATTGTTCTGCCCAAGCCACTGTGACGTTAAACACGGCCAAAGCATCTCAGGCGATGTGATATTGACAAAGAGCTACGTGTGAGCTTAAAGCTAAGGAGAGCTAAATAGAGCTAAAGAAAAGGACAAGTAACATAACGACTTAGGAGACCAGACAGAAGAGACACAAATGCTATAAATAGCTATAACGGGACACACTTGTGTCAACAAGGAGGGCAACAGGTGTGCGTGAGCTGGGGTTACCCAAGAGACTGGGAAACCCGCTTCACCAGTGTAAACTGTAATTCTGGTTACTACAACCAAGTGACCAACGTGTTGGAACACGTAAACTAGCGAATGCACGGAGTGCTAATTGCTCGTGGCTGAACACAGCACAGAGAGCTGGTTCAGACAGAGACTGGACGGCGTAAAGAGCAGACGGTGTATCCGCTGTGGATACTGTGTAGTTAAGGACAGTATCAATAGTTTAGACTTTAGCTTTAACGTCAGTAGTGATTATTATTAATATCATCTCTTCATTCCATCTTCATAACATACTATGATGTTTAATACCGATGTGGTATTCCGCTCGTGGAGCTAATGTACGATCAGCTCCGAATAAAATGTATCCTTTTGCAAACAATACGAGTTGTCACTTTCGTGTGGTGCAAAAGCAGGGAATCCTTGTATGCCTGTCGCAAGTGAGTTGCTGACAGGCAGGATACCATTTGGTGTCAGAAGTTCCTGAACCACCGCTCATTACCATTTGGTGTCAGAAGTTCCTTGAACCACTGCTAATTATCAACGGCCAATTACCAAGAGGTTGCTGAACCACCGCTCATTACCATTTGGTGTCGGAATCGTGGGCCTTGAACCACAGCCAACTACCATTTGTTGTCAGAAGTTCCTGAACCACCGCTCATTACCATTTGTTTATCAAACAGCCAATTACCATTTGTGGAGCTTAAACCACATACAAGCTATTTAATTTTTTCTTTTTTTTTCAGAAATTCGATAAAATGTTATCTATATTATTTGTGTAAATTATTTTCATGAAAATGTATCGAAATTGCAAATATATCCATCATTTGCGAATCATTTTGTGTGATACTAGCATAATGTCTACATTTATCACATTCACGTTTGTACTTGTGCAAAATCAAATTCTTTTTGCACAACAGAAATAGATTAGAGGTTAAGCTAAGTCATACAGCGCAGCTCAGTCAGAGACGATAGAAAGTGAAGACAAGACGACATTGACATTCATTGACGATCATTTAGACTATCATACTTTCATATCATTTACCACAATCATCATTAATGATATCACATTTATTTACCATCCGTAGAAACTGTAATGTTTGAAGTAATAATAACCATGTATTGTACATTACATGCTTGTTGCTAAAGTATTGATGCTCTATTGAACAGAGACATCAGTTATAAAAGCAAGTCGATCAGTTGTGTGTACGAAAGACAGCGGTGGAACATCCCGAGTGCCGTATTTCTCAGCAGATTAGATGAGTATATTTTCCACTAATTTTGATAACCATCCTTAACGATGCATCTTCTTTTTCAGTGATGATGTAAATATTGCAAAATTATATTATCAATTGTGGAATAACATAAAACCATATAATGTCATCATTAAGTGACTGCATCCAGGCTGGCAAAGAACTAGGCCATACTGGAGAAAAATTAGAGAAATGGGCAAATGAAAAATACAAAGAAGAAACAGACAAATTGAGAGATGAAAGAGCAATAGAAAGGCAACATCAGAAAGAGATGAAGGAGTTAGAGGAAGCCACCAAACAAAAACAGTTGGAATTAGACCAAGCCACCAAACAAAAACAGTTAGAGTTAGACCAAGCCACAAAACAAACAGAATTAGAAATGAAACAAAAACAGATAGAGAGGAAGATGCCACGAAACTGATGGAATTGGAAATAAAACAGAAACAGATAGAGATGGACGATGCCACCAAGCAAAAGCAAATAGAGGTAGAGTCACAAACAAAGTTAAAGATGAAAGAGATGGAGATTGACTCTAACATCCAGATAGCCTCTACTAAACAGAAGAGTCAAGAAGAGCAAAATAAATTCTCTAAGTATAAGGGGGTCATCAAGCCATTCAGCCAAGGCGATTCAATATCAGCTTGGACTGAGAATGTAGAATTCCAGCTTAAGACTCAGAAAATACCATTAGAAGACTGGGCGATGATCTATATGAGGAATCTCAGTGGGGAGCCATTAAAGGTAATAGAGTCCATACCATCAGATCTAAGAAGGTAACTATCAGTATATCCATGATAGGATTATGCAGCATTTTCTACTCGATGCTCCTGGATATCAGATCCAGTACTCTCAGATAAAACCAAAGCCAACTGAAACGTTCTTAGACTACGTATCAAATGTCCAGAGTATATTCAATAAATGGCTTAAGGCGGCAAAAGTAGGGAAGAATTTTGATAGATTGCAGGACTTAATGGTGATGGATAAAGTCATATCCACAGTTCCTACTCCCTTTGCTAAGTTCCTTCAACAAGCAGACATTGAATCTATTGAACAACTCGAAAAACGTGGGTCAGCGTATTTTTCCTCAAACAGGGACATATTTAAAACATCCTTACATGATACTGAGATCACTGCTTTTGTTAAAAACGTACCTAGCAAATCATACAATCAGAAAGGGTATCAAAAGAAAGATAAACCCTATCAGAAGCCACCACAGTGTGTATACTGCAAATTATTTCATCCGTAGTACTCGATGTGTGATAAAAGTCCTCCTTATCCTGCTCATCTTAAAATGATGATGAAAAAGCAGGAAAACAAACGAGACTCGTACACACGAGCTGTTAAATGCTTTTTTGTTCAAGTTATGGCCATTATTCTTCTAAATGTTTGGGCAGGCAAAGAATGAAGGCTAGCAATGCTGTGCGCTTAGTTACATCATCAGACGATGAGAGTGTATTTGGTTCCGATCTTGAAAATGTATTACCATTCAATGAGTGTGAGACTGTGGCTGTAGTTACTGATATGTTAGAGTTTAATGAATGTGACACGTGTCACCAGTTTCATACGGACGGGAAACTTAAATGTGGTCATGTTATACCATGTTCCAACGAAGATGCTAATGCAGCTTTAGCCTCCAGAGGTAATCTAAAGTTCCACGATGCACTGGTCAACGAACAACCATGCCAATGTTTACTTGATAGCGGCAGCACTTTACTTGGGGTAAGAAGAGACCTAGTTAAGCCAGAAGATTATACGGGTGAGTTTGTTAAATGCCGTACTTTCTCTGGAAACATTGAGAAATACCCGCTGGCAAAAGTCCGCATAAACACCCCGTTCCTTTCCGGCACATTTACGTGCGCGATCCTGCAAAATCCCTGTACTGATTTGATTTTGGGTTGCTTGCCATCATTAAAACAATGTACTGATGACGAAATATTAGCCTGGAAACAAACAAACACGGCTAATGCTGTAACGAGGTCAGATACCCAAACACATTATACTGACCTACAAAATGAAATGTTACAGTTGTTAACACCCAGTGGTGCTAGTAACAGTGCTACTCGACAAGAGTTCATCGAGGCACAACGCACCGATCAAACTATCGCACCTTATTTTAAATTGTTAGGTGAGCGAGCGAAAGTTACTAAAAATGCATCTTGGTATTTTAAAATACACAACGGAATTCTTATGCGTTATTATACAACAAATAACCATGAAATTCAGCAAACGGTGTTACCAGTAAAACACCGACAAAATGTGCTGAAGATTGCACATGAGTCACCGTTTGCTGGACATTTGGCCTATGACAAAACAAGAGCCAGAATTTTGTCACACTTCTATTGGCCTAAGTTTTGTAACGATATCAAATTTTTCTGTCGGTCATGTACTATTTGTCAACATTTAGTGAGAAAGGGAAAGCATGTAGTTGCCGAGGTCCAGCGTTCAATATTGGCCTCTAGACCATTCGAAAGTGTAGCGGTAGATATTGTTGGACCCCTGAATCAGGTGTCGAACAAAGGAAACCGGTTTATACTAACCCTCGTGGATCTCTGTACAAGGTGGATCGAAGCGGTGCCACTTAAATACATCACCTCCAAAGATGTGGCAAATGTATTCTTACACCTATTTTGTCGCTTTGGCTTTCCTCGAACCATTTTATCCGAACGAGGAACGCTGTTTATTTAGGCTGCTATGGAAGCCCTAACAAAATTGCTAGGAATAGAACAGCATTTTTGTAGCCCTGTATCACCCTGCCAGTAACGGGATCATAGAAAAAATTAACGGGGATTTAAAACACATGCTGGCAAAAGTAACAGCAGAGAACCCATCTGATTGGGACACTCTACTACCAGCAGTGCTATTTGCCCATCGAGAAATTCCGCACTCAAGTACGGGTTTCTCACCTTTCGAGTTAGTTTATGGGGCGAACCCTCGTGGACCCCTAACAATCTACCATCAGCTAATTACTAGCTCAGTAGAGAATCCAACCGCATTAACACCTTATGAGATGGTAACAGAGACACGCGATAAAATCATGAATATAAATATAAGTAAAATGCAATAAAAACACTCCCGTTCAATAAAAAAAAAGTAAGTAAGTAAAGGACCACTTTCCATGTCATTCAGTTCAGTTCAGTATTTACGAGAATAAAAATAAAAATTAGGCCTCGTTCAACCCGCTTCGTCAGTCTCGGTTATAATTGAGGTCCGTTTTTTGTGTGGATCCACGTCATGCGGCCTATTAGATATGTAACGCAAGGCGTACGTTTTTAAACAGACTGGCATCGAATGGGTAATGCATTCAGCCACATGATGACTACTATCTATTTTGCAGGACTAGGCAAGTTAATGCCGGTCTCTCTGGCTGAGGGGTTACACCACTTTCTCCGTAATCCCGTTTATCCCCGCAGGGTCTCGCAGCGAGGCGAGAACTGGAAGTGGTTCGACCCGCGCTAGTGACTTGCGGGATAATGAGACGGCCGCTTAGAAAGCAATAGCAAACTACTGAGCGTAATCTTGCCAAGAAATCAACATACAGCTGAAAGATGCTGATGTTGACAGCGATGTCCTGTAAAGGATATGCAAAACAAAAACAAAACAGGCAAGTTAATATATTTGGACTCTGAAGACGGCAGATCAGTAGTTACATGTTCACAAAGCTTAATAAATGTTCTACAGCACATGTGTCAAACTCAAGGCCCGCGGGCCACATCCGGCCCGCCGTACAATTATATAAGGCCCGAGAGGTCTCAATCGACGGCCCAGCAGAGAATTTTAAACAATTTTTTTTTTATGGTCACGATACACAGTGCAGATCAAATTCCCTAATTAGCAGCCTTCCGAATGATAGGCAAACTATGAGCGTTCTCGCTTCGATCAGAATAAGCGAAAATAAAAGTTGTGTAGTGAGTTAGTTAGTGTTCGTCGTTATAGATATCTAGCAACAGTCAGATGCTCGTTTTGGATTGGCGCATAAAAAATGAAAGTAGCGTAGTGCCGGGATATTACATCATCTTTTCCACTAAGGCTAACCTGAAATCAATCAAGCGTCTGTCGGTAGATTCACAATCTTTTAAATTCAAACTTTGCCTAAATGGGCAAGAGATATGTTGATTCTGTAAACAGAGCCTTTCAAAGCCGCCGCGAGGCTGAATATATATATAAAAAAAATTAAGTTGCATGTCCTTCACAGGACGTAGCAGTCAACCCCAGCATTTTCGCTGTTCGTGATTCCTGGGTAAATTTTACGTTCAGTAGTTTGCCATTGCTTTTTGAACGACCGGCTCCTATATCTTTTTCGAAAAAAACCAGCACCGCTGTGTTTCGAACCCGGGTATACGGGCTCACAAACCGCGTTCGCAAGCCCGTAGCCACAGAGACCGATTGGCTGAATATATGTTTACTAATATTGGCGGTAAACCTGTGTGTCTAATTTGAGGAGATAATGTGGCTGTGATCAAAGAATATAAAATGAGACGGTACAATGAGACTAAATATCAAGACAAGTTAAACAACTTGAATGCAGAGCAGAAGCTACAGAATGTAGAAGAATTGAAGAGGCATCTAACATCACAGCAGAAGATCTCACCAAAGCAAAATCACAAACAGATGCTGCAGTCAAAGCAAGTTTGTTTGTTTCTTTTTTTGTCAGAGGAGATCGCAAAATCATGCCCACCATTTACAGAAGGAGAGTTTCTGAAGCGCTGCATGATGAAAGTGTGTGACGTCTTGTGTTGAGACAAATGCAGATGTTTGCAAAGGTAAATCTTAGCAGAAATACGGTTGTTCATCGGTGTCAAGGTCTCAAAGGGATATAACTAAGGAAATAGGCTATGCTTCAACAAGGGAGACAAGACTAATAGTCCGAATGTTCGGGGTCCGAACATTCGAGAATCAAGAGGTCAAATCCTCTACTGCGCAGTTAAACCCTTGAGCCCGCCGGAAGCGTGAGAAGCCTCAATCACGGGGTGCTCGAGTGCGCCAGCACTCCGTGTTCACGGGACGCAAGCCAGGGCTCAGACTGCGACTGGACATCGGACTGAGTGGAAGGTTTAGCTTCTAGGAACCATTTACTAAAGTTCATTAGAGATTACTTTAGATACTGTGATTGGTTATGATAGACAGATGCTATAATGTATAACTTGTCAAATGCATTGTCTACGTGTATGTGAAATGTTCTGAGAGAAGTGCGAGACGGCTGTTCGTCAGATCGACATTATAATAAATTAGATTGATAATGTATGAACAGAGAGTTATGTTTGTTCTGTGAGTGCACTTCATCCTGTCTGAACCCGAGTCTAATCTATCCCCTAGTTCTGAGACGTCGACAATCGGGTTTGTGAGATGACCACTGATTTGAAAACTCAGCTGATAGAAAAGGGCAAATACTTTGTTGCATTCTCCCATGCTGTCGATGAAAGTAATGACACTACTGACACCGCACAGCCCGCCATCTTCATCCGTGTAGTGGACTCCAGTTCGAATGTTACAGAAGAAATATTGGACATGAAATCCATGCATGAGACAACGACAGAAAAAGACATTTTTAACAACGTATGTCAAAGTTTAACCAACATAATCCTGCCTTGGGACAAACTTGTTGGACTGACAACAGATGGAGCACCGGCGATGTGTAGCGAATAAAGTGGACTAGTTGGAAGGATGCGGTTAAAGATGCAGGGGAATTGTACCGGTAAATTTATAGCATATCACTGTATCTTACACCAAGAATATTGCCTTCATCGACCTCACAAAGGCATTTGATTTGGTCAGTCGTGAGGGTCTGTTCAAAGCACTAAAGAAGATTGGCTGCCCACCAACTCTTCTATCCATTGTGGAATCGTTCCACGTAGGCATGAAGGGTATACTCAAGTTTGATGGTGCAACTTCAGAAGAGCTTGAAATCAACAGTGGAGTTAAGCAAGGTTGTGTACTAGCCCCCACCCTCTTTGGGATATACATTTCACTTCTACTGAAATATACCTTTCGTGATCAGGATGCCGGTATATACATTCACTCACGCTAAAATGGCGGCCTCTACAATGCTCAGAGATTGAAGGCCAAGACCAAAATTATGAGGGTACTTATCAGAGAGTTGCTTTTTGCGGATGATGCTGCAATTACGACCCACTCTGATGAAGAATTACAACATCTACTATCTGCATTCTCCAATGCTTGTGCTGAATTTCTTTTAACAATTAACAAAAAGAAGACACAGGTTGTGTCACAAGGTGCACATGGGGTACCATCAATCTTTATTGACGACGCCGAAATGGAGATAGTAGACCATTTTACATATCTAGGATCAGAGGTAAATAGCAAATTATCCCTAGATCAGGAAATCAACATCAGGATTGGTAGGGCAGAAACAACAATGAACATGTTAGCAAAAAGAGTCTGGGAGAACAAAAAACTTACTGCCAAAATAAAAGTCCTCGTTTACCAAGCCTGTGTCCTTAGTACTCTTCTTTATGTCAGTGAAACCTGGACAACTTACACCAAGTGAAATGTTTAAACAGCTTTCATATGCGGTGTCTGCGAAAAACACTTGGTATTAAGTGGCAAGGCAAAATCACAAATATTGAAGTATTGGAAAGATCAGGTTATGTGACGATGTGTTCTATGCTCAGTCTTCGTAGACTTAGATGGATAGAACATGTTAGGAGGATGGACGATGGTAGAATACCAAAAGACATCTTTTTTGGTGATTGATTGATTGATTTAGGAACCGACATCACAGCATTCGGGACATTCCTATAAGCGCTCCGTCCCCATCCTCAGCAACCAGCGAAGAGTTCCAACACTAATAGTACCAGTAGCAATCTGATTATATTTCCGTCTTGCCTTTCCTCTGAGCGTTGATCGTCGGCCAGATCCCTTCGTCACCCCTCGCTGTCGCATTCTTGCCAGACCATGTGTATAATGTGTATACGTGTATTTTTTGGTGAATTACAGAAGAGTAGGAGATCTCGGAGTCGGCCTCTACTACGATACAAAGATGTGTGTAAGCGGGACATGAATGACACAGGCATTGATAATGCACATTGGGAGCAAGTCGCCGCTAAACGTGTTGCATGGAGGGCAACTATCAGAAATGGAATAAAGACAAAGGAGAAAATGATTGCAGATAAAGCACACATAGAGTGTGTGAGAGTAAGATGGTGCATGATGGTGGAAATGACCATGTTTTCACATGCATCCACTGTGAACAAACATTTTCAGCACGAATTGGCCTTATCAGCCACACTCGCCACCTTCGCAATGGCAATTCTTGTTCTAATTCCTTCAAGGCA
Organism: Cepaea nemoralis; assembly: GCA_014155875.1. Taxonomy (NCBI): domain Eukaryota; kingdom Metazoa; phylum Mollusca; class Gastropoda; order Stylommatophora; family Helicidae; genus Cepaea; species Cepaea nemoralis. The sequence continues at coordinate 201,778 of JACEFZ010023124.1, read as the reverse complement.
TCTCCAATCAGATGTTCCGAGATAACTGTATCGATTCACTTGCTTAAGAATATGCCCATTTACTCATATTTCACATTGTGGTATGTCCATTGCCATTGCGAAGGTAGCCTTTTGCTAAACATACTGACCAATAAAAAGATATCAACTGAAACGAGAAAAAGAGTGTTGAAGTGTTACATAGAACCTATAATTTTGTATAGATGTGAAGCGTGGACAATGAGCAGCCAAGCTGAAAAAAATCTGATGGCTGTGGAAATGTGGTTTCTGAGGAAAATGCAAAGAATACCATGGACAGACAGAAAAATCAATGAACAAGTCCTTCAAGAAACATATGAAGATCGTAAACTGATTAGAGTCATTAGACGTAGACAGTCAAAATCTTTTGAACACGTTATGAGAAGAAATGACTTTTAGAACTTGGTGACAACTGGCAAGATCGAAGGGAAGAGACCAAGGGGAAGACCCAAAAGTAAATACCTGGATGTCTTGGCCGCATGGCACGGTCGAGACAGGAACACGTAGCTGAACCATACTCTGGTGATCGAGTGAGATGGCAGAACATGACCGCCCACGCTTATCGGCATGGCACATGATAGGATGGATATATTTCCTTCTTCCCAGTGACGACCATAATCTGTCTTCTTACTATTTAGTTTTAATCCTAGTTGTTCACTGTGTGCAACGACATCATCTTCTAAATGGTGCAGGTCCTGTTCATTGTCTGCAATCAAGACTGTATCATCTGCATATCTAATGTTATTGATGTATCTATTGATGTATCGTCCCCCAATGTTGATTCCTTCCATATCTTCTACATTTCTGAAAATATTTTCACTGTACAGGGAAAAAAGGTCTGGAGACATTACACATCCCTGTCTCTTTTAATAGGCTGATATTGACCTACATCGTTCTCTGTTCCGATGGCAGCTTGTTGTTTCCAATATATTTTTTTTAACAAGTCTAAGGTCTTTTCCTTCAATTTGTAGATCTTGAAGCATCCTTATCATGTCGCCATATCTCACTTTATCGAAAGCCTCTGTGTAGTCAATACAGCAGAGATATAGATCTTTGTTTACTTCTATAGAACGTTCAGTTATTGTTATATATATATATATATATATATATATATATATATATATATATATATATATATATATATATATATATATATATACATTTACTGTACCCTTGCCTTATACAAACCCACATTGTTCTTCTCCTATTTCGGGTTGTATGTTCTTCCTAACTCTTTGCATGATAATTCTCAGCAAAATCTTCGTGATGTTGCTCATTATACTAATTGTTCGATGCTGATCACATTCAAAGGCTCCTGATGTCTTTGGCATTGTAATAAATATAGAATTATATAATTCAGGAGGTATATCTCCAGTATCGTATATTGCGTTCAGCTGCCTGGTGACTTGGTCTATTCCATATTCTTCTAAGACATTGATCATTTATATTGTGATCTTATCTTTACCCGGGGTCTTGCCAATTTTCATATGGTTAAGGGCATTCTGAACTTCCATCTTTAAAACTGATGTTCCTTTATTATTATTCCGAAGATCATATTGTTCTTTTCTTGTATCATCGTAAAGGTCTTTCACGTAATCTGGCCATGCCTGTAAAATCAGATCTTTTCTTATTATGACTTTGCCATCTTTGGTTTTTAGGCAACCTGTTGATGTTTGTGATCTTTTGTTAGTGACGTCATTAATTCTTTTGTGCATTAATTTGGTATTCCGGGTGTTGTGTTGGTTTTCAATGCTCTTGCAATGTCCCTCAAGCCATGTTTCTTGTGCCTCTTTGCATAGCTTCCTAATTTTCCTGTGAATCTCTTCATATTTTCCCTTGTCATTTTGGTTATATCTTCTTTTTTCCATGAGTTGTAAGATGTCTTCCGGCATCCATTTCTTGCGTCCTATTATCTTTATTTTTGGGATGGTTGTTTCCGCAGCTTGGTTGACTGATTTCTTTAATATTTCCCATTGGGTACTGACGTCTTGAGATAATATTTCCATATCGGACAATGTTTTGAATCTGTTCTTTACCTCTACGTTGAATTTATCTTTTATCTCCTCACTCTTCAGTGCCTGTAGATTAAATTGTGTGTTTCTTGGTGAATATTTGACTTTCTTTAATTTTATATTTAAATTGCTTAAGATTAATCTATGATCGCTGTAGCAGTCTGCGCTTGGTATTGTTTTTGTGACTTTTAAGGCATTTCGAAATATTCTGTTGATGATAATGTAATCAATCTGATTTCTGATCTTATGATCAGGACTCCTCCATGTCCATAATCTCCTTGGGTGCTGTTTATACCAGGTGTTTCCAATAATCAAATCCTGCTCTTTTGCTCACTTTACAAGTCTGCAACCTCTTTCATTCTGTTCCCCTACTACTTCATACTAGCCTACTATGCACCCACCCTGCTGATTTCCAACTTTATCATTCAAGTCACTCATTATGATATTTACTTCAGAATTCTTGCATTTCTTGAAGGCTTTCTCTAAATCATTATAAAATTCATCAATGCTGTCGTCACTGCTATCTGCTGTTGGTGCATAAACTTGAGTGACGTTTACATCAAACGGTCTTCCACTCAACTTCACCAGTAACATTCTGATACAGTTCAATATCCTGTGATCGAATTTGATCTGTATGTATCCATTGTAATTGCTACTCCTCGCTGTTGTTTCTCTCCACCAGAGTAGAGTATTCTATATTCCTCAGATGTTATAATGCCCATTCTTGTCCATCTGGTCTCACATATACCTAACAGGTTAATATTTAATCTTCTCAATTTCATTCTTAATGTTATCAAATTTTCCATCTCCACTCATAGTTCTTACATTCCAAGTTCCTACTTTCAATGTTGATACTCTTTTGCACTCAGTCGCATGCTGACGGTCTGGAGTCACCTGGTGTACATGACTACCCCTACCGCGCGAGCCTGCTCCTGTGGAGCACCCATTTACGCCGTTTCTCTGATTATCGATAAGACTGGTACATATTCTTGGCATTTGTAAATAATGTAGTTTGCCATCGCTTTTCTTCCTAGCAGTGACTATACTAGTCGATGACCGTAGCCATTGTCTCCCAAAAAAGAGATCCCCTGCCTACCGTCGTGAAGTTGGAGACCATAACCTACAACTATCTGTTGGTTGCTCTTCAACTTCATCCACCACCTGCACACACAGACACACACACACACACACACACACACACACACACACATATATATATATATATATATATATATATATATATATATATATATATATATATATATTATATATATATATATATATACACTTCTTCTTCTTCTTCTTCTTCTTCTTCTTCTTCTTCTTCTTCTTCTTCTTCTTCTTCTTCAGCGTTCCGAGCCATTGAGGTTCTTTGCTGCGGATACAATCCGTCTCCATTCGTCTCTCTGGTTGAACCTCTCTTGCCAGTAGTTGATTCCAAGTGCTTGTAGGTATATATATATATATATATATATATATATATATATATATATATATATATATATATATATATATATATATATATATATATATATCTCTTTGGCTGGGTGAAAGACCTCTATGTGCTATGACATTCAAAATACTACAGATAACTCGATGAACGATTGGAGCTACGGAGTTCGAGCTTTGTGCGATTCGAGCTTTGTGCGACGCTTTCATCAGTTCGCCCTGCGGAAAGACACCGGCCCTTAATGGAATAAAACCCGGTGCACTGAAGTAGATCCTATCTAGTTTTAAAAACTTTGATTTCGATGAATGAATGAAATAAACACACAGATACAGGTGAACGGTTCGACCGAAGTCTTTATCAACGAAACAACAAGAACTAAGCGGTCAAAATTTAATAAACGAACAATATATATATATATGTGTGTACTTCCTTCCCAAGGCGCTGGCTAGATCAAGGACAATGAAAACTGAACGCTGCAAATTAAAATATCGAACGTGTGTGGATTTTAGGTAACTGGAAGGGAAAGAAGCGAAATGAAAAATGGAACCAACAATATCCTTTTGAAACAACTCTAAATGACAAACTTCAATGAATTCTGTAGGATTTGCAGAAGAGTGCATTTCGTGTAGAAAATACGATTGCAGATATAGGATGATTCCAAGCGAACGAAGACAAGAAACATGAGATAAAAACGCGTCAAAACATCCATCAAAAGTGGCATAAATCAATGTTTGATGTCTGCTCACTATATAGAAATAACAGGATGTTTCTAAATTAAAACCATTAGAAGAAATTAAAGACATTTTATAATTATAATATGAGTAGACATAGTTTTCAATATAGAAAGGTATAATAAAATAAAAGACGTGACGATGCAAAAATGTCCATTTACATTATAATATCTGACAAATGTATAAGTTGCGACATACTGCCCTTGATTCACAGTCGGCCTCTTGGCCTATGTGTAAACAGGCGCATACAAGCGCGCCTAAATTTGATGTTACACATACTGTAGATGATGGGATTAACGGCGCTGTTCACAAAATACAGCCTGTAGAAAAAATTGAAAATTGATAACTCCGCCATGTTCAGGCTGGCGTACGTGTCAGGTCGTCGGTTTTTTAGAATTGTTAACGCTAAAAAGGGAATAAAACCCAATACAAAGATGGCGCTGATAATTATCAACATGGCCGTCATTCGACCTAGCGCTTTGCTTCTTTTGGTTTTTCTGTTGTTACCCAAAGAATTTGATTTCGATGCACGTTTGGGAGTGACCATCTTCAGTTCTGTCTGTTGTTTCTCCGCAATTTGCTCATTCTTACAATGTGAAGAATTTCGTGTTGTCCGTTTGTTCTGTGTGAATTTGTTGTCAACACTTGATTGATGTGGATTCTGCAGTATGTTGTCTTGTTGTGTTTGAGGCTGGTCCAGAGTATCATGGATCGGTACGTTTATTTGAGCTGCAGATTGGTTCGAGGATGCACTCGGTTTAACATTCATATTTAAGGATGATTCAGCTTTATAGGTACTGTTCATGTACGTTTTGTGATTTTTGTCTTCTGAACTATCCACCACGTTGCAGCCAATATCCGAATTGGTAACTTTGTGATTAATTACTCCTGAACTTGTCACTTCAGTGCTAATTTCTTCCGAGTGTCTCATATTCTGGCTATTCTCTTCCCAACTAATACTTCTTGAATGTTCAGTTGTGTCACTGTCTGCTGTCGAAGCAAATGCACTCAATACAATAGGTGTCTGGATGGAATAAGAACTACTACGGCTTCCTCTTTGTCTCATACAGCACAAAACTGCCATCAGTCTTCTCTTATTTGCAAAGTTCGTCTCTATCTGTTCGACATCTGCCACCAGTTCTTGGTTAGTTAAATCGGATGGCTGTCTCTGACGTTTTGAGGACTTGTTTTCTATACCCACGTCTGGCTCCGTTTTTGTAAATTCTACATTTCTCTTTCGTTTGGAACATTTAATAATGGAGTCACTTTGTTTGCTATGTTTCCAAGCAGTCACACCAATGAGAGTATACAAAATCACCATTGAAGAACTCAATACAACGTACAGAAGAATGAATAGAAGATTGTTCATAAGTGGCCAAATCGTATAAAAGTAATGATCATCAGCGAGACATTCATATCCTTTAATGTTAGCACACGGGGTCTCCTTTGTTTTAACACCATAGATGATCGTGTAGGGTATGCTGACCAGGAATGCAATGAAAGCAGCGGCTAGGCTAGCAAATATTGCTTGTTTTATCGTCACCTGCCACTCGTGTGGGTGACATACTTTTCTATACCTGCAGACAGAAAGAACATCAATGTTGTTTAAATAATTTTTTTTTTTTTTGGGGGGGGGGGGGGGGGGGGGGGGGGTTTAAAAATAGGAGACGCTTGAGCGGCGCTGGTGTAGTGGTTCATACAATGAATAAATCACCCCTCACCCCTCCTTTTTTATTTTCTTCCAAAAAAAAACAAAAAAAAACCATTATATGGTAAGTTTTACTAGAACACTACCTCAAGTAACAAAGTGGACGTTGCGGTAAAAGCTTTCGTCAGCACAGGAAAGAAACAAACACACACCGACATAATTACATGTAAATCATCATCATCATCATCATCATCATCATCATCATCATCATCATCATCATCATCGTGTGTTATGCCGGTAAGCGGGGGCGGTCATGTTTTATAATCTCACTCGATCATCAGAATCGTGGATGAGCTCAATGTTCTTATCTCGACCTTATAGCGTGGTCAAGCCATCCATATATTTACTTCTCTGCCCTCCCCTTGTTCTCTTCCCCTCAATCTTGCCAATTGTCACCAAGATCTTGGCCTGTTTGCTCATTGTCCACGCTTCACGTCCATACAAAAGTACAGGTTCTATGTAACACTTCGACACTCATTTTCTCGTTGCAAATCTTTTCATTGGTCAGAATGGTTTCCTATATCTTTGCTTCATTGACTGAGGATTTCCAGTAAGTAAAGATGAATCAAGCTGGGAGGACATGGCTTGGGCGGGGGGTGGGGGAGGGGGGGTCTGCTGAAGATAGAAAAGGCTAGGACTGTCTGTTGTGAGTTGCGTGAGTGTTTGTCCTTTATCATGGGATAAAAGGCAGCAGGAGAACAGAAACTAACCTTTTTACAAGGAATTCAGTATTGGTGGGATTTGGTTGTAGGGCTATACTTTCTGTGACAAAATGGCAATGTGAAGGACAGTACAGACAGTACCAGCCGCCCGTTCTTTCCCAAAGACATGGTAGGTGGCTGACTATCATGGGTGTATTGAAACTGAAAGATCCGAAGAAACAATATTGAGCCTATATTCCATCAATCAATCATGTGTCATGCCGGAAAGCGTGGGCGGTCATGACTCGCCATTTGACTCGGTCACCAGAGAGGTGGATCAGCTCAGTGTTCCTGTCTCGTCCATGCCATGTGGCCAAGTCATCCAGGTATTTACTTCTCGGTCTTCCCCTTGGTCTGTTCCCTTCGATCTTGCCAGTTGTCACTAAGTTCTCCAATCCATTTCTATTCATAACATGTCCAAAAAATTTTGACTGTCTAAGTCTAATTTCTCTAATCAATTTACGATTTTCATTTGTCTCCTGTAGTACTTGGTCATTGGTTTTTCTGTCTGTCCATGGTATTCTTTGCATTTTCCTCAGAAACCACATTTCTGCAGCCATCATATGTTTTTATTTTCAGCTTGACTGCTCATTGTCTAAGTTTCACTTCCGTACAAAAGAACAGGCTCTTTGTAGTACATCAACACTATTTTTCTTGATTTATTTGGTTGTTTCGGGATTTGAGATTTATTAAATATTGAGCACAACCCACTACTTGCAACGCTGATCGTATTCTGATATGAACCTAAGGTCCGGAATATCGATGATATTCATGATAATATTATGATATCGAAGATATCCACATCGATTGACGGACGTCAGTCGCGTCGATAGGGCAAATCTTGAACTACAGCCTACAATGGGTGACGTTGTAATATTTTGTTATGATAATTTGGCCGTGACCATCGTGTGACGCGTGGTTACACACCCGCTTCACATGCCAGTGATCCGGGGTTTGTTTCCGGGTCCGGTCAAGGATATGCACTACTGACGAGCTCAAACGAGAGCGAAACTCGAGTCTAGTGCTTCCTCATTGACGTGTATAGGCTTTAGGTTCTTACCAGAATACGATCAGCGTTGCCAGTAGTGGGTTGTGCTCAATATTTAATAAATCTCAAATCCAGAAACAACCAAATAAATCAATTTGATTATTGCTCGTTGGAATTTTGGCGGCCTGATGTGCCTTGCCAGTGAGAAGACCTGATCGTTCGGGTCCACATCGATTGATGGACGTCAGTCGCGGCGATCGGGCAAATCTTGAGCTACAGCTACGATGGGTGACGTAATATTCTGCTATGATAATTTATCCGTGTCCAGCATGTGCCGCGTGGTTACACACCCGCTTCACACGCCAGTGATCCGGGGTTTGTTTCCGGGTCCGGTCAAGGATTCGACATTACTGTGCGAACATGTGTATATTTCAGTTTGAAGGATTTATCTAGTTAATTCACGTAAGTTGTGTGATTTCTGCAGTATGTACCTGACGAGATGCAGCGAAATATGCCAGGCAATAAATCGTGCAATCTATTGTTTGTGTCTTCGTTATTCATATGCACTACTGACGAGCTCAAACGAGAGCGAAACTAGAGTCTAGTGCTTCCACATTGACGTGGATATGCCTTAGGTTCATACAAGAATATGATCACCGTTGCTAGTAGTGGGTTGTGCTCACTATTTTTCTTGTTTCAATTGACATTGTTTTATTGGTCAAGTATGTATTTTATCTTGCTAAAGGCTACTTTCGCCATGGCGATTCTTGTTCTAATCTCTACAAGGCATCTCCTATCAGATGTTATGACCGTTCCTAGAAAATTGTACCGATTCATCTTGTTGAAGGAGTATTCCCATTTACTTGTATATTACATTGTGGTATTTCGTTCTTCCTAGTGACGACCATAATCTGTGTCTTTTTACAATTTAATTCTAATCCCAGTTGTTCCCTGTGTGCAACAGCCACAACTACTAAATTTTTGCTGATCCTGTTCATTGTCTGCAATCAAGACTGTATCATCTGCATATCTAATGTTATTGATGTTTCGTCCTCAAATGATGATTCTATTTATATCTTCCACATTTCTGAAAATATTTTCACTGTGTAGGGAAAAAAGATCTGGAGACATTACACACCCCTGCCTAACACATCTCTTAATAGGCTGATATTGTCCCACTTCATTATCAATCCTTATGGCAGCTTGTTGTTTCCAATATATGTCTTTTATAAGTCTAATGTCTTTCCCATCAATTTGTAGATCTGCAATCTTATGTACCATGTTGACATGTCTTTCTCTATCAAACGCCTACATTGTAGATGATATTTCTATATGAAATCTAGGGCATATAAGTTTACAGGCTAGCACGTAATCCTCTTTGATGACATCACGCACGGGGATTAAATAAAAGACGTGTTCAATCCATAAAAAGTATACATATACGTGACTCTTATATTTATATTTTCATGTAGTGTTTTACATGTATATTCACAGGAAAGTCAGAAAATTATGTAAAGAAGAAAAAGAATCATGGCTTTAAAATAATTGCATATAAATTCAAAAGCAACACAATAGTAAAAATACCAAATTAATGCATACAAGAATTCAGGAGCTTACTAATAAAAGAACACCTACATCAACAGGCTGCCAAAGATGGAAAAATCATAATAGAAAAAGATCAGATTTTACATGTATGGTTAGATTATGTGAAATACCTTTATGATGATAACAGAGAAGAACAGTATGATATTCAAAATAATAATGAAGGACCATTAATTTTGAAGATGGAGGTTCAGAATGCTTTTAACCATATGAAAACTGGCAAGACCTCCGGTTCAGACATCATCACAACAGAAATGAATAATGCTTTAGAAGAATATGAAATAGATTAAGTCACCAGACTACTGAACACAATATATTATAGTGGAGATATAACTTTGAATTATGTAATTCTATATTTATTGCAATCCCCAAGATATCAGAAGCCTTGGAATGTGATCAATATTGAACAATTAGTATAATGAGCCCTATCACAAAGATGTTGATAAGAATTATAATACAAAGAGTTAGGAAGAAAATACAACCCGAAATAGGAGAAGAACAATGTGGGTTTGAAGAAAGCAAGGATACAGTAAATGCTGTGTATAAGCTGAGAACATTAAGTGAACGTTCTATACAGTAAACAAAGACTTAAATCGGTGCTTTATTGACTACACAAAGACTTTCGATAAAGTAAGACATTGTCAACACGATGAAGATGCTTGCAGATCTGCAAATTTATGGGAAATACCCTAAGCTCATTAAAAGAATACATATAATATAAACAAAAAGCTGCCATAAAGATTGATAATGAAGTAGGTCAATATCAGCCATTTAAAAGAGGTGTGGGACAGGGAAGTGTAATGTCTCCAGATATTTTTTCCCTGTACAGTGAAAGTATTTTCAGAAATGTTGACGATATGAAAGGAATCATCTTTGTGGGACATAACCTCAATAACATTAGATATGCGGATGATACAGTATTGATTGCAGACAATGAGCAGGATCTGCAACATTTAGTAGATGCGATTGTTGTACACAGCGAACACCTTAGGTTAGAATTAAATTGTAAGAAAACACAGATTATGGTGTCACTAAGAATAAGGAAATACCACAATGTAATATACAAGGAATATTTTTAAACAAGTGAATCGGTACAATAATCTCGGAACAGTCATAACATCTGATGGGAGACGCCTTGAAGAGATTAGAACAAGAATCGCCTAGGCACAGGTAGCCTTTTACAAGATGAAAAACATGCAGACCAATAAAATGATGTCAATTGCTACGAGAAAAACCTTCTTGAGGTGCTATATAGAGCCTGTAAGTTTGTATGGGTGTGAAGCGTGAACAATGAGCAGTTAAGCTGAAAAAACATCTGATGGCTGTAGAAATAGGGTATCTGAGGAACATGCAAAGCATACCATTGACTTACATAAAAAGCAATGACCAAGTCCTTTCAGAATCAAATGCAATCGTAAACTGATTCACACATTCATTCATTCATTCATTCATTCATTCATTCATTCATTCATTCATTCAGTAGCATGTCCTTTGCAGAACCTCGCTCCCATAACAACCTACCGGAAAAGCAAGATGCCCCCCTTCCGATAAACCCATCTGGAGATCATCCGCCACATCCTGCACCCATCTTCTCTTTGGCCTCCCTCTTCCTCTCTTCCCAGGCATATATCCCTCCATTATTTTTCTCTCCAAACTTTCGTGACGTTTCAAGTGTCCAAAATATTTCAATTTTTTTTGTTTTATCGTCTTTAATAGCCAACCTTCATCAATATTCAGCTCTTGAAGTATTGATGCATTTGTTCTTTTCTTTACCCAAGATATTCTTAGAACTCGTCTATAACATTTACATTCAAAGGCATTTATTCGCTGTTCAGCTTGTTTAGTAAGTGTCCAGGTCTCACAGGCGTATGTTGCAATGGGAAAGATGCATGCTCTTAAAAATCTAATTTTTGTAGTTCTGTCTGTCCCATTCCATAATTTATTCAGTTGTTTTAGTCTTTGAAGAGCAATTGATAGTCGTCGTTTAATTTCTTTCATTGTGTCACCGTTGTTGGTAATCAATGACCCAAGATATTCAAAATTTTCCACCACCTCCAATTTTTCCTCATTAACATATATTTCTTTCTCCATAGTGGTTTTATCTGTATGCATTATCTTTGTTTTCGCAATGTTAAGATACAAGTTGTGATTTTCACTATTCAATTGGGTTGAGGCTATTAGGTTTTCTATACCAGTCTGTGTTGTGGATAGCAATACTGTATCATCAGCATACCGAATCTCTGGTATGTCAATGACCACCTATATTTAGGGAATCATATAGCTTCCTATTTATATCATCTCTTACATTTCTCATTATATTTTCGGCGTACAGGTTAAACAAATAGGGGGACAGCACACATCCCTGACGGACTCCTTGCTTGATGTCAAACCAATCTGATGTCTCGCCATCTATTCTAACCGCTGCTTGTTGGTCTAGATAGAGCATTCTTATGAGTTGTATTACATGTGGTGGAAAACCCATATTCCTTATGATTTCCCAAATTTTCTGATGTTGTAACAGTCAAATGCCTTTGAATAATCCACAAAACATGAGAATAGGTTTACATTAAA
>JACEFZ010023124.1:127500-185000 GCA_014155875.1 Cepaea nemoralis | reverse complement strand
AATCCATAGCCTGAGCATCAGGGCACCGGATGTTAAAGAACGAGCACTCTTATCAATTCGATCAGACTGACCGCCAGTATTACAGTTGTTTATAGATGTGTAAGATGTGTCCAGTCGCGGATCTCTTCTGTCTCTATAGAGAAATCATAATGCGAGAGATCACAGAGTTCCGGGACACGAGGTGGAGATCATTATATAAACAGTTTACGCTATGCGGATGATACAGCATTAAAGCGGACAATGTAGAAGATCTAAATCAACTTTTGGATACTGTAGTACCAGAGAGTGAAAAAAGTACTTTCCTTGAATATCAAGAAAACATAAACAATGGTTATATCAAAGAGAAAGGCGACACCAAAAGTGACGTAACAATAGGAGGAGACATCCGTAATCATGTTGATGACTTTAAATACGTAGGAGTAATTGTTTACATCAGATGGAAGATGCACGGCAGAGATTAAGAGAAAAACAGGTAAGCAAAAGAAGAGTTTCAGAAATTGGACAGTGTATTATGCAACAATTCACTATTATTGAATGTAAGAAAGAGAGTGTTGAAGTGTTATATGGAACCTGCATTGCATGGTAGTGAACTATGAACGTGAATGAACAAATTAGGAAGAGCTCAGATGCAACGATGGTTCCTGAGACAAATTCAAAGTAACTAACAACTATTGCATAGAAGAGGATAATGAAACTATAACATTATCTCCAACAATAAGAAGAGACAAGCAGCATTCTTTAGTAAAGTGATCAGCAGAGAGGTATTAGAGAACATTTAATCGTTTAGATTTCTCATACTTCGTTGACGACCTTGTGTTTGTTTTGAATTCGTTAAAGATGTTTGATCCGTTCGCCAGATCCGTTAGTTAATAGTCCTCCGATGTGTCATTTTTGTGTCCCCTATATTCCAAAACAAAGGGATTTACCTTTAAACAAACTGATTATTCCTTGTGTTCCAACCTTTATAATTGCACATATATTTCAAAGTGTACACGTTATGTTGTGTGTCTTACAGTTAAATGCATGTGACAAAAGAAGGAAAACGGAGAGAAGAGAACGTACTAGCGAGAAAAAGAGAGAAAAGAGAGAAAGGGAGAGAGAAAGACAGAGAGAGAGAGAGAGAGAGAGAGAGAGAGAGAGAGAGAACGAACGAACGAACGAACGAACAAACTTTATATTAAAAGGGTAGCAAATTGGGCACGCAGGCCCGTCTTACATTCGGCCCTTTCAATCACTCATCTTTCATTCATCAAATGTGCATGTTACATTAACATAGGGGAAAAAACATTGTCAAATGGATTTTGTAAGCATAAACAATGCATATTACGCATGATACATTCACATGAGAAAAAAAAAAAAAAACATTATCAAATGAAAGTTGTAAACATAAACAGTGCATATTGCAATGTTGTGAGACACATCCCCCATCCACCCTCATATCCCGCAGCCACCAACACAATCCCCACCCACCAAACCTCCCCCACCCACCCACACATACCTCCACGCACTCACACAGAACCAGGCGAACATACATGCCGCCACACACCCACTGATCCCCCACCCATACACATTTCCCCAAGAAGAAGAAGAAGAAGAAGAAGAAGAAGAAGAAGAAGAAGAAGAAGAAGAAGAAGAAGAAGAAGAAGAAGAAGAAGGAGGAGGAGGAGGAGGAGGAGGAGAAGAAGAAGAGAGAAGAGGAGAAGAAGAAGAAGAAGAAGAAGAAGAAGAAGAAGAAGAAGAAGAAGAAGAAGAAGAAGAAGAAGGAGGAGGAGGAGGAGGAGGAGGAGAAAGAGAAGAAGAAGAAGAAGAAGAAGAAGAAGAAGAAGAAGAAGAAGAAGAAGAAGAAGAAGAAGAAGAAGAAGAAGAAGAAGAAGAAGAAGAAGAAGAAGAAAAAGAAGAAGAAGAAAAAGAAGAAGAAGAAGAAGAAGAAACCACACACACATACCCCCACCAACCCACACATCCCGCACCTATCCACACACATATCCCGCACTCTCACAATTTTCCCCACCCACCCACACACACATCAGTCAACTTACACCCACTCACCCACCCAATATTCACCACCTCTCAACTACACATCCCCACCTATACACACATCCCCACCCATAAACACATCTCCCCACCTGCCCACACATACCCCCCACCCATAACCCAAAAACACACACCTCCCACCCACACACACCCCGCCACCCCACATATACCTCACCCACACACATCCGCCGCTCACACACATCTTCTCACAAATACACACCTCCCCCACCCACACATTCATCTCTCACACACATCCACCCACTCACGTACTCATCCATCAACCACTCAGACCCACACATCACCCACGCGCCCATCAACACATGCATCTCTCATCTACCCTCCCACCCACACACACCTCAACCACCCAACCAAACACACATCCCCCATCCTCGCATACATCCTTCAATCACCTGCACATCCCACACCTCCCCCACATCTCACACATCTCCCCTCCCACACAAAACTCCACCGATAAACACACACACATCCCCCACATACATTCCCCATACACATCCCCGCCCACACATCTCCCCACCCACTCACCCATCCTCCACCTACAAACATCCTCACAACCCACACATAATCCACCACCCACTCACATTTACCCCATCCACACTACTCTCTCTCTCTCTCTCTCTCTCTCTCTCTCTCTCTTTACATACACACACTCTCACACTCATTCACTCTCTCTCTCTCTCTCTCTCTCTCTCTCTCTCTCTCTCTCTCTCTCTCTCTCTCACTCACAATCACTAACTCTCTCACTTTACAGTAATTTACATGAATTCATTTTATGCATGTTAAAATCAAGTGCATCAAAATGATAATATGAAAATGAGAATACACAAAACATATGGAACATCATGTTAGATGACATGCGTGCGATCAACACACACACTCTCTCTCTCTCTCTCTCTCTCTCTCTCTCTCTCTCTCTCTCTCTCTCTCTCTCTCTCTCTCTCTCTCTCTCTCTCTCTTCTCTCACACACATGTACATACACACACTCACACATAATATACACACGCAAATACACACATATACCCACGCACATACACACACCTACACACATCCATATACTTACGCACACGTACTCACATAACACACGAATATACACTCCCTCGCATACACTGCATGCATGCACACTTACACACACAAAGATATACAATACATACACGAGCACACACACACACACTCATCCATACACACATATACACACGCACATGCATGTAAACGCATATAAACACATGAACGCACACCTTAACACACGTACAGACATACACACAGAGGCACACACAGATACACACATGTACACACACATATACACCCATACACACATCCAGACATGCACACACATACATCACACTTTCTCATGCACTCTCTCATTCACCCACGCTCTCTCTTTTACACACTCACTCGCTCTCACACTCAATCATTCGCGCACATACACGCATACCCACAAATTCTCTCTCACTCACTCACGCTCCCTTACTCACTCATTTACTCGCTGACTCTCTAACTCACACTCACTCACTAACTTTCACACTCTATCATACAGACAGGCAGACACACACCACACCCACTGTCTCAGATTCACACTCTTTCTCACTCACTCTCTCACCCACTGTCTCGCTCACACACATACAGTGAAGAATGATAGTGGAAAAATGATACTAGTAGGTGACTTGTGGAGGCATATAGTCGGTATGAAGTAAGTATTGAAAGAGTTTTCGGTTGAATGTGTAGGGACTCATTGGTGTTTTCAGTTCTGGTGGAAGGCTATTCCACAAGTGAGCACCAGAATATGCGAAACAAGTTTTGTATAAGTCCAATCTAGGCTTAGGAAGCTGTAATAAATTTAAGCGCTTACTGTTCATTGCATTATATTGAATTAACGGTAGAAGATACTCTGGGGTATTTTCAGATATAATTTTATTCACTAATTTGGCTTTGTTAAAAAGGAAGCGCTTTTGAAGTGGTAGAAGTCTTAGATGGCTGTATAATTTATTACTTTCAACGTGCTTTATGCTAGAAACTAGACGTATAGCGCGGTTTTGAAGCGAACACAATCGTTTCATATTAGATTTAGCGCAACCATCCCAGACTGTGGAGCAATAATCGAGAGGTGATTGGATATTGGATGTATAGAATATTTTTCGTGTGCTTTCATCCAAAAAGTGCTGAAATTTAGCAAGTTGGTAAACTTTTTGTTCTATTCTTGTGGTAAGGACGTGAACATGAGGGCTCTAGTTTAAATGTCTGTCAATTAAAAGACCTAATGTTTTATGTTCATTTACATTAATTATAGGTAACGTGTCCACGTGTAGCTCGAGCGGTGTCCCAGTTATGGCTAGGGTCTGTAGTTTTTGTCTGGTCGTTATTAGCATGGATTTGGTTTTGTCGATGTTAATTAACATGCGATTTTCATTGCTCCATCTACTAAGGTTGTCAAGTTTGTTTTGTAAAGAGATCTCTAAGTCACAAAGGCTCTCTTGACTTGTGTAAATAGTGCAGTCGTCCGCAAATAGGTCACACGAAGTATTGAGGTATAAAGGAAGATCGTTAATATACACTGCAAAAAAGCAGCGGACCTAGTATTGAGCCCTGAGGCACACCAAAATTAAGTTGTGTGGGTCTTGATAGACAGTTATTGAAGGACACTACTTGTTGTCTGTCAGATAAATATGACGTAATTAGGTTCACCATATTGGTGCTAGTCTTCATGTGTTTTAATTTTCTAATTAAAATATCATGATCTACCATATCAAAAGGCTTTTTTAAAGTCTACAAATACTGCTCCACAAATGTTGCCATTGTTGATACACAGATGCCAGTTATCGGTCATTTTTGTAAGGGCATTATGGCAAGAATATTTAGATCGAAACCCAGATTGACTGTCAATTATTAGATCGTTGTTAATTAAATGATGTAGTGTTATTTTATGTATGTGTTTTTCTAATGGCTTTGATAGCGACGATAGTAAGGAAATTATAATTACCCAAGACGCTAATATCAGTTGAGCCATTTTTAAGTAGAGGAGAAACTTTAGCAACTTTAAAGGCAGATGGAAAGTAGTTTTTGGACAGGCACTGGTTATATATGAACGTTAAGGACTCACTAATAATTGGTGCAGCACACCGAAGAATTCTATTACTGATACCATCTAGGCCTTCTGAATTTGTTGCTTTGAGATTCGAGAGATATTTATATACTTCTGCAACAGACATCAAGGGAATCTCAGGGGGAATATTTCTAGAGCACTTCCCTTCACAGAATGATGACAGTGAACCTAAATTACATACTGAGTCTGGTATTGAGGACTTTTGATTCTCTATTTCTGATTGAAAGAAGTAACTGAAATCCTCGCATGTTATAGAGTTTGGTATTGCTGACTCTGAAGCGTGTTTCTTGTTGGTTAGCAAGGTAATAGCCTTCCATATATTTGTGTTATTTGATTTATCTACAATCAAATTTTGGAAATGATCTTTCTTTATTCTACGAATTTCATATTTAACTTTATTTCTTAGTCTGCGGTAACTGATAAAATCTTTATTTTTGTGTACTGTATCTCGTTCTCTCATGATTTCGAGAACTTCGCTAGTGACCCACGGGGACGTATGTTGATTCTTGACTCGAACTTCTTTGCTCTGGCAAATGTTTATCAAATACATTGTAGACTGTCTTTTTCCAGTAAGCTAGTGCATCATCCGGATCAGGAAGTTGTAAACATGTTCAAGGGCTGCATTTTTTAAGTCGTCTAAAAATAAATTTTGGTTGAGAGCTTTAAAGTTTCTAAATTTGATGCTTAAATGTTTATATTTAGGAGTTTTGAACCCAATTTTCGACCATGTACAACATATTGGGTAATTGTCACTAACTGCACTAACAGGAACAGAACATTCGGTAATATTAACTGGACAAGTAACATATATATGATCAATTATAGTTGAGGAGGTGTCTGTAACTCTTGTGGGACGATTTATTAGTTGTTTGAAATTGTAAGATAGAACGATATCTTCCCATGTCTGGTTGGATTTAGTAATATCTATGTTAAAGTCTCCTAATATCATTACTATCATGATATCATGAGAGAGAGGGCGAGAGAGAGAGAGAGAGAGAGAGAGAGAGAGAGAGAGAGAGAGAGAGAGAGAGAGAGAGAGAGAGAGAGAGAGAGAGAGAGAGAAGAATGGGTAAGAGAATGGGTAAAAAAAAAAGCAACAAGAGAGGTAATTAGATCAAGAATAGGCTATACAGGTGTGTTGTAATGAAATACAGTGAAGTGTGTAGCAAGAAATGTAATAAATCAAGAAAGTAACAGGATGGGTAATTAGATACCAGGAAGCCGTTTACTGAAGAGATAAATAGGTAAGTCACGGGGAGTTATTTTAGAAAGGAATAGATGCCGCTAGGACCTGTGGGTTACCGAGGCCAGCAAATGAAGCAAAGTATAGTAACATTTCATTCCATCAAACATGTCGAAAGAGGCCACTAAGGAAGTGTTGCGCTTAGGGCAAGCTACCTTATCACGTAGAAATATTGCGCCATAAACTACAACAACCATGAACAAGCAACATAAAGACAAAGTAATTACTCAGCTAACAAGAGGAAAAGAGGTTCTTCTAGATGGGTTACGACGCGTAGTGACGAAAGCCACAATGAGTCAGGGGAGCCAAATAAATTCATTTCACCAAGGAACATCTCCAGGATTGGCACCTGAAATAAGAATATTAGAAGGACACGGTGGGTACTACCGGAGACGGCAAAGGATAGTACGACTTGGCGAGAGTTGGTTGATGGCCCATGCCCCAGTGTGGGATAAAGGGAAGAATAAACAGAAGATTAGGTGAAGATTATTTCACGAGATGTAATGAAATAAATCGCAGAGATTTATAAGAGAAGTAATTAGGTAGAGGGAATTGATTGAGAGAGAGAGTGGGGTGATTAGATAAACGAACGAAGGCAACAAGAGAGACAACTATGTAAAAGGAAGAGATATAATTAACACTAGAAGTACATTGCCGAGTGGCGAGTAACAACGGGTATGGACTCTCCATTGATATCATCTCAGGACTTATGGACAGTCGGTACTTACAGAAATGGGAACCTGAAATCCAAGAGTTAGAGATACCCAGGCTTGGCCATGGGAATGGGATTCCCATGGGCATCCCATGGGAAACGTCCCATGGGATGGGATGGGACGAGACAGCAAACATTTGTATTTCCCATGGACACATGGGACAGTAGCCACGTCATAGCAACTTTTTAAAACCTCTTTGAAGCCTTTTATCCTTCCTTTTTCTTTATATACTTGTATCAATTCTTTATCTCGTGGTAGGACACCGGATAAATTAATAAATGCGCGCATGCGATCATATTACCAACGTTTCATTGCCCATTTAAAAAAATTACTCGCATTAATTTAATGAAGATGATGAAGAATTCTTAAACCGCAATCCGAATATTGTTCGGATTAAAGGAATGCTGTATATACATGAGAAATTCAAAACATTTTTTTTGGACAAACTAGAAATTGATGGTGCTACATCTCATTTAATATTGCTGCTATACTTCCTCCTAGACTATCAGTTGTACAAGGTTATTGTTGATATTGACGAAGAAACTTCCAGCAGCATGGTGAAGAAATATTGTCAGAACTTTCAGAAAATTGTTGGAGAAAAACTTTGGCCATATTGCGGCAGTTCTTTGGCAGTTACTGCAGTATTCCTTACTGGAGTTGACATTAAAGCCAAAATAGAAGACATGGTCAAGTCAGTTGTTATTAATTGATTGATTGATTGATTTAGGAATAGACATCACAGCATTCGGGGCATTCCCATAAGCGCTCCGTCCCCATCCTCAGAAGCCAGCGAAGAGTTCCAACCCCAATAGTACCAGTAGCAATTTGATTATATGTGCGTCTCGCCTTTCCTCTAAGCGTCGAGCATCGGCCAGATCCCCTCGTCACTCCCTGCTGTCTCATTCTTGCCAGACTATGGTGATCCATTTGCTCCTTCGAGGTGTACACCTGCTCCCACAAGGCCGCAACCACGTCTGTCTTGTCATGCATCAATACTCCACCAAGTTTTGCAGAGCCAGCCAATCTGTCTGCCTGTTCATTCTCCAGCACACCAGCATGCCCCGGAGAAAAGATAGTTGTTACTAAGAAGAAAGGGAATGTGGACACCAATAAATGGACCAAGGATTTGATCACTTTTTCTAAGTCTGTAGTTCTAACTGTTATTTCATTCATCAAAGATTTAAATTTTTCTTCTGAATCATCTGCTGTATGTGAAGTAGCAGGAATTGTAGAACAAAAGCCGAAAAGTGATTTTTACATATTTTTTGATCCACCACCAACAAAACATTTAAGTTTGATGACCCCAGAAACAAATGCCTTGAGGATGAAGTCACCATGTTTCAAAAATTACGCAACCAACTTCACAACCATTAAATTATTGGAAAAATGAACATAGGTTTCCACTGCTAACAGCAAGTGCGAAAATTGTCCTCAGCAGCAGTAGAGTGCGTATTTAGTGCAGCTGGATTGTTGTTGAGTAAGTTACGAAAACGGATGTTACCAGCTCTCGTTATAAACTCTGTGTATATCAGATTTGCATGTAAGATGAAAATTGTGGAAATGGTTCAGGGATTACCTGGATTAACTGAATTATTAGAAACAGTCGATCAGCAGGAAATTGATAATGTGCTGAATGAGCAAAGTGACTCAGAAACAGAATAAAAGTGTCAGAATGACACTGAATTGTCT
Organism: Cepaea nemoralis; assembly: GCA_014155875.1. Lineage (NCBI taxonomy): Eukaryota > Metazoa > Mollusca > Gastropoda > Stylommatophora > Helicidae > Cepaea > Cepaea nemoralis. Next base: position 176,205 of record JACEFZ010023124.1, on the reverse strand, counting down.
TATTTAGATTAAATGTTGTTTTAATAAAATATTCTTGAATATTAAAATTAATAAATTCTGTTGTTTTATATGTCTCTTTGTACATGTAGTCCTATTTAGTAGACACTAACCCTAAACTTACATAAATTTCATAATTTTATTTGAACTGTATACCATATTAGTATTATCATGGGAATCCCATGGGATGGGACAGGCAAAATTACCGTGGGATGGGATGGGAATGGGACTGAAAAATGTGTCCCATAGACAAGCCTGGCGATCCTGCTTCCCATCTTCTTGCAGTCTCCAACAACCTATGTCAGTTTGTGTGCAGATATCTTTCCGTGTCATGACAAAATGTTGTCAAGAATCATCTATCGCTGTTTTTTTCTACCTACTTTTTACAATTGTCACAAGATTTTGTTTTTCTTCTCTCTATGTGGCCAAACGTGTTTCTTTCTTATGCGTATGGTAAGTTTTCTTTGTGTATTAGTATTTAAAGCCATTTAGAATTCTCTTGTTTGCTGTCCATGGCATTTTCACCATTATTCTGTAAAAAAAATCACATCTCTAAGGTTTCAATGGATTAAGAGAGGTATTTAGTAAGAAACCCTTATCCTAGTGCGAGGTTGCCATAAAATTCAACCTAAAGACTAAATGTCATGACAGGGCAGACCAGGCCCTAAGCCTTAGTCGACAACAGGTATAGGATCGAATCTCCGACATGCGGACAGTTAGGACCTTGTTTCCCTGATCCGTCAGCTTCAGCAGCTTGTCTTGTTCCATGTGTATTGGTGTTACCATTCCTCAAGAGTAAACTAGGCAGGTCCAGAACAAACGAACGAACGAACGAACTTTATTTTCAAAGGGTCACAAATTGGGCACACAGGTCCATCTTACATTCGGTCCTTGAGAGATCATGCTGCATAGGCAACACATCGTATCTACAATTCAGCCCAGGCTTTGTATTATAGAGAGTATAACTTCAACCCTGGTCACAAACATGGGTTGTAGTTATTATGTCCTTTCTGAAGTACAATGTAACAAACTATCGTCTGTCAAGACGGCAAGGTGCCAGTAGTAATAACACATAAATGAAAAGGTTAAGATAAAAGCAAGAGGACGACGGCAGAGACAAACACGAAATATTACTTGGGATAGCACCAACGTTAGCGATGAGGTCAAAACTGGCGATGGTCATGATGAGAACTTTAGTGGCGTTGAGGCTAAACTTCTTGGAGTACACAACCAGCACGAGGATGTTGCCGATGAGTCCCGTGACAGCAAATACGCTCAGCATTACGACAGATGGTATCAGCGTCAAGTTGGTCTTGTCTTGAAGATGCTGTAGGTACGCCTCAACGGATACGTTGACGTGTGTGCAGTTCGTGAAATTCATTGTTTGAGGGTAGATCATGCATACAAATGCTTTACCATGTGACAGAAACTCACGGGTGAAGTTTATAGCTTCATACAAAAACGATCATGCGTCATGAGGTTGGGACGTTAACACCATTCCACCAAACTATTCTGTGACAGATAAAGATATTTGCTATTTAAGCTATGCGTCCTGGTCGCCCCTTTAAATGTATGCCGTCAGGAAAGGAACAACTTCTTTACTGGCAAATAAACTCAGCTCCCTGTTCTCGCAATTTGTCCTTTACTACAGCGTTGTGAATGGTAAATTACCGTTTCATGTATAACAGTTACTTTACAACAACAAAGCCAATGAAGAAATCATGTACGAGTTGTTCTAGCAAACACATTATGTTAAAATGAACAGAACATCTGAATACCCTGAATTCTCAACCAAAACAATGAAGATGTCATATAGTTCTACCAAACACAACATCTATCGCCGTGTTAAAATGGACAGAAAATCTGAATCCGATGGATTCTCTATCAAAATAATGAAGAAATTTTAGACTTCTAGCAAACACATCATTTATCACTGTGTTACAATGAACGAAAACTTCTACATCCAGTTGGGTATAGTTAAACATCCCACAAGCCAACTACTTCCTTGTTGGCTTATGTGCTGTTTATCTATACCTGACAAATATATTCGCAAGACTGACCTCGCAAATTGTAGTTTCAGAACTTTGCATAGCCATATTCGAAAAGTTTGTATTAAGTGTGTACCCTTTCAGGAAAGTTGAGAAGTGTTTTTTCCCTTTCGCATATGGGGGTCTTCTAATATTGTAAACATGTATTTGAAAGAACCCCGTTTTTGCTCTGTGGAGAATCTGGGAAAGGTAGACACCATTCAGGATCCGCGGTAGCTCGCCTACGGTCCGTTAACTGATTCAGTGCCAAAGGATAATACATCGGCAAATGTGACTTCCCATTTTGACATAAGGACGATATATCGCCATACTCGGGTCATTGTGTTATTTGTTTTGTTTCGTGATAACGTCCACAATTTTAATGCTCAGGGAACGGAAGTTCATATTATATTACTTGTTCATGTGATTGTGTACTTTGTCTGGTCTACACTTACATTTTATTTGACACTGAATCAGTTAATGCTGTTTTAGAATTTCCATTGAGGTTGGGATTGAAAACAAAAAACAAAACAAAAACCCAGATACACCCGGCCTGGACATGTTCTAGGACGTAATGGAGCCGAAGTCATATCACCCAGAGAGTTCCAGTTACTCTTTTACATATTAAGTGTCAAACAAAAAGTAGGTTCGGGCCAAACAAAGAGTAGGTATATAGACCAAATAAAGAATAGGTATGGACTAAACAAAAAGTAGGTATGGATCAAACAAAAAGTAGGTATGGATCAAACAAAGAGTAGGTTTGGACCAAACAAAAAGTAAATATGGACCAAAATAAGAGTAGCTTTGGACCAAACAGAAAGTAAGTATAGACCAAAATAAGAGTAGCTTTGGACCAAACAAAGAGTAGGTTTGGACCAAACAGAAAGTAAGTATGGACCAAACAAAGAGTAGGTTTGAGCCAAACAAAAAGTAGGTGTGGACCAAACAAAAAGTAGGTGTGGACCAAACAAAGAGTAGCTTTGGACCAAACAGAAAGTAAGTATAGACCAAACAAAGAGTAGCTTTGGACCAAACAGAAAGTAAGTATGGACCAAACAAAGAATAGGTTTTAGCCAAACAAAAAGTAGGTGTGGACCAAACAAAAAGTAGGTGTGGACCAAACAAAGAGTAGCTTTGGACCAAACAGAAAGTAAGTATGGACCAAACAAAGAATAGGTTTTAGCCAAACAAAAAGTAGGTGTGGACCAAACAAAAAGTAGGTGTGGACCAAACAAAGAGTAGCTTTGGACCAAACAGAAAGTAAGTATAGACCAAACAAAGAGTAGCTTTGGACCAAACAGAAAGTAAGTATGGACCAAACAAAAAGTAAGTATGGACCAAACAAAGAGTAGGTTTGGACCAAACAAAAAGTAGGTTAGGACCAAACAAAAAGTAGGTTAGGACCAAACAAAAAGTAGGTATGGACAAAGCAAAGAGTAGCTTTGGACCAAACAGAAAGTGAGTATGGACCAAACAAAGAATAGCTTTGGACCAAACACTGTGAGGTGAGTATGAACATTTTTTGAATTCACATTTTTTAAATTCTCATTTTCTTCACTCCTTTCATTATTTCATCCTTTTGTTCTTCTCGTCCTGTCGTCACCTGCTGATGTAGTCACAGGAGATCTCCTTGACTTTATGTTGTGTTTGTGAATGTGTTTGTTTGCTGATGAAGGCTAATCGCCGCAACGTCCTGTGTGTGTCTTAATTCTGTTATGTAAAGCTGCACTACTTTGTATCATTTTATATTGTTTACACTTTCACAGCTTTGCCGCAGTTCCACCCAATTTTATTCATTTTTTTACAAAAATAGTTCGACAGCAGAAGCGAGAATATATGAGTAATATAATCAAAGATATGGAAACTAATCACCAGAAAAACGAATCCAGAAAGTTTTTTAAAGAACTGAAGTCAATGAAACGAGGGCACCAACACAACACATATGGTTTAAAAGACAAAAATGGGAATATGATAAATACCAATGGGAAAATGTGCCACACATGGAAGGAATATTTTGTTGAATTACTAGATTGTGAAGCTCCAAGTAACACTTTCCCACAGGAAGAGGTTCTAACGTGTGAACCACAAATTGAAGAACCTACAATTGAAGAATTCCTTTATGTAATCACACGACTTAAAAACAATAAGGCAACAGGAACTGCTGCTGAATTTATAAAGGCAGGTGATCATGCCACCTTTTGATGTCAACGTCATACACGTTTATGCACCAACAGCAGACAGTAGTGATGACAGCATCGATGAATTTTATAGTGATTTAGAGAAAGCCTTCAAGAAATGCAAGAATTCTGAAGTAACTATCATAATGGGTGACTTGAATGCCAAAGTTGGAAATCAACAGGACGGGTGCATAGTAGGCAAGTACGGACTAGGGGAACAGAATGAAAAAGGTTGCAGACTATTACAGTGGGCAAAAGAGCAAGATTTGATTATTAGAAACAACTGGTTTCAACAGCACCCAAGGAGATTATGGACATGGAGGAGTCCTGATCATAAGATTAGAAATCAGATTGATTACATCCTCATCAACGGAAGATTTCGAAATGCCTTAAAAGTCGCAAACTCTATACCAAGCGCAGACTGCTACAGCGACCATAGATTAATCTTAAGCAATTTACATATGCCGGCTTCCTGGCCTAGAGGTTAGCGACTTTTCTCCGTAATCTCGTATACTCTCGTAAGTATCGTGAAGACGGTGAGAATCAGCAGTGGTTCGAATCGCGTCGGTAACTTATGGGGTATGTAAGCCGGCCGCTCAGAAAGCAATGGCAAACTACTGAGCGTAATCTTGCCAAGAAATCAACAATCAGCTGAAAGATGCTGATGTTCACAGCGATGTCCTGTAGAGGATATGCAAAACAATTTACATATAAAATTAAAGAAAGTCAAATATTCACCAAGAAACACACAATTTGATCTACAAGCATTGAAGAGTGAGGAAGTAAAAGATAAATTCAACGTAGAGGTAAAAAACAGATTCGATGCATTGTCCGATATGGAAATATTATTTCAAGACATCAGTGACCAATAGGAAATGTTAAAGAAATCAGTCAACCAAGCTGCAGAAACAACCATCCCAAAATTAAAGATAATAGGACGCAAGAAATGGATGACGGAAGACATCTTAAAACTCATGGAAGTAAGAAAAAAAAATTAAGTTGCATGTCCTTCACAGGACGTAGCAGTCAACCCCAGCATTTTCGCTGTTCGTGATTCCTGGGCAAATTTTACGTTCAGTAGTTTGCCATTGCTTTCTGAACGACCGGCTCCTATACCTTTTTCGAAAAAACCAGCACCGGGTATACGGGCTCACAAACCGCGTTCGCAAGCCCTTAGCCACAGAGACCGGTGAAGTAAGAAGAAATAACAAAATAACAAGGAAAAATATGACAAGATTCTTAGGAAAATTAGGAAGCTATGCAAAGAGGCACAAGAAACATGGCTTGAGGAAAATTGCAAGGAAATTGAACTCCAACACAATACCCGGAATACCAAATTAATGCACAAAAGAATTAATGGCATCACTAACAAAAGAACACACACATCAACAGGTTGCCTAAAAACCAAAGATGGCAAAATCATAATAGAAAAAGTTCAGGTTTTACATGCGTGGTCAGATTATGTGAAAGACCTTTATGATGATACAAGAGAAAAACAATATGATCGTTGGAATAATAATGAAGGACCATACATTTTGAAGATAGAAGTTCAGAATGCTCTTAACCATATGACAACTGGCAAGACCCTTTGTGCAGATAACATCACAGTAGAAATGATCAATGCCTTAGAAGAATATAGAATTGACCAAGTCACCAGGCTGCTGAACGCAATATACGATACTGGGGATATACCTCCTGAATTATGTAATTCTATAATTATTGCAATCCCGAAGAAATCAGGAGCCACGGAATGCGATCAACATAGAACAATTAGTATAATTAACCACATCACAAAGATTCTGCTGAGAATTATCATGCAAAGAGTTAGGAAGAAAATACAACCAGAAATAGGAGTAAGAACAATGTGGGTTTGTAGAAGAACAGTAATTGAGCCGGTTATCAGTTATCAGTTATCAGTTGGGGTATCTTCATTGCACTCCGGACATGTCCATAGGTGCTCAGATCCTCCCCCCAGCATATGCATCAGCGTCCGGTGGCTAATAGTGCCAGTTCTGTGTTGGTTGACGAGGCGCTTTGTTTTCCCGATGTACCTCTCGCGTCTGGCTGTGCCGATTCTTACTCCCAAGTCTTTCATCCTGGACAGCGATGTGGAATCACTGACGTCAAAGTCCTCTGTTCTCGCCATATCTTTAAGGACGTTAATAACATGGGCACGATCCATGGGCTGGCCATCTGCAGGGGGTGCAGAGCCAGCCAGTTTATCAGCTCGTTCATTTCCCTCGACTCCCGCATGTCCCGGGACGAAGATGAAGGTGACTTTACGGACAACAGACTTCCGCGGCGACTCAGTCCATTGTCTACGTACAGATCTAGCTTCGACCTTCTGAATCATGCTCATTGAATCACTTAGTACACACACGTTGGTATAATGCTGTGATTCCAGCCATATGAAAGCCTGTGTAACTGCCATCACCTCCATCGTCATGCTGCTCGTGGTCATAGAGTGGGCACCACTGGATTCTTGAACGGTTCGGCCCGCTGAACGGGCTGTAAATGCCCACGCACTTCTCTGCTGCTTTACAACAGATCCATCTGTATAGATGAGCACTTCGGGGACTATCTGAGTGTTCATAGATGAGCGCGTTAACCTCTGCATTGACAGCGGCAGGGTTCTGCTCTCTGCACCGTCTGTCAAGTGTGATAATGCAGGAGAAAGTGCACTTAAAAGCTGGAGGCACCGGCACCCATTCCTTGCAGGTGTTGATACTGGTAAGACTGCAGACCTGTCTGACGACATCTTCCGCCCGACCCATCCATGACTTTGCCCCTCTTTAGCCTGTCACCCTTTTCTCTGAATATAGCGTCATGCAGAGGGTGCTGCTCATCTGCACTTATTTTTAAGTATGCACGAGCTCTCCAGATCTTGATCCTGTGTTCCATTGTCGGGAAGTCAAGGAGGTATCTCATTGCTACACAGCTGGTGTCTCTCGTGCAGCCCAAAATGATGCGCATGGCTTCGTTTTGTACCTTTTCAAGTCTTCCAATCTGTGTAGGGCTGACAGTGAGGATGGCCAGGGCATACTCGATGCGTGAAAGCACAAGTCCTTGGAACAGAAGTATTAGCAGTCTTTGCTCGATATTGGCAGTCGCCATGACTCTCATTGCTGACAAACCTTTTCGAGCCTTCGTTATGACATAATCGACATGATCTCTGAAGGACAGGCTACGATCAAGCCTCACGCCAAGATATGTCATTGACTGGGTTCTACTCAAAATGCTCCCATCCATTCTTACTGCCGGCAGGTCTGTTTTCACAATATGGTTGTTTAGGGAGAACCATGTAACCGATGCCTTTGCAGGGTTGACAAGGGCGTCGGCATCAGCACACCATGAGGAAATACGATCTAGTTCGCCCTGCATATCATTGGCAACCGCCTGTCTATCTCGACCCTGTCGATACACGAGGATGTCGTCAACGAATGACAGAGTCCTACCCCTCCCGTCCAACTGTTGTTCAGTGATCGGCACCGTATACACGTTGAATAGTATTGGTGACAGTGGTGAACCCTGCGGCAATCCTGGACATATCGTTATCGGCTCAGAAGACCAACTCCTGCATCTTAGCACCACCTTCCTTTGGAGCTATCCATCGTACAAGGTGAGGGTGCACTTTCAGGCTGAGGAGGATTTGCATCAAGTGCTCGAAAGATACTCTGTTATATGCGTCCTCTAAGTCTATGGCGGCCGCACATGTCTCTTCTCTGACCTGAAATCCTTCGTAAACATCTTGAGCAAACACCGCCGCATTCAGCCATGACTCTTTGTTGCGTCTGTACCCTCCAAGTGTGGGCGGGAAGCAGCTGAGTTGTTCCAAGTCACAAGCAAGTCTGTGTGCTACAATTTTCTCCAGTAACTTGCCCGCAGTGTTCTGAATCGTAATGATTCTGTAGCCGCTTATCTTGGAGTGGTCTTTGTTCGGTTTTGGCAGCGGCAGCAAGTAGCTGTGTAGCCATTCTTCTTTGATCTGACCCCTCTGGATACTGGTGTTGAATTCTCTGGCCAGTTCTTCCATGTCATCATCTGATATCACCAGTAGGTCACCATATCGAATGCCATCTGGGCCTGGGGCGGTGTTAGGTGATTTCTTGAGCATCGCACGCATCATCTCAGCTGTGATTATCCATTCTTCGTCTATCCCAACCCCCTCGCACAACTGAGATAGTGTCGTTGTGGTTCTCTGTCTGGCGGCTTTGCTTTATTGACTACACAAAGGCCTTCGATAAAGTGAGACATGTCGACATGATAAGGATGCTTGAAGATCTACAAATTGATCGAAAAGACCTTAGACTTGTAAAAAGCCTATATTGGAAACAACAATCTGCCATCAGAATTGATAACGATGTAGGTCAATATCAGCCTATTAAAAGAGCTGTGAGACAGGGATGTGTAATGTCTCCAGATCTGTACAGTGAAAATATATTTAGAAATATAGAAGATATGGAAGGAATCAACATTGGGGGACGACACATCAATAACATTAGATATGCAGATGATACAGTCTTGATTGCAGACAATGAACAGGATCTGCAACATTTAGTAGATGCGGTTGTTGCACACAGTGAACAACTAGGGTTAGAACTGAATATTAAGAAGACACAGATTATGGTCGTCACTAGGAAGAAGGAAATACCACAATGTGATATACGAGTAGATGGACATATTCTTAAACAAGTGAATCGATACTGTTATCTCGGCACAGTCATAACATCTGATGGGAGATGCCTTGAAGAGATTAGAACAAGAATTGCCATTGCGAAGGTAGCCTTTTGCAAGATGAAAAACATACTGACCAACAAAAAGATATCAATTGAAACGAGAAAAAGAGTGTTGAGATGCTACATAGAACCTATACTTTTGTATGGATGTGAAGCGTGGACAATAAGCAGTCAAGCTGAAAAACAGCTAATGGCTGTGGAAATGTGGTTTCTGAGGAAAATGCAAAGAATAGCATGGACAGACAGAAAAACCAACGAACAAGTTCTTCAAGAAACAAATGAAGATCGTAAACTGATTAGAGTCATTAGACGTAGACAGTCAAAATTTGTTGGGCATGTTATGAGAAGAAATGAATTGGAGAACTTGGTGACAACTGGCAAGATCGAAGGGAAGAGACCAAGGGGAAGACCTAGAAGCAAATACCTGGATGGCTTGGCCACGTGGCATGGTCGAGACAGGAACATAGAGCTGATCCACGACTCTGGTGATCGAGTGAGATGGCAGAACATGAACGCCCACGCTTACCGGCATGGCACATGATGGATGGATGGTGGCCATGCATTACATCTAAAACTATACGAATTACTAATAAAAATCTGGAGGACAGAAGAAGTACCCCATGACTGGAAAGAGTCATTATTGATAACTATCTTTAAGAAAGGAGACAAGTTCCAATGTGAAAATTATAGAGGAATATCACTACAGTCCATAAGCTATAAGATACTATCCGCAGTATTACTAAATAGACTAAAACTATATTCAGAAGACATATTAGGTGACTAGACAAAACAGATCAACAATAGATCAGATATTTATCTTACGACAAATAGCCGAGAAAAACTGGGAATATAAAAGAGATCTCATAACATTTTTGTGGATTTTAAAACGGCTTATGATAGTGTCCATAGGAATAGTCTATGGAATACTATGCAGGAATTTGGAATACCAAGGAAGTTAATCAACATGACCAGACTATACACGGAAGATACTTATAATATAGTAACATATAAAGGCAGGAAATCAGACCCTTTCCAAATAACATCCGGCTTGAAACAAGGTGATGCACTACTCTTCAATCTGGCTCTAGAGAAAGTTGTAAGGAAGGTAAAGGAGGAATGTGATATTGGAGGAACATCCAAGCTGCTTGGTTATGCAGATGATATAAATATTATAGGGGAAATGAACAAAAGACATTGGAAATATTGACTCACTTAAAGGGAAAAGCCCAACCGATGGGGCTGGTTATCAACCAAGATAAGACAGACTATATGGTAATTTCAAGAGAAGGAATGGCTAAAAACTCTGGCTACATACAAATAGATAATATGACCATTAAAAGAACGGAAACATACAAATACCTGGGTACAATCTTTAACTGCTCCAACCTCATAAGGGAAGAAATACAAACTAGAATCAATTCAGGAAATAAGATATACTACGCACTACAACATCTACTAAAATCAAATGCGCTATCTGGTAACACCAAAATCACAATATACTGATCAGACCAGTTGTGCTGTATGACTCTGAAACCTGGAGTATAACGAACGGAGACGAAGCCTTGTTACAAACCTTTGAGAACAAAGTTTTAAGACGCATCTTTGGACCCATTAGGGATACACAAAGTGGGGAGTGGAAAAGAAGAAGTAACAAGGACATTTATGATCTGTTTAAGTCCCCGCTAATCACTGGTATCATGAAAGTAGTATGTCAGGCGCAAACTAACTTGTAAATATGGTGCAGCACCATAATTTTTTACTATATAAAAAGTCTACCACCGGAAGCGAAACGTCACAAAAAACGAACCTCATTTTCAAGGGATGCAACCCATGAATAAATAATCGAACGTATTTTTGCACTGTTACTTCCTTTTTTGAGAATTTTTTAAAAAATTTAATAACTACTGATAATATTGATTGTAGTGAGCGAGACTATCATCATACTATTGATGCTGTTAAGGTACAGTGCTCTTCCTCCTTAATGTCATTCTTCTTTATTGCGTCCTTTTTCTTTATCTGTATTGGGCATAACACTATCGTCATTCCTTTGGTGATGTGTAAGGGATAGGGTTACAGTGCATTTCCTCGGGGTGGTCTAGGGGGCGGTCCGGCGTGGGGTTGTGAGCTCAGTGGTGGAGCGTTGGGTGTCGGCGTGTGGGGTGGGGCGAGGGGGTTCGAACCTCAAGCCATGACAGGCGACATATGAAAAAACTTATAAGTAAAAATGTATATATGGCAGTTATATGATCTATAGAGGGTCGTAGTGGTGTAAACACTATCATCGTACGGGTAGCAAATGAAAACCTTAAAACGTAAAAAGGGTAGATATTATTGATGTTAGCGGGAAGAGCTTAGTGAAATTCGTTGGTAAGGTGTGGGTAGCGGATATTAGTAATCTGTAGCGTGTCACATTGGTTTGTTTAATATCATCATACAGCTTACAAATGAAAACCTTAAAAAGTAAAAATGGCCGATATTATTGATTGTAGTGGGTATAGCTTAGAGAAATTTGTTGGTAAGGGGTGGGTAGCGGTTATTAGTGCTAGGTAGAGTGTCGTAGTGGCCTACACACTATCATCATAGGGTTACAAAAGAAAACCTTAAAAAGTAAAAATGGCTGATATTATTGATTTTAGTGGGAATAGCTTACTGAAAGTCGTTGGTAAGGGGTGGGTAGTGGTTATTAGTGCTCTGTAGAGTGTCGTAGTGGCCTACACACTATCATCATACGGGTTAGAAATGAAATCCTTAAATAGTAAAGATGGCTGATATTATTGAATGCAGCGGGTATTGCTTAGTGAAATTCGTTAGTAAGGGGTGTGTAGCGGTTATTAGTGATCTTTAGATGGTCGCAGTGTCTTGTTCACTATCATCATACTGGTTACAAATGAAAACCTTAAAAAGGTAAAGGTGGTCGATATTATTGATTTTAGCGTGTAAAGCTTAGTTAAATACGTTGGTAAGGGGTGGGTAGTGGTTAATAGTGATCTGTAAAATGTCGTAGTGGGCTATACACTATCATCACACTGGGTACAAATGAAAACCTTAAAAAGGTAAAGATGGCTGGTATTATCGAATGTTACGAGTATAGACTAGTGAAATTCGGTAAGGGGTGAGTGAGTGGAGGCGTAGATAGATGGGTGCTTCTGATTATTTTTAAAGGGTGGTCGAGTAGCTGGGTGGTTAAATAAATACATCCGGCCCTTGTTAAGAGCAGGAAGAGGTGCTAGATAAAGACTCTCGATAAATGGTAAAGAGTGGATGAGTAGAGGAAAGGCTATATAGATGCTTCTAATCAACGTTAAGTGATGGTAGAATGGCGAGGTGGCTAGATAAATACGTCCATTCCTTGATAAGAGCCAGAGGTTAATTCTCATATTAAAGTCTGAGGCATGAACTCATAGTTGGCTGAGGTGAGGGTGACCTCCTAGGTAACTCATCACGGGGCCATGTCAGTGGGTATGAACGTACGTGAACGTGTTCAGACATGCCTTTGGGGAAAAACGGAGGATGACTCAGAGTGTACTGACCGGGATAAACCTGCTTGAACATGTTTAGACATGTTTTCTATGTTGCATCAGCCGCACAGTCTGTATAAAAAGGAACACAAAGGCGGGCTTAAGACACTACGCTTGCGACAAGACCTATCGAAAAACATCACCGAATAGATTACAGTGGTAAGTAGCACTGTGTGTATGCTATATTGTCTCATTAAACGTCGTCAAGTCGGTATAGTGCTGTCACTAGTGTATATCTCAGAAGCTACATGAGGCAACTAACAAGAATACACCGCAAGGTACAGCCGCCCGGTATAGGAATACTAATACAGATACTAATGACGGTCGCAATCATCATCAGCTTCACTTTTGCCGTCAAGTGACGTGGGGAGAAATAACGCCTCACAGCTCTATGGGTGGCGCTGAATAGTGTCATGCGGGGTGATTGTCTGTACTGCTGTAATCAGTTAGGGTAGCTGCTGTGGTGCATTCCAATTGTGTACATATGAAACATGTTTTTCATTAAAGCATGCTTTCTCTGTCTACTAAAAAGTATTATGCTTTTGTCCATCTACATATTCAATCCAAGACGACCAGTCCCTCATTGACACGTGGAACACATCGATTCTGGAACTCACAAACGTATGTGTACATATCAGGTCTCCACTAAGTGTAGTGTAACACATATGCGTCTACGACTATGTCCTATTTCTATGCAGTGTATGAAAACATGCTGTATTCAACCATTCAGTATATATCATTATCCCGCTCACTCTACAGAGTGAAAAATAATGTGCTGACACAAGAGAATCTATAGTCATGCTCTGTGGTCACTAATGTATTAAATGAATGTGTGTCACTAATGTACACGATCTCAAAATACTCATTCTCTTCAAAATGTGTCAAAGCTATATAACAATCAATTATGTGGTTTCGAATTCAGTATGTGAAATTTTTACTGTCCCTTGTTATATAATCTTTATCCTTTCTCCATACTGAAAATTTGCAGACACAGAAAAATATCGAGACTATTGAGTGGCTTACGAGAAGTGAAATCTCGAGGCTATTGCTTACAAGAAGTGAAATCTCGAGGCTAGTGCTTACAAGAAGTGAAAGCTCGAAGGTATTGAGCTGTGTATAAGAAAGGAAGGCAACGAACGGTCTATCACAAAATATTGGTATGTATGCTTTCATTATTTATCACTAACTATTGGTAATCACTAAATATTTTCACCCCTAAGGGGTGGGCACCATTAAATGTATGCAGCATTTCTCACTAATATAGTACAACTCTGTGTCGTGCAATAGAAAATAGCACAAAGAACAGAATTACGAACGAGGACGTTGCTAACCATCACTACAAAAATATAATCACGGAGAAGAACCCCTGTAAGGATAAAAAGAAAATGAAATAATTTACTATGTGTGAAATCATAAGCCTCAAATCCTTTTTTCTTTTGATCTTTCCTAACAATGTATGTGACATGAAATATTTTTTCTGTAGATATGCTATCATTATGACTGTCACATGTTTTGAAGTACAAAATGTAAAAATGTCGGACTATAATGATGTCGTCCTTTCTTCACAGTTGTTTGACGGTCAGTAATTACAACGAGTGTGAAAGTTTGGAATTAGTGGAAGACTACACAATTTTTTGCGGTAATCTATACAAAAGGAAAGACATATTACAACGACACATAACAAACTGATCACCAGACATCAACACCAACACCTGTTACCACTACAGCATCAAACATGGACACTACAACATATCAAACGTGGACACTACACCATCAAATACTTCACCTGCATCAAGAAAAATTAAAGTAACAGCAGACACACATACATCTAAAAACAGAAACTTGATCAAGTGGAAGCAGAGAAAGCCGACGTAGAGATAGATGAGGAAGTAGAGATAGATGAGGAATTAAAGACCGTAGACAAAATCCCAGACCCTGAAGTCCAGCAGAAATATAGAGACACCTGGCCCTATCTTAGGACACATCAGAACATCCACAAATATGTATCGACCTATACTTTTTTTTCATCGACCAGACTCAACATAACCAATCGACTGGATCGAGACATTAAAAGCAATATTTGCTAGTCAGACATGCAGGTTTAAGGTAAATTATTCCCATCATATGATTTTACGACATACAGAGACAAAAGAACTTAGGTTTTCCATTATCCTCTAACAATGAATGCCAGCTCGACGTTCCCCACTTAGTTAAAAATGCACACAACTTTGACTACTTTATAACTATAGTTCAGGACAGTGACATGATTAACTATGCCCTACATAACAGACCCGACACTAAGTACATGATAGACAATCCCTGCAACTAGTTTCTATATACCACATTACTGAACACCCGCTAGGTTGATTTCTGTCTATAATATGCTCTATTACAAATTTAAAGTGGTCATATGTGTGATATCCTTGTGTGTGGTACCGTGAATTGTCTATATCATTGAAAATAAACGACTCAAAGTTTGTGTATCACTGTCTGTCACATGTTTCATCGATCATTAAAATGCTATTTGTATTGACAATAAAAAATATTGAATGTTGTGCACATGAAAATACTGATTTTTATTGGAAAAATAAAATTTATGAAAACGAAAATTTCTTGTTTTTTGGTGTGTCTTTTTCAGTGGTATGCTTGGCTTGTTTTCGTCTTTCTGGTTGTTTCTTGTTTTCGTCTTTCTAATCTTTACTTGTTTTCATGTTGATTTCTGCACAAGCTTGTTTTCCATGTTGATTGTGGAGCAAAGCTGTGGAAAAATTGACACACACACACATACACACAAACAATGGAACAGTGAGACAAGACAAAAGTCACACAAGAACAAAGACATATTGGAACAGAGAGGTACGTACAATATCATACAAAATAGTTCATCCAAACGTATAATTATCGCAATGAAACGTATAAAAAGAATGACACTTTGTTAACCAAAGTGAAAAATCTTAGCCAAATTACAACCAAACTTATAAATATCTCAACCAAACTTATGAAAAGTAGGAAAAGTTTTTAAACAAAGGTGAACATGTTGACCACATTTCAAACAAATTTATAAAAAGTAGGAAACTTTATTAACCAAATGTGAAAAGTTTGGTCAATTTTCAACCAAACTAATAAAAATGTAGGAAACTTTGTTAACCAAAGGCGAAAAAATTCAACCAAACTTAACAAAATTAGGAAAATATGTTAACCAAATGTGACAAAGTTTGGTCAAATTTCAATCAAACTTATGAAAAGTAGGAAAATTTGTTAATCAAATGTGAAAATATATCGTCCAAAAAGAGAAATATTTCAACTGAACTTATAAATAGACCAGCCTAACTTATTAAAAGAAGGAAAATTGTCAGGCAAATGGGAAAAAAAGTTAGGCCAAATACAGAAATATCTCAGCCAAACTGATGAAAAGTAGGAAACTTTGTTAGCCAAAGAGGGAAAAACCTATGGCAAGTAGGAAAATCTGTTAGCCAAAAAAAAAAAAAAAAAAAAACAATGCAACAATCTATATATAAAATATATAGCAATGTTATTAAACGTTATGTCCCTTGAAATAACTTTTCTTAAGTTAAGTCCCCTCGCTATATAGAAATGATAATGTAAATTTAAATATTAAATTTTAGTAAGTAAATAGCTGATTGTACACTAACAAACTATGGCAGTTGGCTGCACGGGAATGAAAAGAAAACATGTAGAAAATGTCATCTCAATCGGATGGACCGTTCGCGAACGCATAAAGAACGGACATACATTACATACATCGTCTTTTTATAGATATAGATATGTCATAGTGCTACACTAAAATTTGAAAAACAAAAATTCTTTCTTCAGTTGATAACACTATTCTTTTTGAAGTGCAAATAATTACTCAGCAGATGACAGCTATTAGCTTCATATTGCTTCACCATGGAATGTGAGAAAAATATTATGACGTCATGTACTTCATTTTGTCAAATTTGTTCTACATATAAAGTGTAGTGAGACTTTACAAAAACACATATTTGGGCGCACATCATCATAATCACAATGTGCATTGTCAACTGGGGAAGGCATGCATGTTTCTCCAGATGATCTCGTTCCGTGGTATTTTGAATCACTCTGTTGATGATACCCTTACAATGCCACCGTCTCTGTCTATCTAGCATCGTTTCTACCGATCTGCCTCTTCTAGCACTGATTTTTCCAGTTGTCACGATGTTTTCCAGGACCTCTCTTTTCATTATGTGTCCAAAGAATACTATTGGTGTCTTTTTTATAGTTGTAAATAAAGTTTTAGTTTTATTAGAGTCTTTCAGGCAATCGGTAATTCACAACATTAGGCTCAGGAACAACAACTCTGTTGCTATCAAGCTCTTCCTAAGAGGTCCTCTTAGTTCGTTAACGTTCCATGATTGTCCATTTTCATCATGTGCCATGCATATTTCGCCATCTCACACGATCATCAGTGTCATGGATCAGATCTGTGTTCTTGTCCCGACCATGCCATAAGGCCAAGCCATCCATATATTTACTTCTCTGTCTTTCTCCGTGTTCCTTTCTCCTCAATCTTCCCAGTTGCCACCAAGTGCTTTAGTCTACTTCTTCTCATGACGTGCCCAAAACATATTGACTGTCTTCGTCTAATTTCTCTAATCAGTTTACGGTTTTCATGTGTTTCTTGTAGGATTTTCTCATTGGTTTTCCTGCCTGTTTATGATATTCTCTGTATTTTTAAGAGAAACCACAATTCCACTGTCATTAGATGTTTTTCAACTTATCTGTTCATTGTTCACGTTTCACATCCATAGGATAAGTACAGGTTCTTTGTAGCACTTCAACTCTTTTTCTGCATTGCAACTGACATTTGTATTGGTCAGTAAGTTTTCTGTCTTGCAAAAGGCTAGCTTTGCTATAGCTATTTCCATGATTGTCCAATCTCATAACATACATATTTATAGACGAGTTTATCCCCGTGGTGACCCATCCTCACAATCATCGTATCCTATTGATTGACGTGGGCATCCATACTTATCCGTTTTCATTTTCCTGGATCAAACAAGCGAATAGGGAAGAACACATTTGTGTTGTTGTTGTTGTTGTTGTTGTTGTTGTTATTGTTGTTTTTATTGTTGTTGTTGTTGTTGTTGTTGTTGTTGATGTTGTTGTTGTTGATGTTGTTCTGGTTTTATTGTTGTTTTTCCATTTCATAACACTCATTGAAACGTTCATTGCGAACGAATTCACGTAATCAACAATGAACTTATTGTGGTTTGCTGCTCTGCCACCAAGATTCTCCTGTGTGCCTGCGTGGGCCTGCGTGCCCAATTCTTAACCCTTTGAAAATAAAGGCTTTCGTTCGTTAGTTTGTTCGTTCCTGTTAATTAATATGATTAAAGCAAAGGTTTTTGTTCATCCTAAAGGTCTTTACCACTCACTATGGTGTTCATGTCACACTCCTTGTTGATTATAAGCGGCCATTGAAACGGTTGTAGAACATATGCTCAAGTGTTCATAATAATTCACTTCTTAAATCTGCACATTAAGAGGTTAATGCAGTCACGCCTAAAGCTCAAGTCGCAGAAAATGTAGATTATAGGATTGGCAGCGCTGTTGAGAAAATATAGTCTGTGAAACAGATGGTAGAAGGATTGCTCAATCATATTCATACTGGAATAATTATTTATTAGTCTGTTCGTGAAGATTGTCAGTATTAGGAAAGGCAGGAACCCTAGAACATAAACGGAGCTGATTATTGTCAATTTAATTGTTATTCGACTAAACGGTCTGCGTGATTTTTGTTTCTTTGTAGCACGCATTGGTTCTGATATGTGTTGTGGCGACAATGCACTGATTTGCGAACTGAAATCAATTCTGCCCATCTCTTTGGATTGTTGTGAACTATTGTAATGCTTGTTTGTGTATGGAGCATGATCGAGTAAGAGGTCGTTAGGTAATTGTTTGGCGTTACTTAAGTTGTTATGAAGCTGCATTTTGTCATCTGGGATGTCCGTTTTAGGCGTGTGATGTTCCGATACAGTCAGTGAACTCTGACACTGCAATGAATGCACGCTTACGTTTGCTCCAGACATGCGGCTATCATCCATGGCTACATCTAAATCTGTCTGCAGGCTTGTGCTGACATGTTCATCTGATGTTGTAGAGTATGTCTTGAGTATCATTGACGATTGAGTATTCATCATGGCTCTTATGCTCTTCTGGATGATTACTGCAGCAAAATAGAACATGAATCCCTCTGCAGGGAGGGGATTTGAGCTTTGTGTCCCCCGTTACTGGTATATTTTTGGGTGGTACATCGCAACAAATTAGTGTTTTCCTTATTCCCTGCAGCTTTCGATTTTACGTTACCTCTTAACGCCTGTGTGTTGTGTCTCAGAAATGCCATGGCGCCTGCTATGTCCCCGTGCTGCAATGCCCACGCGAATATACAGAACCACCAGGGAAATGCTCAAGAAAAGATACACTATTGTGAAGAATGCATTATTTAGTAACGGCCATATAGTGTTGAAGTAATGATCGTCAACAAAGCACTCAGAGCCTGTAATATTTGGACAAGGCGTCTGTCTGGTTTTGACTCCATATATAATGAAGAAAGGCACAGTGAAAACTATTGCCAGAAGACAAGCGAGCACACTGGAAATTATCGCCTGCCGGATCGTCACCTGCCAGCCATATGGTTTACACACCTTCCGATATCTGTGGAAAATATAAAGCAATAACAGCGTAAGATGAGATTCTATCACAGGAGTGTGAAATGCGAACGATCTGCCCAAATAATATCTTTGCAATATGAGAAAGGAAACAAGTTCAAGTAAAGAGCTTCAAGTACCTAGGAAGTATAATATCATCAAATGGCAGATCAGAAGACGAGATCGAAAATAGGTGCAATAAGGCAAATCAACTCACTGGACAAATGGCACCAATACTAAAGAACAAACATGTATCAATAACTACTAAGAAAGCACTTTACAATACAATCTTCCTACCAACTCTGTGCTACCAATGCCAAACCTGGACAATGACAGAAAAAGAGAAAAGAAAAATCACAACAACAGAAATGAGGTTCCTGAGAAGAATACTCAACGTATCAAGAAGAGATAAGATCAGAAATGAAGAAATCAGGACTAAAGTGGGGGTTAAAGCTGCTCTAGATTTTATTAGAAAGCAGCAAGTCAAATGGTTTGGCCATGCAAGTAGGCTACCAGTCAACAGCATGCCACAACAAGCAATGACGTACAGACCAGATGGAAACAGAGGAAGAGGCCGACCACGTAAACGCTGGACAGAGGGAATAACAGAATCCATGGGAATGTCGATATACGAAGCCCATAACCGGGCACTCTCACGAAGTTTATACTTCACCTCGACACCGCAAGGTACAAGAGGAACATGATGAGATGAGATGAGATGAGAACAAGTTCACTTAGCTAATCCCATTTCTCCTCTTCATTTATGAGCAAATCATGGGGTGTCATATTCTACCAGCTACCGCTAATGAAGTACATAGTATTATCTTTAAAAGCGCCCACTGAAATAGTTTATAGTGACCAATTCAACAATACCCACTAACAGCTGATGATGACACAATCTACACAAACCCCCTAGCCCCTAGCACAGTGTAGAGTCACACAATACTACACTCAGCCACTAACAAAGTGCATAGAAACACAATCTTCACTCAGCGGCTAACAGGGTTATGAATTGGAAACAAATAGGTATATTAAGCTCCTGCGAGAAGAAACGTAATAAACATCAACACGTTGCACATACCTTACAAGGAGATCCATCGTATCGTGAAATACAGGTGAAAATCCGAAATCAGAAGCACTCAATAAATGTATATAATGAATAATAAAATAAAATAAAATACACACAAACGCGTACAATACGACACACAGGATGGCCGACGTACGCGTTGTCCTATCTATCCGTGTTGTCCTGTCCTTGAAAGATTCTGAGAATCGAAACGTCGGCCGTCCTGTGTGTCGTATTGTGTAGTTAGTTAGTTAGTTAGTTTAGTTAGTTTAGTTAGTTTAGTTAGTTTAGATAGTTAGTTTAGTTAGTTTAGTTAGAATGTTATTTAGTTAATTAGTTAGTTAGTTAGTCAGTCAGTCAGTCAGTCAATCAGTCAGTCAGTCAGACGGTCAGTCAGTCAGTCAGTCAGTCTGTCAGTCAGTCAGTTAGTTAGTTAGTTAGTTAGTTAATTAGTTAGATAATTAATTTAGTTAGTTTAATTACTTTAGTTAATTAGTTTAGTTTAGGTAGTTAGTTATTTAGTTAGTTAGTTATTTAGTTAGTTAGTTAGGTAGTTATTTAGTTAGTTTAGTTAGTTAGTTAGTTTAGTTAGTTAGTTTAGTTAGTTAATTAGTTAGTTAGTTAATTAGTTTAATTAGTTAGTTAGTTAGTTTAGTTAGTTAGTAAGTTAGTTAGTTAGTTAGTTAGTCAGTCAATCAGTCAGTCAGTCAGTCAGTCAGTCAGTCAGTCAGTCAGTTAGTTATTTAGTTAGTTTAGATAGTTAGTTAGTTAATTAGTTAGTTAGTTAGTTAATTTAGTTAGTTTAATTACTTTAGTTAATTAGTTTAGTTTAGGTAGTTAGTTATTTAGTTAGTTAGTTTTTTAGTTAGTTAGTTAGTTAGTTAGTTAGTTAGTTAGTTTAGTTAGTTAGTTAGTTAGTTTAGTTAGTTTAGTTAGATTAGTTTGTTAGTTAGTTTAGTTTAGGTAGTTAGTTATTTAGTTAGTTAGTTATTTAGTTAGTTAGTTAGTTATTTAGTTAGTTTAGTTAGTTAGTTTAGTTAGTTAGTTTAGTTAGTTAATTAGTTAGTTACTTAGTTAATTAGTTTAATTAGTTAGTTAGTTAGTAAGTTAGTTAGTTAGTTAGTTTAGTTAGTAAGTTAGTTAGTTAGTTAATTAGTTAGTTAGTCAGTCAGGCAGTCATTCAGTCAGTCAGTTAGTTAGTTAGTTAGTTAGTTAGTTAATTTAGTTAGTTTAGTTAGTTTAGTTTAGGTAGTTAGTTATTTAGTTAGTTAGTTAGTTAGTTAGTTTAGTTAGTTAGCTTAGTTAGTTTAGTTAGTTAGTTAGATTAGTTTGTTAGTTAGTTTAGTTAGTTAATTAGTTAGTTAATTAGTTAGTTAGTTAGTTAATTAGTTAGTTTAATTAGTTAGTTAGTTAATTAGTTATTTAGTTAGTTAGTTAGTTAGTTAGTTAGTTATCTAGTAAGTTAGTTAGTTAGTTAGTTTAGTTTGTTAGTAAGTAAGTTAGTTAGTTAGTTAGTTAGTCAGTCAGTCAGTCAGTCAGTCAGTCAGTTAGTTATTTAGTTTAGTTAGTTAGTAAGTTAGTTAGTTAGTTAGTCAGTCAGTCAGTCAGTCAGTCAGTCAGTCAGTCAGTCAGTCAGTTAGTTAGTTAGTTTAGTTAATTAGTAAGTTAGTTAGTTAGTTAGTTAGTTAGTCAGTCAGTCAGTCAGTCAGTCAGTCAGTCAGTCAGTTAGTTAGTTAGTTAGTTAGTTAATTTAGTTAGTTAGTTAGTTAGTTAATTTAGTTAGTTTAGTTAGTTTAGTTACTTAGTTTAGTTTAGGTAGTTAGTTATTTAGTTAGTTAGTTATTTAGTTAGTTAGTTAGTTAGTTAGTTAGTTAGTTTAGTTAGTTTAGTTAGTTTAGTTAGTTAGTTAGATTAGTTTGTTAGTTAGTTAGTTAGTTAGTCAGTCAGTCAGTCAGTTAGTTAGTTAGTTAGTTAGTTAGTTAGTTACTTAATTAGTTAGTTAGTTAATTTAGTTAGTTTAGTTAGTTAGTTTAGTTTAGGTAGTTATTTAGTTAGTTATTTAGTTAGTTAGCTAGTTAGTTAGTTAGTTAGTTAGTTAGTTAGTTAGTTAGTTAGTTAGTTAGGTTAGTTAGTTAGTTTACTTAGTTAGTTAGATTAATCTGTTAGTTAGTTTAGTTAGTTAATTAGTTAGTTAGTTAGTTAGTTAGTTTAATTAGTTAGTTAGTTAGTTAGTTAATTAGTTAGTTAGTTAGTTAGTTAGTTAGTTAACTAGTTAGTTAGTTAGTTAGTTAGTTAGTTGTATGTATGTATGTATGTATGTATGTATGTATGTATGTATGTATGTATGTATGTATGTATGTATGTATGTATGTATGTATGTATGTATGTATGTAGGTAGGTAGGTATGTATGTATGTATGTATGTATGTATGTATGTATGTATGTATGCATGCATGCATGTATGTATGTATGTATGTATGTATGTATGTATGTATGTATGTATGTATGTATGTATGTATGTATGTATGTATGTATGTATGTATGTATGTATGTATGTATGTATGTATGTATGTATGTATGTCTGTATGTCTGTTTGTCTGTCTGTCTGTATGTCTGTATGTGTGCATGTGTGTATGTGTGTGTGTGTCCGTGCTTTCGCGCGTGTGTGTGTTGTGTTGTGTGTGTGTGTGTGTGTGTGTGTGTTGACTTCAGAAAAGAACTAGTAGCTGATGACATGATTTCGCTGCATGGCAACTGCAACTGAGAAATGTCTTTAACAGAACTCCGAAATGTTCTCCACATTTTTTTTGTAATCCTACTGTATTTCGACGTGTTATGCGGGATTACGAACTGCTTCCGTAACCGCTGCGCCACGGAGCAGGTTATAGAAAAAGATACACCATGAAAAACATCTAAGAGCATGTATCTAGTACAAACCTGATGAAAGCAACAACCAACAATGATATCGCTCCGCCTGTTGCAGTGAAGGAACCCAAGTATGCCTTTACTTTACAAACTACGGCTATATGGAAGTCCCAGGTATCAAGCATAGTGTATATTGCAACTGGGGAAACGTGAGATCATTATAATGTGAGAACATGTTTTATAGCATGAGAATATAGCATTGTAATGTGGGCAACATTGTATAATGAGAATATAACATTGTAATGTGGGCAACATTGTAACAACGGAACATGTTTTATAACATGAAAATCTAATTTTGTAATGTGGGAAATATTGTAACATGAGAATATGTTTTATAACATGAGAATCTAACATTGTAATGTGGGACATATTGTAACATGAGAATATGTGTTATAAGAAAAAGTGGTTTTAATATGAGATTATATCATTGTAATCTAAGAATCTGTCAGTGTAACATGAGTAAATGTTTTATAACATGATAAAAGTATATTTAACTTGAGAAAATGTTTTATATAATGATGACGTGTTTTATAACATCATAAAATGACATTGTGACATCAGCAAATATCATTATAACGTGAGAAACTTTAGTTAGTTAGATATTCGCGGTTCCAACTTCACGCAACGGGTCGTCCCCATTATGCTCCGTTCCTGTGCCAGTTACTATCACACGAGATGTTCCTCACTGTCCAATGTAAAAAGTGGAACAGACAGGAGTCTCGGCAAGCTAACAGCCCGCACAGGTACACTGTTTATAATGCCGCCGCCAGAATGCCAACACAAAAGTCCATCACGAATATACAGTTCATCGTCGATGGAATCGGCAGTCACCAGAAAGACTTCATTGACCCAGGGTTTTATCCCACAATGCTCGATCTCTTTCCGTAGGGCGACCCGCCGAAAGCGTCGCACAAAGCAAGAACCCCGTAGTTCTAGCGACGACTCCAGGGACTCTCCTGAAAAATGCATTCGTGAATCGAAAAGGCAAACCAGTAAATTCAGAGACCGTCGGTCATTGTTCCGAACATGCAGTTCACTGTGCAAACAGCGGACAAATGTAAAAGCATTCCACACGAATCTCACAGCTCACAGTGTCGCGCCATGCACTCACTCGGTAGCATGGCGACAGAACAATATACTACCAGTCCAACATGAGGAAAATGCGAATACAAACCGTAGCCACAAGCATAACCACGCTAGAGGACTTATCGGATGAATTACTAACCGCCATGTTGGGGACTGGAAGTGTGAGAGTATGACATTGTGATGTGGGAAAATATTGTCATGTAGGAAAATATTGCAATATGAATCCAAATTTATAACATTATAAAATAACATTGTAATGTGAAAAAAATGCGCTGCTGGGTGAGAAAATAGTGCTGTAACATAAAAAGGGCTTGTAACATGCGCACATGTCATTGCAACGTAAGAAGAAATCACTGTAACATGAGAAAACTGTCGTGAGCAATGGCACTTTTACATATGAAAAAAGTCATAATATATGAGAAATTTCACTGTAATGTGAGAAAAGTTTACTGCAACGTCAGAACGTATCACTGTAATGTCAGAAAATATCACTGAAAAAACGTCACTGTAACGTGGGAAAATGTCACTGTAACGTCTGAGAGTAACACTATAAAGCCAGAAAATATAACTGTAACGAGAGAAAATGTCACTGTAACGTGAGAAAATATCACTGTAATGTCAGAAAATATAACTGCAACGTGAGAAAACGTCGCTATAACGTGAGAAAATATAACTGTAATATGAAAAGGGGGCGGGGGTGTCACTGTAACGTCAGAAAATATCACAGTAGGGTCAGAAAATATCATCGTGATGTGAGGAAATGTCACTCTAAAGTAGGAAAATGTCACTGTAACGTGAACAAACATCACTGTAACATGAGAAAAATGTCACTGAGACATGAGAAACTGTCAATGTATCATGCAGAAATATTAAAGCATCATATAAGATAGCATCATTATATAAGACAATGGTACTGTAACAGAGAATTTTAATTTTTCACAAAAGAAAATGGTATTTTAACACGAGAATTATTCCTTATAACCTGATAACGCCGTTATAACATGCTAACATGTCATACCATCTTGATATGCCACATAAGAAAATGTTATGACTGGGGAAATGTTTCTTATAACAGAAATTTCTAAACACCAAAATCTCTTTTACGGGGGAAAAACATGCCTTGGAGCTGAGATTTATCTGCACTGGATCTTGTCAGCGTGCAGAGGTGGTCATCCAAACTGCAAACTCAAATCACTATCCAATAACATTGGCCTTGGTGGATCACAATACGCCGAAAGGCACATAGTTGGACTAAGAGACCCTTTAAAAAAGCCTTGGAGTGTATTTGGTAATTTGTTACAAGTAAAGATTTCTTTTATTTATACACACCTTGAGGCTATTAGGCGTATGTTGCTAATCCAATATTTTTTATAAACCGATCCGCACCTGATGAGTGCAGTCAGTACCACGGCTATCGCCTTTTCATCTCAGGCCATTTCTGGTACCCATGGTGTTCTTTTGCAACATAACTATGCTCGACCGCATAATACCCATGCAACGGTGGAAACCATTCAAGACTTCCACTTTCAGTGTGAATCACATCCCGTGTCCTCGCCAGACCTAACCCCAAGCGATTTACACCTGTTTGGACAACTCAAAGAGTCATTGGGAGGAAAGACTTTGCTGTCCCATGAAGAGGTACAGTAAGTGTTGCATGAGTAGTCACAAACACGGCCATGATAATTTTTTTTTCTACACTTTATCGGCGCTGGAGGACTTGCATTGAACGCAGTGGTAAAAAAAAAACAAACCAGGGTCGACTTCATTGTACCGGGTTTTTATCCCATATAGCTCAGTCTCTTTCCGCAGAGCGGAAAACGTAGCACAAAGCAGGACCTCTGTAGCTCCAGCGACGACACCAGGAGTCTCTGAAAACATTCACTCGTGAACCGAAGGACGCGGCCCGGAATCGGACCCAAAACCTGCGAAGACCGAGTCAACCACATGACCACTTCGCCACAGTAACTACATGGCAAAATGATAATTTGATCTTTACCTTTTCAGAATTTATTCACACACACACACACGCGCACGCATGCACGCGCGCACGCACGCACAAACACACACACAGACTGTTCAGGTTTTCATTTGAACACCCCGTGGTGACCAGTTCTCCGCTTCATTTCGTTCATCCGATATTTAGACTTAACAACGATACTCTTGACACATCCACACAGTGGACACCATTAAACGAACCAGGCTTGCTCGTGTTAGAAGAGAACGTCTATCTCTGTGTTTCGAGGGACTAATGCGTATAAACCTGAAAAGATACATATTTGACTAATGTGTAAAGACATGAAAAAATATATGATTGACTAATGTGTATGAAAAGATACATGTCGTCTAATGTGTATGAAGATGAAAAGATACATATATATCTAAAGTGCATGAATATGAAAGATACATATTTGTCTAATGCGTATGGACATGAAAATTATGAACATGAATAGGTACTTAATTGAGTAAAGTGTACTGACATTAAAAATATATGTTTGACTTCATAACTAAGTATATTTACAATGAATATCATTACTTGGAATAGCAGCGACGTTGGCGACGAGATCAAAACTGGCAATTGTCATAATGAGAACTTTAGTCGGGTTGATTACTTGCTTCTTGGAGTATACCCTCAGCACTAGACTATTGCCAGCCAGTCCTATAACAGCACATAGGCACAGGATTGTAACTGTGGGTATCATTGTTATGATTGTTTTGTCTTGAAGATGCTGTAAGTATGCTTTTGTAGACCCTGCCATAGCGCTACAGTTGGTGAACTCCATTGTTGCACGTGATAGAATCATATAAAATGAAACGATGTGTCTGTATTGTTCATAGTCTCTTAAAGACAAATGTGCCAGCAAACGGTGTGTTCACAATACACATATCGTTCATTTAAAAAATTTTATTTTGACCCACAGCTTGGCTTGAAAATCTGAATCTGAGTGCGTGCTTTATGCAATGCTATCTGTGTGCGGTTTGCCAATATGCAGCGAGAGACTGAGACAGGCGGGATGAATCTCTCACCTGTAACCCTCAGCTCGCAGGACACTGAACGAGGCCCTACACTTGTTGCTACTCCGCCGTCGGGTTTGGCTTTTGAGGATAAACTTCAGGTTGGACTTTTAAGAATAAACTGTACCTGCAATTTAAAGGAAAATAAAACGAATATTGAGATTTCCTTCAAGATATAATTAAACATAATGATATTGTACCATAGTAAAATTATAATGAAATTGTTCTAAATGTACAGGAATACGTTACTTCAGAAAATCATTAATTCGT
Organism: Cepaea nemoralis; assembly: GCA_014155875.1. Lineage (NCBI taxonomy): Eukaryota > Metazoa > Mollusca > Gastropoda > Stylommatophora > Helicidae > Cepaea > Cepaea nemoralis. The sequence goes on along the minus strand of JACEFZ010023124.1, from coordinate 148,703 downwards.
TGCATGCTTCTTTATCTTCTTGGGGTGCCTGTTCTGGATCAGACCTCGGCGACCATGACTCCCAAATCTTCTCTGCCATCTGCCATTTGGACTAAGTTGGTGTTAGTTATATTTGTATTTGTTGCCTTCTTTTTAAACTGTCCATGTATATCTTTCTCTATCTGCGTCAGTGTCTCCTGATTAGTACTTTTTCACATAGCACCAATTTCTCAATTCCGTCTATGAAAAAATTTGAAATTAATCTTCTCTGTTGCCACTTCGAATCATTCGAGATTCGGGAAATACTGCTTTTGTTGAATATGTTATTATTATATAATCCCTTAATCGACTGCTATAATAATTAAATAAGAAATTAAAACTGAGCGAGATTACCGCAATACCAACACACCTGCGACTGCTAGTTTCCATCCAAAGAGTAGGCAGAAGATAAAAGCTCCATCGCAGAATACATGATTGCCCTTAAAGATATTTACGACAGAGAAGCCGCCGCTGTGAGGAATAGGTTACGAAAGAGGTTACGAAATTGTGAAAATCACCGCAAAGCTACCTTCTCCCACATTCCTGGTGGTTGACTTGAAACCACTTTGTCGGGATTGTAACATTGGGTTCAGTACTTCTATATCGCGGATGCTTCCCGAGCCAAGAACAGTAATTCCCTAGGTTTGGTTGACAGTGGAATTTATAGACTTTCCGGTGACCGATATTTCGCTTAAAGTGACATTTGTTTCTTAGACACTGCATTGTAGATATCAAGGCAGGTTGTCAGTTGTGTTTCTGTTTTGTGTGTGTGTGCGCGCACGGGCGAGTGTGTGTGTGTGTGTGCTCGCTCGCTCGCGTTGAACTCAAGTGTAGTCTATACACTTGCTACAACTTCTTGTGCACTGGACTCATTTTTGCGTGTGGATTACATTTCCCTATTACCAGTGTCCCTCGCCATCAGACGAACCCACTCCGACTTCAGAGGTACTTGTAACACTAGTCAACACATTTTCAAAAGTTATTTGTATCAGAATTTAAATACATGATTTCTGACTGATTTGGAGATGCTGATTTCAAATATCATAATGAAATTCACTTATTGTCTCTTTTTGTTTTAATGATGAATTTGCGTTACGGTAATACAAATAATGTATGCACGTTCAGTTCTCTGGGGTGAACAGTTGGCCTTTCTACTTTAGCATTACAAAAATAGTGGTTGATTACTCAGTTAACTGATATTTCAACATAAATTGATAGAAACATAACAACATTATTTAAAGTTCACACATAATGTTTTAAAAAAGGCACATTTCAACCCATTCCGTTATTATTCTGTTGCTGTTCGAGCTCTTTTTGCTTGCTTGTTGTAGAACGAACGAACGAACGAACGAACAAACTTTATTTTCAAAGGGTTAAGAATTGGGCACGCAGGCCCGTCTAACATTCTGCCCTTCTATCATTCTCTTTCATACATCGATGAGGTGTCTCTTGTCACAGTCCAACAGTAATCAGTAAACGGAAGGGCTTCACAGTTGCCTTGATACATTTTTCTCCAAAGAAGCAATGTCCTGGTGGAATCGTTCACTATGCTCGTCGCTGACAGCTCTACAGTGACGTAAAAAAATTCAGATGAGAATCCAGAAAATGAATTTTCAAAGACATGTTGTAGCCTAGACTTATACTTTAGAAGAAGATTTTCTACAATATAATTGAAATTATCAGATTTGTTGTTTCCAAGAAAATTGTCCACCACTGACTTACATGCTAGTCACGCTGCTTTTTCCTTCCCATGCAACACACAAAGAAGCTTGTCATCGTGAAGAAGTTTGCGGTAATAAGTTGCTTCTCTCGGTTCCTAATTCCAGACATCCTAACATCTTCTGACAGGAGATTCCACTGTTGCAATCTGGAACTCAAAAGCCCCGCCTTGTTCCTCGGTAAATGCAGATCCGTTACAAGGTCATTCAGTCCATTTTGGGTTATTAAATGTGGTTTAGTGGATATAGTTTGCTAAATCAGAGTTGCTTGAGGTTGATGGTTCAGGACCATCAATGTCCTCCTCTTCATCAGTGGAAGCAGTTGAAACTGATTCTGGAACTTCGGGAACTGGTAGGTCATCGCCATATAGTACCGTACGTATTGCAGAGGGAATGTTTGGATATTCCAGAGTTCATATTTTCTTCTTTGAATAGGGGGGGGGGGGGGATGGGAGATCATGCAAAAATAACAGTTGTTGAGATGATCAATTGGCTCTCTCCAAATCATTGGGACTGCAAAAGGCATTGCTTGCCTTTTGCGAATCAACCACAGCTTAAGATGATCTGCACATGTATTGAAGCATATGTTTGGCGCCAAGGTCTTATATTGATCTCCTATTCTGCAGTCAAAATACAAACTGTACTCCTTCGTAATCACTTTAGTTCATGTTTGTGACAGAAATGTCACCTCACCACATATATAACAGGAATTATTAGCGCTGTTAACATATGTCCTAGGTATTTCTAACTACGATACTTTTGATAAAGATAAATACACTAGGCAATGGCGACATTTTATCAGAGATAATTGATTGATTGATTGGTTGATTTAGGAACTGACATCACAGCATTCGAAGCATTCCCATAAGCGCCCCTTCCCCATCCTCAGAAGCCAGCGAAGAGTTCCAACCCCAATAGTACCAGTAGCAATCTGATTATATGTGCGTCTCGCCTTTCCTCTGAGCGTCAAGATATCAGAGATAAGATATTTATGTACAAAGGTGATGTAATTATAGGTAGGATTGCATCATCAACTTCTAATTACATTTTTATTGGTCATTAGTAAAGAATTATGTAATCGCGCACAACAGTTACGTCATATTAAATAGACCGTAATTAAATAAATTAAGCATCATATATCTTGAACACTAGAGCTATCAACATTTTAATGTTATTTTCGTTTTTAGCACACCAGCAGTAGTTAAGATAAGATATTGCAGTGCTTAAGTGGCATATTAGGCCACGAGAGAAATGTTATTTTCTGTGGTGACTTCAACGCTAAAGGCAGATCATGGGGAAACACTTCCTCCAATACACAAGGGGAGGAGCTCGAGACTGCACTGGAAACCATCGACCTGGTTTGTATTAACAGTGGCTGTGTCACCAGGACAGCAAGCCGTCCAGGCGATGAGGACAGTGCTATTGATCTGGCGCTAGTTTCACCTTCACTCACTACAGTGTGTAGATGGGGTGTCCTAGGACACCATGGCAGCGACCACCACCCTTGCAGCATATTGGTGGAGAAAGGCAGAACCAGGCAGCACAAGCTAAAGGTAAAGACGTTCCAGTATGACAGTACAGGGCAAGATGTGGTGAGTAAAATAAGACGTGACAAGCGCAGAACGTTTCAGGGCAGGAAAAAAAGCTGGGAGCAGCCACCGTGGTGGAGTTTCGAGGTGGAGAAGGCTTGGGTGGATAAGCGTAGTGCTGTAAGGAGATGGCAAAATGCCAAGAAGAACAGAGCTGGTCATCCTAGTCCCTGCTTGCACTTAGAAAGAGAGATGCACACAAAAGTAAGCTATTTAAAAAAAAAACTGGTCAAGGTGGTTAAAAGCGAAAAATGGGCAGAGGTGTGTCAAAGCGTAAGCACAGACAAGTCACTGAAATTGTTCTGGCGACTACATAAAAGCATGAGTGGTGTAGTCAAGAATAAGAGCATTTCAGACTTCCAAGGTGCTGACCTCACCTGGCAGAGGACTGACGAGGACAAGGGCAAAGCCCGCTTTGAACGCTACCTTGAGCAGGGCAACCAGACAGACATGGGAGGCCGAAATCTGGCCAAGGAGGTCACCTCAGACAGATGCAAGGCCCAGAACACTTCGGAGGAAGACACAGTGACAGTGAAAGAAATCAAGGCTGTGCTTCGACGATCAAAAAACAGTGCTCCAGGTCCTGATGGCATAAGATACGACGACATAAATAGGTGTACCGACAATGAGCTAGAGAAACTAGCAGACATGTACAACAACAGTATAGGGAGTGCTAGCATCAAGGAGGAATGGTTACACAGCTATCTGATTCCCTTGCCGAAGCCTGACAAAGACCACAAAAAAATTCAGGGATATCGAATTATAACCATGCAGAATACAATAGGCAAGCTGCTGGAGAAGGTAATAGACTTCCAAGGTGCTGACCTCACCTGGCAGAGGACTGACGAGGACAAGGGCAAAGCCCTCTTTGAACGCTACCTTGAGCAGGGCAACCAGACAGACATTGGAGGCCGAAATCTGGCCAAGGAGGTCACCTCAGACAGATGCAAGGCCCAGAACACTTCGGAGGAAGACACAGTGACAGTGAAAGAAATCAAGGCTGTGCTTCGACGATCAAAAAACAGTGCTCCAGGTCCTGATGGCATAAGATACGACGACATAAATAGGTGTACCGACAATGAGCTAGAGAAACTAGCAGACATGTACAACAACAGTATAGGGAGTGCTAGCATCAAGGAGGAATGGTTACACAGCTATCTGATTCCCTTGCCGAAGCCTGACAAAGACCACAAAAAAATTCAGGGATATCGAATTATAACCATGCAGAATACAATAGGAAAGCTGCTGGAGAAGGTAATTGCCAGGAAAATATCAAGCCAACTAGAGAGGCAAGGTGTTTTCCCACCTACCCTGGGTGGGTACCGTCCAAAAAGAGAAACCTGGACCAATGCAGCAGTCTTTGCCCATGATGTCTATGAAGGTGTCCACTCAGGCACTGAAACCGTTGCTGCAGCGATTGATCTTGAGGACGCATACAACAGAGTACCACTGGAATTTTTAATGTTTCAGCTTCTTGAACTAAACGTAAGCCCATTCCTCCTTAGTTGGATCGCTGCAGCCCTCTTCCAACGGAAAGTAGTTTTTAGATGTGGCAGTTGGACTTCGGAACCAACAACAACGGTACTGTTCAACGCCTACACAGTGAGAATCACCAGTGAGCAGATCACTGGACCTGGCAGGACATTGTCGTATGCCGATGATGTTTTAGTGTATCGTCAGGGTAAGGATAGAGAGGAGGTTGCTGTGGAACTACAAACCGAACTCAATTGCATAAGTACTTGGTGTGATGAAGCTGGGGCAATGGTCAACCCAACAAAGGCAACAGTGACTTGGTTCTCGTTGAATAATCATATTGTCAACAATCCAACACCAACTGTAATGCTGTGTTCAGAGACGGTGGAAAGAACGCAGGCAATGAATTACCTGGGGATACGGTTTGATCGAAGCCTTTCTTATAATGTGCACATAGACCAGGTGATAACAAAGGCCAAGCGGGGTTTGGCAGCGATGCGGGTGATGGCGGCAGCAAACTGTGAGCAGCGCCATCTATGTCTTCTGTACGAGGGGCTGGTCATGTCTGTTTTGGAGTATGCAATGGCAATCCTGACTCTCAGCCATAAGCAGATAGAAAGGATAGAAAGGATACAGAATGAAGCTATGCGCATTATTCTTGGATGTACAAGAGATACAGCATGCAGGGCGATGCGCTACCTTCTTGATTTTCCAACCATTGAAGAGAGAATACAAGTTTTCAGGGCACGCGCATACCTCAGAATTAACGCAAACACACAACATCCACTGCATAGTGAAATTAGGAAGGTGAAGGGCAGCAGGTTAAAAAGAGGACGGTCGTGGATGGGTCAAGCCGAAGACATTCTTCAACAGGTGTGTTCACTTGAGGACTTAGAACCTGGCGAGGAGTGGGTGCAAGTGCCAACAGACTTCTGCACATCCTTTTCAGTTTGCATCCAACTAGATAGAAAATGCAGACAAGAAAATCCGGCTGCTGTTGAGGCTGAAGTATAAGCGTTGATTTTCGAGAATTCGCTAGACGGTGACGCGGTCATCTACACAGATGGGTCGGTCGTCCGACATGTGAGAAGCTCATGGGCCTTTACAGCTCAGGCCGGAGGGAGAATTGTGAAGGAGGACTCTGGTGCTTTCACTGAAACCACAAGTAGCCTGACCATGGAAGTCATGGCAGTAAGTAAAGCAATAACATGGCTCGAGACACAGACATTCACTAGGGCTTGTTTCCTTAGCGACTCAATGAACATGATCAAGAGGATAAAGGAGGGGTCGATCCGAAGAGAATGGTTGCTGCCTCTGAAGCGGTCTCGGCTGGCAAAGATTAGTTTCATCTTCGTGCCAGGGCATGCGGGAGTACAAGGAAATGAGCGGGCTGACAAGCTCGCAGGAGAGGCTACTGTGGAGGGCGGACGCGCCATGGACCACGCTGACATTCTGAATGCTCTACGAGAAGTGAGACTTTTGCGAGAACCAAGTGATGACTGTGAATCTACATCCATGGCCAGACTGCGAGAACAGCAAATTAAAAGAGGGGTGGCCAAACAAGAACATTACGCAGGAAGCCAAAGAAGATTGATAAACCAACACAGAACTGGCGTCGTTAGCCGCTACACGCTGCAGGATTTGCTGAGGAGGGGATCCGAGCACTTATGGACTGAATGGTTCGATGTGCAACGAGGATGATCTGTCGACTAACTAACTAACTAACTAGTTTCATATCCGGTACATTATGATAGTTGACTCGTGTTTACGTAATCAAGTCAAGGACGAGAAGTCAATACTTTAGTCCAGCTGACCTGTGTATGGGTTGAACCCACTACCTCGGCATCAGCACACCGGATAGTGTTTCCGTGTCTATTACCGCTTTCATTTCGGAAGTTCATTAACTGTTTCTTTGTTTGTGTTTAGGTAAGATCTGTCATATCAACCATACAGAAATAACTTTAATATTAGCTTTCGATAGGGAGAAGGGGAAACTGAGTGGAAAGGAGGGAGAGTGATTTCGGAGACAGGATTATTAGAGAGAGGAGGCAGAGGGAAGTAGAGAGGAGAGAAGGCGATAGGAATGGTGAGAGAGAAATTGAGTAAGATGGCGAGAGTGGAAGGAATTAAGCGAAAGGGGAAATGTAGGGATAGGGAGGGGTGAAGAGAGTATCGGAGAAAAGCGAGATGATGAGGGATGAGGAGAGAGTAGAAGAAGATGGGAACAGTCAGAGAAGGAAAGAGTGAAAGAAAGTACAGTGACGGGGAGAGAGGAGAGAAAGAGGAGTCATGATAAAGGTAGAGGGAAAAGAGGGAGAGCAGGAGGTAGAAGGTGATAGTGATAGGGGTAGAAGGGAAGATATGAAAAAGAAATAAAGATGAGAGGGAAACATAAGAAGGTGTGAGAAAGAGGATAAGTGAGTGATACTGAAGGATGAAGATATAAAGAGAGCGACAGGGAGTGAGAGAGGAGGTAAAGAGAGAAAGAGGGAGAGAACAAGAAAGAGGATGAAGAAGAGAATATATAAGTTCTCTGAGAATGCAAACATTTGATGTGTTTTGACTGTATTAAAAAAAAATTGCTTCTCCATTGCAGGATATGGCAATCACCCATACTGGGAAATTTTTACGTTCAGTAGTTTGCCGTTGCTTTCTGAACGAGAAGTCAACGTTTAGGTTCCTCTGACCGGTGTATGGGATGAACCCCCTTACCCCACCGTCAACGCATAAGAAGTTTAATTGCGAATGCGTTAAACCTCTAGGCGACGCCGACCTGAATTGACTATAAGCAGGTGATATTTTCTATTCAAATCTACCATACCTTCCTGATCCACATGTGGGCTTTTTTTCCTTTCAAATCTACCATACCTTCCTGATCCACATGTGGGCCTTTATTCCTTTCAAATCTACCACACCATCCTGATCCACATTTTGGCCTTTTTTTAACCTCCTAACTAGCTTTGTGGCGAAATGATTACGAACACAATTCGTAATCCCGCATACCACTTTTGAAACACAGCCATGGGCGATTTGGCAGCAAACCGTCCTGTGTTGGTTTTCATACAATGGTATGAGTGCCTGTCGTTCAGAAAGCAGTCACAAACTACTGAACGTAAATTTGCCAAGAAATCACAAACAGCCAACAAATATGACGTCCTGTAAAAGATATGCAACTAACTTAACCTTCTTTATCCAAATCTGGGTTTGTTTCCTTGTTTTCAGAAACACCGAAACTGGATACTCATATGGTGGCTTTCTATAACTACCGTTCAACAGGCAACACTGATAATTTTCTCCAATGATATTCTTCGGTCTGCACCTCTTGATGGGGTATAAGGACACTATAGGGCAGATGTGGTCGGGACCCTTTAAAATCGTGTGTAGAGTGCAGTAGAACTGTAGAACATCACGACCTAGAGAGAATGGTGCTCCAGGGAGTGACCACGGGATCTGGCTGACACTCAACACTCCGAGGACAGGCCAAACGGTGCCATTAGATTGGACTCTTACCTGGCTGTTGCAGATGAGGACGGGGTACGCAAGGAAATGTCCTGAGTGTTGCGATGTCAGCTCTTAACTCAACTCAATTCTATTGAAAGTGTTCTCTTGTCTCGAAGGACCCTTGCCTAAGCCTCCTAGCTGAATTGTCATGTAAACGACTGCTAGTTGTGGTTTTTCCCCATATCAATTAGGGGAAAAGAGCAAATGGAAGGCAGAGAGATATATCCATGGATCGCTTGGCGACATGGCATAATCGAGACAAGAACGAGACCTGATCCAAGGCTGATCATCGTGTGAGATGGCGACAGAAAACCGCCCATGCTAATCGGCATGGCATACAATGATGATGAGGTGTCTTGAGTAATTTGCACAGCTCATATTTCTAATTATGCTACAACCGACTCTCTTAAATGTCAGAATAACTGGTTTCGTATGGCTTATATAGTTTCATTGCATTCAGATACGTTCATCAGTAAGAATCTGTTTCTTTTTCTACATCACAGAAATAGAATTCATTAACTATAATGCTAACTCCCGACAGAAACAAATGTCATCGTTAGGATTATAGACTTAAAATGGCATGAAGCTCGGTGGGAAGAAGGTTTCATGTCAGCTTTCGTCGTTGGCCACGGGAGTGTTGATCGCTCATCTATTCCTTCGTGCAACTAGGCTTCCAGAAATATGATGTTTTATGCTAACTCTCACAAATGCTGTTTAGTGTCTCTTAGGTTAAACTCACAAATATTAATCTTTTCATTTGATGATTAATCACACAAATATTATTCTTTTTGTCTTATGCTGAATGACACAAACACTATTAATTATGTCTTATGATAAGCTCACAAATACTATATGCTAAACCACACAAATGCTATTCTTTTTGTCTTATGCTGAATCACATAAACACTATTCATTGTTGATTTATTTGTTGTTTCGAGATTTAGGTGTGAAGATTGAGCACCACCCACTACTGGCAACACTGATCGTATTCCCGTACAGACCTTGGGCCTTGTCCACATCAGTTATTTCTTATTCTAAACTCACAAATACTATTCTTTTTGTCTTACGCTAAATCACATAAACACTATTCGTGATTTTTTATGTTGAATATCACAAACATTATGTGTGATGCTAAACCACACAAATGCTATTCTTTTTGTCTTGTGCTATGTTACATATATACTAATCTTTTTTGTCTTATGCTAAATCACACAAATACTATTCTGTTTGCCTTATGCTAAATCACACAAATACAACTCTTTTTGTCTTATGTTAAATCACACAAATAATTATTCTATGTTTGTCTTATGCTAAATCACATAAGCACTATTCGTTATGATTTATGCTGAATCTTATAAACACTGTTCATTATGCGTGATGCTAAATCACACAGTTACTATTCTTTTTGTCTTATGCAAAATCACACAAATTATTATTCTTGTTGTCTTATGATGAATCACATAAACACTATTCATTACGTCTTATGACAAATCACACAAACAAGGTTCACTGTTTCTTCTGCTGTCCTCTAAACATCATATTCATGAAATGATTTTGTAAATCGCACGCACACACACGCGCTTGCACACGCAAACGCACGCGCTCGCGCACGCACACGCACTCACACATACACACATAGGGATTACAAATGCTATTCTCCGCAAATAAGCTTCTATATTTTTCATGGTCAGCTCAACAAATAAGGTTTAATACAATTAATACAAGCTCCATAAATAGAAATGAATATTTCTCAAATCAAGCTGTTGTTTAAATGTGTATACTCCAAACCTCACGCCTTATTTACCATAGTGCTGCAGGTCTCTTTGCTGTTTGCTCTCACCGTTAAATCAACACACAAAAGGCTCAATAAAGATGTAAATTACCAGGATGTAAATCACCACAGACCTATGATTCCCAATAGTTTTAGTTCTTAAAGTCTTACGCAGATACCGCGTTGAAGTGTAGAGTTTTAGGCATACGCATAAACCCTCCAACGGCCTCTTACAGTTTTAGGCAACGGGTTAATTGGGTAAAGTTTCTATTTCCCTACGTCGTCGCCTTTCCTTGTCAAGTAATTCTAGGAAATACTCTTAAAGTTAATACATAGCCATGTAAGAGTCTGGGTCGGTCCTCAAAGCTTTACTGGTCGGCAAGACGAAACCTCCAACGGCATGGAATTTAAAATTGCCCAATGTCTTGGTAGGAAAGCTCACTAAAACTAACTGATAAATTTCACTATCCCACAGCGACACCAAATACAGAATAACATGTACCATATTGTTTGAACCAAAATTATGAAATTTTGCCATGAGAGCGGCCTTTACTACCTACCCTTAACTGCTTCCAACTTCCTGGGGGATTTTCTCATGAGCACTTGGCACTGGACCTTCAATGATCTATTCTTTCATCGAGAATTAAGCATCAGAAGATCCACAGACTGGACATCATTTGCTCGAGATATTTCACTGTATTTCTCTCGTGAGATGAGTATTTAAGACGAAATGTGTATCGAAACAGGAGGTGAATGCACAGGAAAGACATTTCCTTGTCTCCGCCTCTTCTATTGTCAATGTAAGGAGACATTCCAATGTTGTGAGTCTCTATAAGAGTTCAAACATATTTGCTGTTTCAAGTTTTGTAGAATTCTAATTTCTTTCTTCTTCTTGGTTCGCGGTATTCTAATAAAAATGAAGTGTGTTAATTTGGGATAATGCAGTGGAAACGTATCCAATAGGAAAACACGTGCAGCTTTACAAAATACATTAAAAATAAACGTTGCGGCGACAAGGATCATCAGCAGACAAAAAGAAGAAAGCACAACACACCATCATTTCTATAATAAAAGAGTATTATGGAATCCTTTGAAATACAGTAAGCAGAATGAACTAACATATGTGACGTTTAACTCAGATCCTCCAAATATGACACAGTGTGACTGAGATCCTCCAAATATGACACAGTTAAACGCAGACCCTCCAAATATGACACAGTGTGAATTCCATTAGAATTCATGTTGCATTAGCTACCTGGTCCCACTCCCAAAGCCAGGTAAGGACCACTCCAGACTTAATGGATACCGAATCATAACCCTGCAAAACACGTATGACAAAGCCATCGAAAAGATAGTAGCACGCGCGCTCCAGCAACATTTGGAAAGTCAGAATATGCTTCCCCAAGGACTCGGGAGCTACCGGCCTGGAAAGGACACCTGGGCCAATGCTGCAGCTTTTGCATTTGATGTCTACGAGGGCTTCTAGGATAAACAGGAGACAGTGGCGGTAGCTCTTGACCTATTAGGATACGTATAATAGGGTCAGGTATGATCGGTTGATACACATACTGTTGGACATGGAGGTCTACCCTTGCCTTGTTAGATGGGTTGCGGCAGACCTTTATGAGCGTAAGGTTGCACTGCGCATGGGTACCTGGACTTCTGACCCCTGTACTATTACACCTGGGTTGCCGCAGGGATCTGCCGTGTCCCCGGTGCTCTTTAACGTCTACACCAGCAAAATCGCAGCTATTGAGACACCAGGTGTGGGTAGAATATTGACGTTTGCAGATGATGTGCTAGTGTACAGACAGGGCAGAGACAGGACCAGTTTGGCGAAAGACGTACAGGTGGCGGTAGACAAGTTGACGGAGTGGTGCAGGGATGCAGGGGCAATTTTAAATCCAGACAAGGCATCGGTTGTGTGGTACTCCCTGGATAACTGGATCGTCAAGGCAGACTTCCCAGGTATTATGTTGAATGGATGTCCTCTTAAGCAAGAGAGTAAATTGAAGTACTTGGGTATCACCTTTGACAGGTGTTTGTCTTTTAAGGATCATGTGGAGGATTTGGTGGTGAAGGCTGGTAGGGGACTTAATGCATTGAGAGCTATGGCAGCAATTGGGGTAGATCAGAGGATGCTGTACAGGCTCTTTCACCAGTTAATAATTTCTGTCATTGAGAATGGTTTGGAGCTGCTGACAGTATCAAAAAGCCAGCTTGAAAGGTTGGAGCGCATACAGAATGCTGCCATGCGGTTAATACTGGGGTGCACAAAGGACACACCAATTATCTGCATGAGGCATATCCTGGCGCTACCTACAATGACGGATAGGCAAAGGGTCCTTCAGGCCAAATGGTACCTGAGAGTTGCCGCAGACAGGGATCACCAGCTGCATGCAGCAATTGATATGGTAAAGGGTCATAGACTAAGACGAGGCAGGTCCTGGATGGCACAGGCAGAACTTTCTATAAGTCAGGTGTGTGATCTAGAGACCATCAATCGTGAAAGAGAGTGGGTTGAAGTTCCGGATGACATGACGGACTGGCACAATGTAATAATAACACTGGGTCGTGAGTGCAGAGAATGGGCAGCGGGCCGCACTGAGTTTGAAGTGCAACAGCTGATCCAGAGCAACACACATCAAGGTGACATAGTCATCTACACCGATGGGTCAGTGGTGAGAAACAGACGTAGTGGCTGGGGCTTTATTGCAAAGGCTAATGGGCGAGTCTTGAAAAAGGAGAGCCTGGCATATGAGACTACGACCTCCAGCATGAGAATGGAGGTGGAGGCAGTAACAGCGGCATTCCGGTGGCTAGAGGAGACTACTGCAACACACGTTGTGTTCATTACGGATTCAAAGAATATGCTTAGCAAGGTGGAGAAAGGAATGTTTCGTGTGGAATGGCTCTCGTCGCTTCAGAGGTCACAGATTGTGAGAATTGTATGGATATTTTGCCCTGGCCATGCGGGTGTACGGGGGAATAAACAGGCTGATAGGCTAGCAGGGAATGCACCTCTTGGTGGTATTTTGCCTATGGACAAGGGAGAGGTGGTCGTGCGCTTGTGGGACCAGGTGGAGAAGGCGGAGGAACAGATTGAGAACCCATATGTGGAAAGAATGAGATTGCGGGGGATCGGTAGGGGTTCTGGAAGAATCTCAAAACTGAGAGGGAAGACCAGGAGAACATTTAATCAGATAGCGGTGGGAACGATTAGTAGTATGACTCTTCGCTGGCTGTTGAACGAGAGGACTGAGCACGTATGGGAATATCCTGAGTGCAGTGATGTCGGTTCTTGACTCAACTCATCTCAACTCGTGTTGCATACGTACAGACAGTAACCTTGTGGTTATTTAGAATTCTGCCATCCTGGATGAATGGATGGTAGTTGCATTTTAAAATTATTGAGAGCAGCGTTCCGCCTGCAACTAACTTGCAAGTGGTATTTGTGAAATTATTGTACACAGTGTCGCGCCTCGAACCCACTCAGTAGCAGAGCGACGGAACCATTACATCATATAATGAATAAATCACCAAATTTAAAAACAAGAGAAGTGTACTGTAAGCTTTACTAGAACATGTTCACAAATAACAAAATGGACGTTGTGGTTAAAGATTTCGTTAGCACAGAAAAGAAACAAACATACACCGACACACTAAATGAATATAAAAATATAACACGTCTTTCATTGGATCCCCGTGTGTGATGCCATCAAAAAGGGTTATGTGCGCGCCTGTCAAAGTACATGCCCTTGATTCTATATTGAAATATCTTATACAAGGTAGGTTCAATGTTGTTTCGTCCGATCTTTCAACGGCAATACCTAAAATAGCATGTATTCGAGTTATTAACGAGAGGGTCTGAACCACAAACGAGGATTACCGATCTCAAGTGCTGCAGAAACTATATCTCAACCTAGTGTGTCTCCAAGAAAATATGTACAAGCAACGTCGTTGGGAAAGAATTGGCGGCTTGGGTAATACTCTCTATACTGCCCTTCACATCGTCGTTTTGTCACATAAAATAAAGCCCTGCAACGAGATACCACAAATACTGAATTCTGTGTAAAGGGGTTAGTTTCTTTATTCCTGCTCCGTTATACGTCTTGTTGAAGCACAGGAACTCACTCAACTTACACTAAACATTCCTATTCTGTGCTATCTTCTGCTGCTCCCTCCATGTCCTCCCAGTATGATTCATCTTTACTTATAGGAACTGTGACATCATTATGGTTTCACATACATCAATATATCCAAATGGCAAGTGATTACTCTCTCCTCAATTCCCAACAAAGTGATCATCAATAGCGCAGTGGGTAGCACTCTTGCTTTGCAGCTCGTTTGTCATGCATTCGAATCCGCATTGAGGCGGGAAATTTGTTTTAATTGCTTGGGCACTCAGGTCTATAAAGTCTAAAATGGGAACACTGAAACATCCTGAGATTTAAAAGCTGCCGGCGTGATATTGTCAAAAGTACCCATCAAGACGTTTTGTCTATAAAAAATATGATCTTGCACCATATACCCAATACAGTCCAAGGCGTGGGAAACTGTCCATCACTTTAACATTTTATTTCCAACATGTGATGTGATGTTAGATGTGTCGGCCGTCAGGTACGAATACGGGTAGTTCACAAAGGGCACAATGCAACAAACGTTGATTTCACGAGGACATAGTGAGAGGACATGGACTAGTCTACGTGGGTTTAAAGGTGAGAGGGTCAACTTCATTGCACCGGGTTACATCCCATATGGCTGGATCTCTCTCTGTAGGGCGGCTTGCCTATACCCCATGGCGCGGACCAGAGATGGAGTTATACCCCTTCATAGCGCAAACTCTGAGTTAAATTGTAGAGACCATGAGTTGCCCATGCAGTACGATCCCTCTGTCGGCCTGCCTTGTTTAATACAGAGGAAAGGTAAGGTCAATACATCTAGAACAAGACAAGCTGCAGAAGCTGCTGTGACAGAAAAGCAATGTTATAACTGTCCACTTGTTGGGGCTTCGAGAATCTAATAAATGACAAGCTGTATTGCCCTGTCAACCGCAGCTAAGGTTTCGGGATAAGCGTTGTCAGATGAAGGTTCAATGACGGTACTCGACGTTCGCTACGCGAGGGAAACATTGGCCTCGTGGTCCTAAACGCACTCAGACTTTAAAATATGACGGCTCATATACCCATAGCAGGTCCTAGCATTTCATATACCCACACCAGGTCCTGGCACTTCATATACCTACACCAGGTCCTGGCACTTCATATACCCACACCAGGTCCTGGCACTTCATATACCCATAGCAGGTCCTGAAACTTCATATACTCATAGCAGGTCCTAGCACTTCATATAACTACACCAGGTCCTAGCATTTCATATACCTACACCAGGTCCTGGCACTTCATATACCCACATCAGGTCCTGGCACTTCATATACCAACACCAGGTCCTGGCACTTCATATACCAACACCAGGTCCTGGCACTACATATACCCATAGCAGGTCCTGGCACTTCATATACCAACACCAGGTCCTGGCACTTCATATACCAAAACAAGGTCCTAGCACTTCATATACCAACACCAGGTCCTGGCACATCATATACCCACACCAGGTCCTGGCACTTCATATACCAACACCAGGTCCTGGCACTTCATATACCAACACCAGGCCCTAGCACTTCATATACCAACACCAGGTCCTGGCACTTCATATACCCATAGCAGGTCCTAGCACTTCATATACCCATAGCAGGTCCTGGCACTTCATACACACATAGCAGGTCCTAGCACTTTATAAACCAACACCAGGTCCTGGCACTTCATAAACCCGTAGCAGGTCCTGGCACTTCATATACCCATAGCAGGTCCTAGCACTTCACATACCCATAGCAGGTCCTGGTACTTCATACACCCATAGCAGGTCCTAGCACTTTATAAACCAACACCAGGTCCTGGCACTTCATATACCAACACCAGGTCCTGGCACTTCATATACCCACACCAGGTCCTGTCACTTCATATACCTACACCAGGTCCTGGCACTTCATATACCAACACCAGATCCTGTCACTTCATATATCAACACCAGATCCTGTCACTTCATATACCCATAGCAGGTCCTGAAACTTCATATACTCATAGCAGGTCCTAGCACTTCATATACCTACACCAGGTCCTAGCATTTCATATACCTACATCAGGTCCTGGCACTTCATATACCTACACCAGGTCCTGGCACTTCATATACCAACACCAGATCTTGTCACTTCATATACCAACACCAGGTCCTGGAACTTCATATACCAACACCAGGTCCTGGCACTTCATATACCAAAACCAGGTCCTAGCACTTCATATACCAACACCAGGTCCTGGCACATCATATACCCACACCAGGTCCTGGCACTTCATATACCAACACCAGGTCCTGGTACTTCATATACCAACACCAGGTCCTAGCACTTCATATACCAAAACCAGGTCCTAGCACTTCATATACCAACACCAGGTCCTAGCACTTCATATACCAACACCAGGTCCTGGCACTTCATATACCCATAACAGGTCCTAGCACTTCATATACCCATAGCAGGTCCTGGCACTTCATACACACATAGCAGGTCCTGGCACTTCATATACCCATAGCAGGTCCTAGCACTTCACATACCCATAGCAGGTCCTGGTACTTCATACACCCATAGCAGGTCCTAGCACTTTATAAACCAACACCAGGTCCTGGCACTTCATATACCCATAGCATGTCCTGGCACTTCATATACCAACACCAGGTCCTGGCACGTATTATACCAACACCAGGTCCTGGCACTTCATATACCAACACCAGGTCCTGGCACTTCATATACCAACACCAGGTCCTGGCACTTCATATACCAACACCAGGTCCTGGCACTTCATATACCAACACCAGGTCCTGGCACTACATATACCCATAGCAGGTCCTGGCACTTCATATACCAACACCAGGTCATGGCACTTCATACACCAACACCAGGTCCTGGCACTTCATATACCCACACCAGTTCCTGGCACTTTATATACCAACACCAGATCCTGGCACTTCATATACCAACACCAGGTCCTGGCACTTCATATACCCACACCAGTTCCTGGCACTTCATATACCAACACCAGGTCCTGGCACTTCATATACCCACACCAGTTCCTGGCACTTCTTATACCAACACCAGGTCCTGGATACCACACATATTACTGAAGCTACCATGAGGGAGAAGACCGACAGCTCACCACAGGCAAGAGTCAAGACAACAGAGAAGAAGGTGGAGAAAGACACCAGAGCCGGGAACACCGACACAAAAACAGTCCGATGGGTTGTCAAGCGGATTCAAGTGGAGCTGACAGATGAAGAAATCCTGAAGCAGCTACAAGAAGAGAATCCTCACATCCGATTCATGAAGGCGGAGCGGCTCCTCACCTACTCCGAGATACCTACAACCTTGGCGGTGGTGATATAGGAGGGCAGTGAGATGCCGATAATAGTATCAATCAACAACAGAATACAGCAGCCAGAGCAATTCATCCCTAGAGTCAACCAATGTTCCAGATGTCAGAGGACTGGCCACAGCAGAGCAATATGCCGAAGTAAGAATGAAATCTGCCGTTACTGCGCCGATCACCACGCCTTCAAGGAGTGTCCGCTGACCAAGCTGGACACGGACTTCAGAGCTCCTAACAACAAAAGAAAGTGCGCCAACTGCCTGGGCAAGCATGGAGCAAGATACTTGGGCTGTCCATACCTGCAACGACACAGAAACGCCTTAAAGATCGCAACTACCACGAAGACATCAATCAAGTAAGCAATGCGAAGGGACTAGACAGCCACGGGTATAGCACAAGCTGAGAGAGATAAACTGCAAAAACAGATAGACGAGTTGAAGAAACAAGTCAAGACACTGCTGACGCCGACTCCGATTAGCGATAACGAAGCACTACTGTCGGAAATGAAGGAGATTCAGCAAAACATCAAGCAAGAAGTAGAACATATGGCACTGATTAAGAAAGAGAACGAGGAGATCCTACAAACCATTAAATCAGAGCGTGAACTACAGAAAGCTGAAATGGAAATACTCCGAAACAAAACAACAAAAGCCGAACAAGAAATTACAGAGAAATCGCAGGATGAAAACCAAGAGACCGAGCCTGAACCACGCACTTGGTAGCCAGCAGCCCAACCACGAAGCCCGAGACTTTCAAAGGGAAGTCAAATCCCACCAGACATCCGAAGAAAACCGAGATGAGCACCCTGACGACGGCACAGAGGACGACCCGTTAAAGCCAGGATGGCACGCAGAGATAACGAGGAAATACAAACTCAAGTGCGAGGCATACAGAAAGCGCGTGGAAGAAAAAGAAGTACAAGAAACTCAACGGGAAACCAATTCCACACCGTACCGCCACAATACCAGATTTAAAAAACGCAGATGAACACACATGGCAATACTATATAGAAGACGGAGAAATCATCCCATGGCTGACCACGGAGGAAGCAATCAAAAGACAGCAAGAACTCAAACGTGGGAAGCAAAGTGAAAGAAAGCGCAAGGAGGCACATCACATCGAAAAGCTTCTACAGTTAATTCACAAATGAGAAGGCAAAAATACCAAATAAAAAGTCCTTTTAAGGACTGCAACCAGTCAAGCCAGGAACCTGCGCCAACAAAGAAAACCACAAGAGGAAACATGCCATGCACAAAGGACAGCCGCCGACCGATCCCTCTGCTGACGTCACAGACACAAACGCTACATCACCATTCCGAGATGGGACTTACTCGTAAGAGTGCACAAGACAAGAATTAGGGTGAATGAACCCACAAAAACCATGGACCTCAACAATAACCGACGCTGAGGAAGCAGGCTGAACGAGGCCGAATTTTGAATTTTTGTTTTGAAAACTGGAATTGGAATTGGAATTGGAACTTCACATAGTTAGTTATTTAGTCGACAGATCATCCTCATTGCACATTGAACCATTTAGTTCGTAAGTCCTTGGATCCCCTTCTCAGTAACTCCCGCAGCGTATAGCGGCTAACGACACCAGTTCTGTGTTGGTTTATTAATTATTTTTTTTTTGGTTTCTTGCATTGTGTTCTTGTTTAGCCACACCTCTTTTAACTTGCTGTTCTCGCAGTGTGACCGCGGCTGTAGATTCACAGCCATCACTTGTTTCTTGCAAACGACTTACTCGTAGAGGATACAGTATATCAACCTGGTCCATGGCTCGTCAGCCCTCCACAGTAGCCTTGTTGCAAGCCTGTCAACCTGCTCATTTCCTTGTAACCCGCATTCCCTGGCACGCAAAGTAAACGAATCTTTACCAGTTGTGACCACTCCAGAGAAAACAATCACTGCACTCGGATCTACCCCAATCTCATGAGCATTCAATCTCATTGAATCACTAAAGAAACATGCCTGAGTAAAGTGTCTCGAGCCATGTCATTGCTTAACTTACTGCCATGACTGCCATGGTCAGACTACTTGTGGACAGGTTAAAAAAAAACACCAGAATATTCCTTTACACCTTTACAATCCTCCCTCCAGCCTGAGCCATTAAGGCCCATGGACTTCTCACGCTTCTAACGACCGACACATCTGTGTACATGACAGCATCACCCTCTAAAGAATTCTCGAAAATCAAAGCCTGTACTTTCACCTCCACTGTAGCCGGATTTTCTTGTCTGCATTTTCTGTCTAGTTGAATTCAAACTGAAAAGGAAGAAAAGAAGAAAAGGACGAATAGAACACTGTTGGTACTTTTACCCATTCCTCGGCAGGTTCTAATTCCTCAAGTGAACACACCTGTTGAAGAATTTCTTCGCCTTGATCCATCCTCGACTTTCCTCTTTTTTAATCTGCTGTCATTTACCTTCTTAATTTAACTTTGCAGTAGATGTTGTGTGTTTGCGTTTACTCTGAGGTAGTCACGTGCACTGCAAATGTGTATTCTTCCCCCATCGTTAGGAAATCAGGAAGGTGGCTGTGACGAAGTTGCTAGAATCCCACATCGTTTTTTTAGATTGGGATAGACCTCTTCAAAACCCTGTATTTATTTTTGTAGGATATATATATATATATACTCATTCATTCTAATAACTACTACCCATGGCGGTAGCGAATGTGACTGATAAGGCCAATTCGCGCTGTAAATGTTCGTCCACAATGGGTGCGTGTGAACACGTGGTAATTTCCACCATCATGCACCATATTACGTCTCTCACGCTCGGTGTGTGACTTATCAGCAATAATTTTCTCCTTTGTCTTTATTCCATTTCTGATGCTTGCCCTCCATGCAAAACGGTCAGCGGCGACTTGCTCCCAATGTCCATTATCAATGCCTGTATCAATCATGTCCCGCTTACAGACATCTTTGTATCGTAGTAGAGGCTGACCCTGAGATCTTCTACCCATCTGTATTTCACCAAAAAAGATGTCCTTTGGTATTCTACCATCATCCATCCTCCTGTGATGTCCTATCCATCTAAGTTTACGAAGACTGAGCATGGAATAAACCGTCACACAACCTGGTGTTTCAAATACTTCAGTATTTGTGATTTTGTCTTGCCACTTAATACCAAGAATTCTTCGCAGACACCGCATATGAAAAATGCTGTATGTATATATATTTGGACTAACAAAGTAGAATGTTAAAGAAATAAATCTGGAAAGTGAATCCCGAGGAAGGAAAATTCGGAAGTGTTATCTCACAGGAGGAAGTGAAACTGAAGGGAGAGCCGATAAACCGATTACCAACCCCGAGGACATGATACTTGAGTTAAGTGGCCAGACTTACCGTCGGCTAACACAAGACAATCATCATGCAAAACATTCCTTGCCCTAGAAGTTTGTCTGTGATTTAACCAAAGTACTGATTGACTAGAGGACAGAGTCCAAGAACAGTATTGTTAGGATTAGATTTCATTGAGGATGTGTAATGATTAGAAAAGGTCACAGTCCACCCTATTTATGTATGTACAGGGATGCCTCAGGTGGAGCGCCCAAAATGTGATCGTATATTAAACCTTAATGAGAGTTTCATATATACAAACCTTGGTTTCTTACCTTATCACGTAAACTTAGTACAAGCATTGTGTGTGAA